>OX439010.1:30445652-31045652 GCA_949316495.1 Amphiduros pacificus | reverse complement strand
ATTTTGGAATAGTTGTTTTTTTATTAGTGATCATTTGTCTGTATGATGTATTTGCTTATGTGTATGGAGCAGGATCGGATATTATTCTGAAGCATAGAAAAAATAGTTGGTGTAAATGGTTTAAATTGTCATAAAACTAGATAGACATTATTAGGTGACAAAAAGGCAGATAGATACTGGGTGACACATACTAAGATAGGCATTGGGTGACACAGTACCAGATAGACATTGGGTGACACAGAGGCAGATAGATAGTGAGTGACACAGAAGCAGATAGGCATTGGGTGACACAAACTCAGATAGGCATTAGGTGATACAGAGGCAGATAGATACTGAGTGACACAGATGCAGATTGGCATTAGGTGACACAGAGGCAGATAGATACTGAGTGACACAGGACCAGATAGGCATTGGGTGACACAGAAGCAGATAGGCATTGGGTGACACAGAAGCAGATAGGCATTGGGTGACACAGTACCAGATAGGCATTAGGTGACACAGAGGCAGATAGATACTGAGTGACACAGATGCAGATAGGCATTAGGTGACACAGAGGCAGATAGGCATTGGGTGACACAGAAGCAGATAGGCAATGGGTGACACAGAAGCAGATATGCATTGGGTGACACAGGACCAGATAGGCATTGGGTGACACAGGACCAGATAGGCATTGGGTGACACAGGACCAGATAGGCATTGAGTGACACAGAAGCAGATATGCATTGAGTGGCACCAGAAGTATGTGATACTATCCTGTCTTACATGGCACAGGGTGAAAAGGCATTGACTTTAGACATCCAATGAAATCGATTGGTATTCCTCTGACATGGATGATCAAATGTGCACAGGTGCCTGTAATGAACCTCAAGTGTGGGAAACATCATGGAAATATTGTTAGATATAAATTGCAATGAGACTGCTCTCACTTACTTCAGCAGGCTCTGCTGCTATCTACTTCCAGTTTTGTATCCCAAGTTGTATTGACTTATCACACTACATTCAATTGAGGCACCAGTTTTTTGTGCTGGTTTTCTTTCAGTTTGAATTCATGCAAATAATTATATAAAATCAATACCACATCAGCACATGATAGAATCTACATAAAGCAATGCTTTTCTTTCTTGGATAAAAAATATATAATTGTATAAAATCTTCATAGAATATATTTGAAAAAATGTTGTGTGGCAAAAAACAAAGCAAAACATGACATTTTGTGTACTTTGCAAGATCAATATTGTTTAAACTTAACTCCTGTTGGGTGGCTTTGTTTGTTTGGGGTTTTACATCACTTTCAACATTAAATCAGTCATTTTGTGACGAGACCTACTTGAAGCAGATGTAGTGCTGCTTCACTGATTTATCATGTCGCAGGTCCTTGACATGACAACCCACCAAGTCACAGATTTACAAGCACGGGCCTCAGCTTATATGTGAAATTGTATCATGATTTCAATCTTGGCTTGGCCAGGGATCGAACCCACAACCTTTGGATCACCACAGAGGAACTGGTGCTAATAAGCTGGCGCACTAACCAACTGCGCCACGGCCCTTAGCCTTCTGTTGGGTGGAATTACTCAGATGTGATGTAAATAAAAACAAGGGATATCTTCAGTAAAAGAAAAATAATTTATTGACTAAGTCTTGTCAGATTGAATGGTTTGAAAGCACGATTAATGGGATGATTTTTCCCTCATATAATTGTCCACTAGATCGCACGTTGGAGGCCAGTTGTGCAACTGGTTAGAGTGCAAGTTTAGTAGCACAACATTCTATGTGGTGATCCAAAGGTTGGGGTTTGATTCCCAGTCATGTTGGCATCAAATTCATGATACATTGTACAGTGGGTTGTCACGTCAAGAGCCTGTGACAAGATAAGTCAGGGAAGAAGCACTTTATCTACTACAATAACGTCTTGTCATGAAATAACTGAAATAACTTTGAAAGTGATGTAAAACCCAAATAAGCAAATTACATGTTTGGCCCTTTTGATGCAATATTTGACTAACTTTCTGCCGTCTTAATTCTGAAGCTTGCAAAGCGTGGTTCTAGCTATCACTAGTGATTTTCAAGGTAACTCAAAGCTATGAATGGTTTCTCCACCTTGCCCTATTCAACTTTTTAATCCCTTGCAACTGTTTCTTACTTCAGTGCTTCACATCCAAAATCAGTTATATTCACTTTTGGAAAAAAATGTCTCGAATTGCATAAATACATTCTGGCTTTACTTTCTGGAAAATGGCACAATTTGCATACATAAAATATATATTTTAAATACCATCCAACCTTTCAAAAAACAATGCCCAATTCACATGACATTTTTTTTTACTGGAATCCATTTCTAGAATGTCTTTTAATCTGCAACTCTGGCAAAAGGTTACTCATTTCAATTATGGTTGTTAAATTGATGTAAATGTTGACATTTTACTGAAACATATTAAGTTCAAATTTGGGTAAAAAAGGTTTTTCTGGCTTTATGATATATTTTGTATCAAAGTGTTGTGGAGGTTAAATATATAATCACTGGATCAACTGATAGAATCACAGTTGAGGGGATGTGATTAATTGTCCTCAAACAATAATATACAACATTCCATTGAATAAAAACTGAATAAAAACAAACGTTTATTTTTTTCTTTTAATAAAGTTTATTATCAAAGACTTTCAACACTATGTTAAGTCTCATCCACATGATGTGGAGGGAACATTGATCAACACAATAATATCATTAGGCCAAACCAAAAATATGTTTCCCCAAATCCCCATTCTGTATTTATCTTTGTTGTTATTCCAAAATATTCTAAAAGTTGAAAATAATTGCACCATGTCAAGATATTTTAAGATAAGATTATTACTTTTAATATCAGTTACACAAGAGACTAAAATAAATGCACTTTTTTCAGAATGCTCATTTGGGGAATTAAAATATTTTTTTGATTGGCCTAATATAAAGTAGACTGAGTGCAAAAGCTTGGCAATGCTGAGTGGAAATATAGACAAAGTCCCACACAACCAGTGCAATAAATAAGTCCACATATACAAACACAACCCACTACCACATATACGTGTGGTAATTGTCTACAAAATATAACTTGTTCATATATCTATATATATATAGAGGCATAGCTACGCAGGTAAATGGTTAGACAGAAGTGGGACAGGTTAGACTTTTTGATTTTCTCAGACGCCATCTTAAGGACTAGAAAACGCCACATGATTAATTAAGTAAGCCAATTTTAGAATATACTCTCTAAACATTAGTATCAAAATGAGGCAGTTTTCCAAAGATGTAGTCCAACTGTAACCATATTTACATCTTGACTGTAAATACCTAATATCTGATTACATTCTGTCCTAAACTTCAAATTTGAAAGTATATATACATAACAGTCAAGGTATAAACATGACAGCAGAGATTCAGATTTGAATTCCTTTCGAAATTATTTCATATATTCTGAATACTAGTCTAATACTGTGAAAATGAGATTTCATATTGGATATATGTATATGTATATATATATATACATATATATTATATTTAACATAATGATTGTCAGTCGCATTCACCCATTACCCTTCATATATTACTTGCTAATGCCAAACTACAAAATCATAGCACGTGCCTAAACATACAATCTATACTCAGATAATAAGATCCACTTACTTACATAACAGACAATCGTATAATAGTAGTGATTGTCATATTTGAACACATTTTCATTAACTCTGTCCACTTTGCATAAACAACCTTAGCACGCTGAATGTAAAACGGAAAGCGTGACATCTATGATATCATCAGTAACTATGGCAACAGGCATTTGTGACATCCTCAATATAAAACACGCATCCATTCTGCGGATCACAATACATTTTTACACTGTAAAATGCAGTAAAACATGACACACATATTCTCCACACTAATGACTGCTTTGTATTCTCAAAAGGTTCCATATTTAAATTGCTTGTCATTTAAAAGGTTTTGGGTCAATCACAAACTGCACAATTTAAGGTTAATTTGTCTTTAATGCTCAGAGTGCCATCTAGTGGTAATGTTGGTAATGATTCACACTAACAATATTGGACATTTCAGATATTAAAGACATATATTTGTAATTTGCACTATTTCACCAAATAGATTTGCTTTCACACTTGTTGCAGCGAGATTGTTTGAACAGAAATGGTTTTTTAATGCGAAGTGTACCATGCCAGCCTTTGGACAGGGGACAACAATCCACAGTTGTGACAATATGAATTTGTTTGTAGTGAAAAGATTAATACACGAAGGAAGACGAGAGATAGAAGATTAGCTTCTACAAAATGCTGATCTAAGGTTAAAATACAGCTTTAAAAACAATATGAATATAATAAAAATTGGTGTCTCTTGCTGCATTTCAAAGATATTTAGCATTTACAAAATGAGCTTGAATTTACAAGCTAATTTCAATACATTTCTCTTTTGATACAATGAGAATATAAAAAGGATTAATTGTACATGAATTTTGCAGATTTTTGCACTTGCATCCACACCGAATGGGACTGAGGATTTTACTGCTATGAACAATTCATTTTGTCTCCACAGTATGAAGTCTTCATCGCACCTGACCATACTTTGCTACAATCTTAAATGGCAAGTATGAGCAATCACAAAAAATCTCTTTTTAACAATTTAAAACTTTTTTTCATTTAATTTAAACATACTCGATAAAATCTGAGCATATTTGGTGCCACCTTGTGACCGAATTCTGTACCATCTCTTCATTATTCTTATTGTTTTGCATGTGACAGAACTATTATATCTCAGAGCTAATGGTTGTGGCAGGACATTACACTCAGTTCTACGGGTGTAGCACATTTGAACACATTTGTATTTATACTTTTTTAATTAACCTTTGTTTAAAAATGAATCAGTGGCAATGAAATAGAATCAGATTTATCTCAAATATCAATCTCCTACTGTTTGTTTGTCTTGTGAGGACACAAGATCTTCACTATATACTTACACAGGGCTTGACATTAGTACTGGCCCGGTGGCCCGGAGCCTCTGGGCAAGTATGGACCAGTGGGTTTAAAATTCTACTGGCCCAGATTTGAGTAAAACTTTAATTTTTTTTTACTGTTTTATGTGTTGGCCAGTACTTATGAACAAAATAGCCAGTCGATTTGAGGGACTCTACCTTTTCGGGCCATTAATCAAAATTCTTAATGTCAAGTCCTGCTTACATGTATCAGATACAAGCAGATGAGAATTCTGCATTGATCATAAATCTTGTGTGGGAAAATGCCATCCCATTTACGCAAACCAGGACATTCATTGCTTGGGTAGTTTGCTTTCTACTAGCCATCAGAATACACACACATATATTTATATATATACAATATTTACATTATTATAGCAACCTAATGTTTGAGAAAGTGTTTGAAATAAACTTGTCATCGCTGCCTGACAATGCTTCATAATAAGTACTAGACCACCATTTATTATGCACAGAATTACAACATTTTATTTTTTGAAACTCAATAAATAGTTGGGCTTTCAGATATATCACTTCCTCATAAACACTGTGATATCCATGATTCTTCAATATTATGATTTTTTTCATTATGTATCTATTATATATATATATATTACTCAAACAAAATTGAGGTTTTGTGGGCTTGACTGAGTATTTGTTTTAAAATATGGCAAGTTCAGTCACTGAAATAGATGTCCATAAAATGTCTGGTACCACACACTTGAATAATATTACGATTGTTCAGTATTCTTCTTTCCATTATTCCATCTCCAAAGACAATCATCACTGGATTTCACAAAAATAAGTGGATTTCGTTCTCCCATAATTTGTAAAAAAGGTGGATGAAATATTGAGTATTGATTACAATTTCATGAAATTTGAGTATGTGTTTATCATAATGAGACCTGTAATATAGATATAATAATGTAGGTATACTTGACCCATATTACACATATTCATCATTAAGAAACCTGTACTCAAAATATGTGGGCAGGAAGTCTCAAATCTTACAGATAAGATCAAAAAGATGAGGAAAATAAACATAAATGTTGAATTTTTAATGGCTGTAATTTATTTTAAAGCATCCATCTCCTTTAAAGTGACATCACAGGTCTCTAATGTTTTAATTAATGATTACCAAAAAAGTGTAATCTTTTTGTCCTCACCTGTAAACTCTCTGACAATATGTTGATAAGTGGTCCAATACCAAATCTATTTAATATAAAAAAACTGCACACCACATCTTGCACAATTTTGAGGTATAAGATAAGTTAATCTCCAGATGACTTCCACGCAAAAATGATTCAGTAAATGTCCAATCTCTACTTGAAAATCATTCTTGCTTAGAGTTTCTGAACAATATGTTGACGAACAATTAACAGATATCATTAACACACAGTACATTTCTATCCTCTCTATTCAAAGTGCATTTTTAATTACAAAATATGGTTTTGAGTCATTCTGAGGTATATTTATTGAAGTTCTTGTACCCAAGAAAGAAAAAAAACATCAAACAGAATTTGCCAGAAAGAATAATGTGTCACACTATACACTTCACAGATATTCAACACAGCTGCTCAATATTTATAAATAACTAATATTTGAATATCATTTGAAAATGCAATACATTTCAATGGTTCTATAAAACCTCTTTAAAAACTGTGATCATTGATGAGCATCTCCGTGATAACCTGTGGTTGCTACGGGAAACCTGTTAACCATCGTTACCATGGTAATTTTAGTATACATAGTACCCACTGTAAGTAGCAAAAGATCACTATTTTATATGATTTTTAACGAGATAATCTCTTTTGATACATATATATATTGATTGTACAACTCTAATACAAATGTATTTATATGGAACATAAACAGTTAAGACAAAACTTTACATGAATATTTATGAATTTAACAAATATTGATAGTTCACATTGTAGTATCAATACTGTAACACACTTTCTGGTTAATTTCAATTATTATACATTTTGTATTTATTAATCTTTCACACTTTATGTAAGTTTTGATCCCAGACAGGACTACACAATGGTTGTCATGGTAACAGTTCCTGAGTATCCACCGTACCCATTGTTCTACAGTTGACAAAAGATTGCATCTGATTGTTCTTATGGCTAAGTCAGTTCTTATTTTTATACAAACAAGTATTATATATTTTAAATGAGATTTCACAATCATCAACATAACTGGATGAATTTCTTCAATATGCGCATATTTATGCTAACAGGTCATGTCCTTTGATGTCCAAGATGTAGCCTCCTCCTCTGTCCTAGATCGGTATATTTACATCTTTTTGGGGGGGCAAAAGACGGTTTTTACCCATAAATACATCCAGCATATTTAGTATGATGTTGTTACCATGATAATACCAGGTTGCCATAGCAACCAACTGTCTGTTTTCATAGCAACACCAATGGGATCACTTTTGTGTGATCACATGACTCCACTGTGAACACCTTGCAGGTTTAATTTTTTTAAATAAATGCAGTGTCCATTTTGTACATTTAACTTGCGTAGCACAGTCACAATAAGTCTCTAGTCATTTCATTTGAAATTCACTACATGAAATTGATGCAGTATCTGCAGAAGTCCAGCTTTAATGATGTACATTTCATATTCTACGTTGATGTTGTGCAAAGAGAACTCCTTGGTACATAATGCCATTAATTTCCATGCTAATTACAAGAGAGTTATCAAACTCCAAACGACCATCACCTGCAAAATAGGATTAAAAAAACACATTAAAAAATAGCCAATGTAAGTCAAAGATAGCATATCATTACATATAGGTACACTTTTTGAAAGTTTTGATATTACATTAACATAATAACAGTGTCTGAGATATGAAAAGAGACTATAAATAAAATATACCTCCATAAAATAGAGGAAAAAAATGACATAAATTGCTGATATATATCATTAGAATGCAGTCTACACTCAAAGGTGGTTACTTTAACCAATTACAGCAAAAGGGTAGTGACATGACAATCTTTTTTGGTTAGAATTCATTTGATATGATGAGCATTTGGCTTTGTGCTTGCAAAATAAACAGCAATGCTGAAGCAATGAAACTACAAAAAAAAAGTGTCTGCAAGGCTGTGGTTAGGAAGTGTAGGGGCACGACTCAAGACTCTTGCGGGTTAATGTCTCATCCGTCTGTGGAGGATATCGCTGTAATATGATGGATGATGTATTATATATGTAATACGGAGTGCTGAGATTGGGTGGTGGGGCTGACAGGGTATCAATTGAAGGGTAAGTGTAGATTGGGGCATGGATGAGGCTGGTACTAGGCCTGGCACCCCCAGTGCCCGACTCAGCCGGCCGCACTGAGGCGCACCCACGTTGCCGATGTGATGATTGCTACGCTATTGCCCACCCCATTGTGTACAGCCAACTGGTAATTTAGACATCAGGAACCTTTGCGTCTTTGTATCGTTCTGTGGCCACTGCCCGCAGGGATGTTACTGGTGGAGTGCGAAGACCTCTGTGTGCCCTCCAGTCGCCCCCAGATTTATGTCATTACGACCCTCTAATAATCATCACAAGCCATTCATACACTCCCCCAAATAAAGAGTGCATTCTGATTTTATCCTTCTCAGACCAAAAAAAAAAAATTTGCACAGGCAAAAACATTCTCCATTATAACTTCACCAACGGGCGTTTTCTAGGTTACACTCCTAAACATATGCATCTTTTGGTGATAAAAATGAAAAACCCCCTCACACTACTTTTTGGAAACTTTTAATCATGATTAATGTAGTTGCTGTAGCGGGACGAGATGGCATCGAATACACCGTCGACAATGCAAAGCAGTGTGTAGATCTAATTTCAAATTGCCCTAAACTAGTATGTGCCTCCACATAATGGCAGGGTAGGGCCCACAAGTTATGCTCCGCCCTCTGTATTCAAGTTTTTGTGGTGGAACATCGCCGCCGAGGGCAATCTGCATTGTCCCGATGACTGGCTCAATAAAATGGTATTATGAGGAATCGTGTGTTTATTTACACCTGTTGTGGATGGTACCAGGGCGTACCTGGGACGATCATATCAACCCCACCATTGATATCAAAGCCCCTCGTCCTGTAATTGTCACCCTGGTCGTGAACACTTACCCTCTCAGAGCAGACTCCGAGCCAACCCAATTTTACCCCGCGACCAAAATATGAAACCCGACCGGCCAAGCCTTGAAAGGGTTCAAATGTCACACGAAATAGCAACATACAGAATGAAATCGGGACAAAAAAATGGCTGAATGCGGTCATGGTCCCAGTTGAATCCTGTCACAGATTGCGACTCAGTGGCACTATTAACCCATCCATCACGGACAAGAAAGGCCGATCATGTCCCACTATATAATCCAGTATCATCATGCTTGATAATGATACTGTACGCATAACTAATAACAACTACTCCCCCTGGTGGAGTCGCCGTTTATACCTGAATATCATATTATAAGTCAGCGGACCATTACATAGCACTGCCAGGTACTGGATGGATGATGTTTCACTATCATTGCATAAAAACATCAACAACAATTTGCTTTTCATTTCATATGCTTGAATCATTAAACAAGGCCATCTGCTTGTTTATCCATTTATTTCCTCACTGATTTTCAATGATCGAATTTTGAAAAAGACTTTATCTCATTCTTTTTTTAATCACAGGTTTTTATGTTGCATTTCAATTTACTAATTGTTAAATCTTTTTGTCTGTGCGACACTAAAACAGGTAAGGTGCTGTTTGCTTAGCAAAACAAGTTTCCATTAAACTATTATCTTTGTTTCATCAATCCTCTTGACAATTACTGGAGATGTAAAGACATCTAGCCAATTAAGGTATCAACTGTTAGCTTCCTGATTAAGATGTGAGTGGGGCATGATGGGAGATGTCTCATTCTGCCACCTGGTGGCTAAATACGATGGGATGCTAACTTTTCCCAGGTAGCTCAGGGCTAATTAACGTCTTCACCTTGAGACAAGATATATGTGTGGATTTCCTGCAATTAGGGACTTGTGTGCCCTAGCTGCAGGGCCTCCTATCCAGCCATACCCTCCCATTTGATTCTTATCGCCTCCATAACATATTAAATTCTGAATGACTGCATTGTTTATAAACCTGGCGTGGGAAAAGAAGAAAATCGCATTTTAGATATAAGGCAGGTTAATTATAAGTCGCATTTTACCCAAGGTGCAATGCGTCTGTCATCTTGATGACAGGAAGTTTGGCGCATCTCGTCCTTGTCCCATTGTTTTCACATCAAGCTGGGTCTATAGTGACTTCTGACTCTAAGTGGCCTTTAATAGATGATGATTTCAGTTTGCTTTTAAAGCCGTATCCTTAATAATGAATTGTAAGATACGATACAATCTGTGATGCATTTAATGGCAGTTTTCCTTTCAATAATCTCCCACCATTATCTGATGTCCCCTTAGATAACAAGAACAATGGTTTCTACGGTAACTGTCAGCACTCACACAACACATTAATTGAGATTTTTATTTAAATTGTTATTTTGTATCCAAATCTTCAAACTGAAGGTGGAAATGTGAAGTAAATCTTGGATAAAATATTTTTACTTCAAAGCAAATAATCAAGAAAAGAAAGACAAATGCAAACTTTTAAATGTTTAACAATTACAAGCATTATTTCTGTTATTATTGACCAGACTTGTTAAATTCTAAAGGTACAAACTTTAAAGGTATTAATACTGTATCGGGGTGCGACAAACATGGAAGTACACAATTAAAATCATGAATATTTGTGTATTTATCACAAATGGAGTGTTAATAGCGGTGATGATCCCCAAAATGCATTACAATAAAAAATATTTTGGTGTCACAAAGCAAAGGTATCCTCTGTAATGTTTACAGCATAGTCAGTCATGCTTGTTATTCCTACCACACACCCTTATCATGACTGAAAACATGAGGCATACAAGGCTGAGACATTTTTCTTTCCCGAGGGAGGGTGCGAGTGCAAAGCAGGCCAAGATAACGAAATGTTTCTGACCTGTCGGGTTGGCAGCGTTATGTATAAGAGGTCCAGCGGGTCCGAGCGGCCCCAACGCTGGGTGTCTTTGGGCCAGACCAGGGTCTGAAGACAACACATAATAGAATGCTCAATCACAACTGCCCACAAAATTGTGCGATTAAAAAGTACTAAAATAAATTTCAAATTCAATAACTACTTTTAAAAGGAATTCTATAGTTATATGATATAAAGAAAAGAAGAATGTTGTCCAAAAAAAAAATGTGTTTGTCACTGTAAAAGGTCATATAGAGTGTCCCAGGAAAAGGTCAAGTTGATTATTGTACAAAATGGCTGAATTAAGTTTAATAAAGAGAATAACTAAAGAAAGATTACATTTAAAGTGACCTTCACAAGAAGAAGGCCTAAACTTTAAGATTACAAATATTCTCGTTTCATCCCTCACTTATCTACAGATATTCCTTTAAGCGTTTTCTTTAGCATTGGAATCAAGGAGTCCAACGATGTGGTTTACGAAGAATAGTTGAAAAATATGAATTCAATAAACTTCTACTCACTTCTACTCGTGATTTTAATATGTGCATTGGGCATTCCCACATGGGCCATTAGCCTCTGTTCCTCTGACATGGGCCGTTTGAGGGGTGGTTCTTCAGACTTTATTGACCCACTTGTTGATGATGCCGAGGACGTCTCCCTGTTTCCATTGGGTGTGGAAGGTCGTTTTGAGCCTGGCATAACGGGTGTGGTACCTTCGCGTGATGCTTCTTCCATGCGTTTTGTGGCTTCTTCCATCGCGCGTGTGGCGGCCTCCATCGCCTGGGCGTCACGTTCCGCCATATTACGTAAATGCCGACTCTGAGCCTGGGCAAGTTCATCAGTATCTGGTGTTCCTAAAATTGAAGAAGAATATTTAGTGTTTACAAAAATTAAGAAGTTTAACTATATAATGCTAAAGCTGCTCTTCAGTACATGCAAACAAAAGTGAGAAAAATCAGGATTTATCAGGTTGAAACTTGAAACTAAACATGCCAGTCACAATAAATATTATACAACATGCAACAACACACAAAGTTAGTGATCATGTGACTTGCGCACTGTGATCATGTGATTTTTGTATGTTAAACAAGTCCTTGTCTTCTTCATTACTGTTAAGTGCTAATTTTGTTCTTTTCAACCTTTCCAATTTGTCAGCAATATTGTATAAACGTGGAGATCTGAGGACAGCCGGGTGATTTCTTGTGTGGAAACACACAGCCATCCATCATACAACTTGGGGCCGTGATCCCGGGAGAGAGTTATGCTTTATGGCTGCTGTTTTTGGAAAGTTATTGTTTATTTGCTGACTGATAATAGTGGGCACACTGATCCCTCACAGATGGACACAGACTCATATGAACAGATGATTTGTATGATACAGGATGACAAGATGAGAAGGCGAATAGATTCCTCGAGACTTGCAATGCTGCGGCATGTCTGCATCTGTTGGGTCTGTGGTAGAGGGTGGAAACGGGCTGCACGAAGCCTGCAAGCTGACAGAGTAAAGTCAGAGGTGAAATTATACCAAGAGTTTACTCAGAGTATCAACTGTGGGCTGTCAGAGTATACCCTGAGTAGAAACTGCCTAATCGCCATATTGACAGAGTATTTTCTATGACCTGGCAGAGTATATTTAGAGTAGTAACTGCCTTCTATGACCTGGCAGAATATACTTAGAGTAGTAACTGCCTTCTATGACCTGGCAGAATATACTTAGAGTAGTAACTGCCTTCTATGACCTGGCAGAATATACTTAGAGTAGTAACTGCCTTCTATGGCCTGGCAGAATATACTTAGAGTAGTAACTGCCTTCTATGACCTGGCAGAATATACTTAGAGTAGTAACTGCCTTCTATGGCCTGGCAGAGTATACTTAGAGTAGTAACTGCCTTCTATGACCTGGCAGAGTAAACTTAGAGTAGTAACTGCCTTCTATGGCCTGGCAGAGTAAACTTAGAGTAGTAACTGCCTTCTATGACCTGGCAGAGTATACTTAGAGTAGTAACTGCCTTCTATGGCCTGGCAGAATATACTTAGAGTAGTAACTGCCTTCTATGGCCTGGCAGAGTAAACTTAGAGTAGTAACTACCCTCACCATATTGTTTGACACAAATAGAATAACTTACATAGATATATGGTATATTCTTTCTATAATGGGTTGAGATCAGGTTGCAAGTTTTCAGAATGGAAAGAAATAAGTCACTTTTTTCCTGGAGGACTGAGACTAGGAAGTCATCTTGTCTAATACCTGCTGTAAGTGCTGGCCTTTCTACCTATCATCATCCAAATCTTCTATCCTCCTATCTGTATTGGCCACCCATCCCACCTATACATTTGTGACATATTGGCAACCCACCCTGCTATTGTTTCTGTGCAATATTGCTACTGTATCTCTATGCAATAATTGCTACTGTATCTCTATGTGATATTGGCTCCCATCCTGCCTGTATCTCTATGTGATATTGGCTCCCATCCTGCCTGTATCTCTATGTGATATTGGCTCCCATCCTGCCTGTATTTCTATGTAATATTGGCTCCCATCCTGCCTGTATCTCTCTGTAATATTGGCTCCCATCCTGCCTGTATCTCTATGTGATATTGGCTCCCATCCTGCCTGTATCTCTATGTAATATTGGCTCCCATCCTGCCTGTATCTCTCTGTAATATTGGCTCCCATCCTGCTTGTATCTCTATGTGATATTGGCTCCCATCCTGCCTGAATCTCTGTGTAATATTGGCTCCCATCCTGCCTGTATCTCTATGTAATATTGACTCCCATCCTGCCTGAATCTCTGTGTAATATTGGCTCCCATCCTGCCTGTATCTCTATGTAATATTGACTCCCATCCTGCCTGTATCTCTATGTAATATTGGCTCCCATCCTGCCTGTATCTCTGCCTGTATCTCTATGTAATATTGGCTACCCATCCTGCCTGTATCTCTATGTAATATTGGCTCCCATCCTGCCTGTATGTATCTCTCATATCTGCTACTCTTTCTTCCCCTGCCTAGGTCATATGTATATGTCGGACATCTGCACTGTTATTTCTTGTGGAAATCATATCTGTCTTATATATAAATGTGTTTATACTTGAGGCCTTTGTGTCTATGTAGTGTTTCGCATATTTATCTCTGAGTGAGAGATATACATTGTTGAAACATGCAAGCTATCCCGAAACTGGATACGTGCGCCTATACCTTGGCAGTAGCCATATTTCAAAACTTGCTGGTAACCTCGACTTTTTGATATGTGACCTCTACCTCTGCAAACTAATTCTGAAGAAACCAGTCTTCCACAGGTAATCATTTAAGACAGAATCTCATCAACTGATATGCCATCTGGTGGAAATATAAATTTGTCTTTGGATAATACACACTTTTGTAACTATATAAATGTATCTGCCATGCATTTTCTTATATATATATCTTATAACGATTATTTGCCACCAGGTGGTGCACATCCTGTCATCAATAGCCTTAAATAATTCCAACATTCAGCATTCAGAACCAATAGCAATTTGCTTGAGGAATCAGTAGGAAAAATACAACACCACTAAAAAAGCTGCAGTGCTATCTCATTAGAAATGTATGCAGAATTGCGTTCATATTTCTGGGCCCACTTCCATTATAGCCACACCTTGGGTTGTCAATTACTGGGCCGAACTTTGCGAAAACCTGACCCCCCCTACCCGCACTTTGCTGGCAGACACATTATGAGATATCCAGCATTCCCCGCGCTGATGCTGCCTAAATTACTGGTGGAATAACTTGCCTTCCTAATGGCCGGGAATCGTGCCTCACCAAACGGCATGCCCGAGGTGTCTTATATATTTCTGGGCTCTTATCACCAAATATCCATGACAAATGTGGACGTTTCTCAAAAGCGACATGTTGCATAAATAATTATTGATATAATTTGTGATGACCATCCGCTCAGAACACACAACTGCATTTTGCTTCTCGGCAGCAATGTTATTATATGGCTGCGTAAAAACTAAAGATGAAATGAAACTTTCATTTTTCCTTTTGTTCTTCCAGTGGCATTAATCATTCACTATTTACAGACTTTTCTGATTGAGGTAATAGAATTTATTATGCAACTTTATGACTGTGTTTTGAATCAAGCTTTACATCCTCAGTGAAAAATTAAAAAAAGAGAGAGCAAGCATTCCTTGAAGGTATCGTTCTTCACTGCAGTAGCGGCATTTTTATTTTCACAATCGTTTCCACATGCATTGAGGCGGGCCTTGTGATACGATAACTTGCCACTTTTTTTCAGTTTACTCATTTATGTGCTTGACCTCGGACCCCTCACCCTGGTGATGAGCACCTTCTCTGCAAGTTTCCATGCCCATCCTACGATCCGGCCCCTCTCAAAATACCTATTTAATTTAGATTTATCGCCGCCCTGGTGGTGTACAAACCGTGGGCTGGCCGAGGAGACTTCCCCCGCCCTGTAGGTGATCTGCAGGCTCGATATCAGTATCAAATTGATGAGCTTGTGCCCCAGAAATATGACAATACCTGGCCGGGCAGATGCAGTTTGGATCACGGCCTACAGCAGTGCTCTTTCCAACACATTTCTATGATAAGTGGCCGACTCATGTTTTGCAAAGAAAAAAATATATATCCCCCCCATAGGTTCACCTTCTTGAGTCTATTTTCTTCAAATATGTGTCCATAACAATCAAAATGCCATTATTTATAATGCTCAACTATAGATCTTTTCTTTATGAAAAAGCTACCATAAGCTTTTCACAATTCACAGTCATTGCATTAACAAGACACAAGGCTAATATAAGCAGAGGTGTGTTGATAATATAAAAAATGCAGCTTTTATCATTAAAAAAAATATAATCACGTAAAAAAGCCTGATAATATGCAGCGCATGTGCATTTCACAAAAGCAGCAAAAAAAAAATTAGAATTTGGATATAAAATATAATTACAATGACATATTGTTACACACCTGCTAGTGACTTCCAATAAGCCGTCCAGTCTGCAAAATCAACGATGGAAACACTGGTTAATATGGAAAGCAATATAAATACTGATATCATGGCAGTACAGTCATAAAAAACTTTCCCCTTGTTAGTGGTCATCGTGAGTTTTATTTTGCCGTGAGAATGAATCATTGAGGTTAGTCGGCACTGTTCACCAAGACTACAAAGCTTTCGGAAGATTCAGCTTCCTACCCTATACATGTGATACATAACGTGGCTGTTTATGCATAAGCAGAGAAAAAGCATTCAAGTGCAGAAGAAAGCATGTTCATTGGCTTATGTTGTCCCCTTTAGTGAAGTGCACATATGAATTCACATTTATTAAGTCCATACACATGACACAGAGAAATCTTGGCAAGGTTAGAATTAAGTAGAAAGTGCTGCCACCTGTCATGTTTAATCACTGCCACCTACTGTACAATATAAGAACTAATTTCAAATTGGACATGACCAGGATAAATCTGACCACAGGTAGATAGTCATGAAAGATTGCAAAAATATATATGCATGTATCAGTTCCAATATTTTTTATCGCAATTATCCTATCATTCCATCACATAACACAATGATTTACCTAATCTAGGTCTCTGAAACTAATTAACTCTTGGTGAATATGCATATCCGATACCACTTTTGACATTCGATACAAGTAGGCTTTTGTATGAAGTTATTGTTGCACTCAGATATGAGGCCTTATTAAAGCATTAATAAGATAAGCAAATGATTAACTATATATCTTGCCATTATTTTCCAGCTGTCTAGGAAAAATTCAGACACAAGATGAGCTCAATTGAGAATTAATTAATCTCATCAGTCTGACTTATTTTCTATTCTGTTCTCACCATTTTCAAATGCTTGTGAACCATTGTCTATTTGTTATTTATTGGTTATAATATACTGGACATTATTTAAATCATCCTTGTTCAAGTTGAAATATGTATATATTTGTATATATAAATATTTTGAGTCGCATAACTTAGGGCCTTACCATTGTTAATATTAATATTTAATAATATTATGCTACCTGCCAAAATCAACAAATCAGATTAATTTATATGTGAGTATTTTTTAATAAATATATTCTTTCTTCTTTTCTTTGGATCTCTCTTACATTATTTGCCACACAGGTAAGTTTCGAAAGTATCACCATAATGCCTGTGATTGGCTATGGATTGCCATTTTCGACAACATTTTATATATGAATAACACATCATCGATGGCTTGTCATATACTTAATAGAGTTATAGAAGCAACAGGCTATGAGAAACTGGCAAATAGCCAAGATGATTAAAGATGAAAATCACAGTCTATTATTTTCATCAATATGCACCATTGACAAAAAAATCTTAATTGTTACGAGCAGCAGTTTTTGGCTTACATACAGCTGACTTTGTCCTGTGTTAAATGTTTAACTTTGAATGCATGTGCCTACTGTCTAGTTTTATGAAAGAGTTCATTGCCATTACCTGGGTTAAAATTGTGAAAAGTTTAACAATTAATTTGTATATGTTTTTGTGTATATTTTAATGTTTCAAAACAGTGTCTGCATGACTTAAATTGTAATGAAGATAAAGCTGATAATGATTATGATAATGATGATAATGATAATGGTGATGATGGGGATGATAATGTGCAAGTGCATGCGTAAGCATAACGTTATCTGCATTAGAATAAAGCTAGCAATCTATTGACTACAAGTACAGCAAACAACAAGCAACAACCACCACACAGAATATCAGAATTGTAGCAAATGATTAATGCCTGAATAATTAAGGCAATCAAAGCTTTATCAAAATGATCAATATTAACTAAAATAAATGAAATGAAATAATATAATCAATTCTTTGTACTATTCATTTAAAGCAATATCAAAATTCACTGACAGAATCACAAATAGAATCAATCAAAGATACAATGATAACTTTAAATACAAAATATCGCAGCAAAAAATTGTGTTGGTCAGTGGGAAGGCATGAGAAAATAGCACAAATGTATATCCTAAAATAGTCATTTTTACACCTCAGTAGCTTCTCTTCCATATAAACCAATACTAACAATCATGATTTCAGGGTCTTTTGTACATATTACTCGGACATTAGAATCCATTTTGATGCTAATGATCATACATTAATGGGGTGATTAACCTTTCAATAAGTTGCGACTCACGATGAGGCTGAAGGGACGTGGTTTTGTTTGTGTTCGGCATAAGTAAAGGTTAGTTTTAAATTATTCAAATTATTACCCTCGATAGTGGCAGATGATTGTAATTGATTAAATACCAGATATCAATCATACATAAATAAATAATACTTCTTAAATGTCTTATTTGTTTCATATCTATGAGTTTCACTAAATAAATAATGATGGCTCATCGAGGATATCATAAAATTTTGGAATTTTTTTAAGACCTCATCTATCATTTTTCAGTAAATTAAAAAAAACAACAACATGAGAACCAATGTTATGTATATTATAAAAAAATCAACACACACTGCAGTGTAAAAATGACTATTTCTATAAAGCTGAGCTTAGCAAATTATCAAAAAAACCTGGACTTGCCTGGTGGTACTCCCCACTGGCCTAGCATTTCCCGTGTAGGGCTTTTCATCCCTACAAGCACATACAAGTTCAACAGTCAGGTTTAAGATAAACAAGCTAAGGTGGATCACACCTTAATATTTGAAACATTTTTACATCAAAAACATCACATTATGGCATACAGCATGTTTTTTTTCTTCTGGATTTTGAGCACATTTCATTTTTTTCACACTTTAAATGGTTTATCACAAAATGATCTTGTATATGCCCCCTCAATGAATATTCATATATTGGACATAGATTGAAAAAAAAATGGACACACACAAAATAATAATATTCTTAATTGAGTTCTACATTACTTAAGAGAGAAATAAAAATGCACTTTGAACAGATATGTGAATTATTGAACTAAAAGCTATTTATAATTGATTACTTCTGATCTCTTTAAAATTTGAAATATAAAATAGACTGAGATGTCACAGCACAGTGCATGAAAGTATCAGCCATGTTGATGAAATGTCTTATTGTAGGGTACCATTATTATGAACTGGTTGTGAGATTCCACCCACAATAAGAAAATATCTACACACGAACACTGATCCTTTTTTAAAATACGTTCTTTATAATTGAGACATTCATGCAGCATATTTACCTGGTCTTCCATTGAGTAACCCGCCATTCATGTGAGGGGGCGTGGTTGGGATCATCGTGGGAACAGAGAAAGGGCCTTCAAATCCATAACTGGGCCGCCGCCCCTCTCGGCGGTTTCCATCGATTGCTGCCTGTAATTCTGCAGGTGAACTCAGTTTTAATTTCTCGCACTCATAAGGATAGAGGTATTTCATATATCTGAAAGTAGAACAAAACATCATATTAAAAAGATATATTAATACTGTATATTTGTTTATAGTAGTTATTTATATTCATAAAAAGTCTTGATTGTTATCTATTTCACAACTTTTTGTTCAAGTATTCAGTAACAATGCTTTTGTTTGGCAATACAAAGTCATTTATCTGGATAAAAAGCTACAGTGATGAACTGTGGAGATTAAACATACTTTAAAGACTGACCTTGACAAAAGGTCCTTATTACCTTAAAATGACCTTAACAACTGATACCTAAATCCTGGCTGATCCTAGCTTGCAATAACAGATGGACGGACAAAAAGGTGAAAGGCAAATATATGGCTGTGTCACTTTTGGGGTGAAATATTCATTTGGGTGGAGACATATAGAGGAATAATGGATTGTTTGGCGGCATTGTCTCCTGCATTGTTTCAACCTCACATGGTATCATTGTCATTCTACAGCAATTACACAAATACTTGCTGATCCCTACCATGACACTTCCTCCCTGATGCATTCTGGGTGGTCTGCCAAACAATTCCCACCAGACTTTTGTAGAGTTTAATTAAAAAACAGCCATTTGGCTTTTTATCCCCGGTTCTGAACTGCAGCCATATATTGTATGTTTAACTGTCATTGCGTCTCATCTCTGCGTATCCCCTGTGATCCCTCCATCTCGGGTGTGGACAACGTTCACGTGGACTAAATCGTTAGCTTAGGGCCTTCTACCCTCTGGGACTAACATGTTATTCCTAAATAAATCCTATCCTCTTCATTAAAGAATATTTATCATAACAAAGACTCATTAAATGTCCACAACTGTTAGATGAAGGCAACCCCAGCTTACCTCCTCTAAACAGATGATCATTTGTTTGCCTCTGATGACAGCTTCCAGCACCTCTTGTGCCTCCAAATAAGCCTCTGATAAAAATTAATTGCGTTTTCTTTCAAATAATTTGGCCTCAGAAATTTCTAACTGGGGTTGAGTGATAATGCCTAAATTGAAATTAGCTGAAGTAGGGATGATCGTGGATCTGAGGATCCCAGGGGAGGCGGATGACCTTTGTCTCCGAGACTGTGCTACCCACGTCAATCTCAATGCTCAATGCCATTTCTGTGTTAAATTCCCATTTGCGGATCCAGTTGGAGAGAACCAACAGAACTGGGCGGGCAATTACAATGCAAAATTGGGATATTTAAGTGCCTCCCAGAGGTCCCATGAGATGGAGGATAAGTAAAAAAACAGGGAAAATCTGGTGTTTGCCTGCCACGGCATCACACCAGTCCAGACACACTCATTTGAATCTGATAAGTTATCCCCTCATACATACTAGTGAAACTACGCTAAATCATTGACCTCAAGTAACTAAATTCCTGAATTCCAAACGTGTATCACTATAAAACGATGCTCTATTTTAGCGAATTGCCATGAGCATCTTCTATTCTTCAAATTGTTTTAATTATTTTATAAAAATTCTCTGGGTGATGGTAGATCTTATTTTGTAACTTTCTAGAGGTACCAGACTAAGGCATATTGTTCCTTTATGATTCCAGGCAGAAATTATAATTCTTAATTATCATTTTACAACTTTTCCCTTGCATTTTAAAATCAATTTTATACAAATATGATTGCCTTTGGGACACTGTCTTAAAAAGACATCTGGAATTAATTGCAGTTAATTTTATAATTAACACTGATAAGATTTATCAAAGGAATTAGTGAAAGTTTTAAATCAAATTTATCAGCCCAACCAATTACAAATAATTACTTTTATAAACATAATATCAGATCTTAATCAAATATAGCTTTATTTTCTACTTTCCAGGTAAAAACGCTTATTCTTGAAAATCAATTTTCACAAAATTCTTGTCTTGTAATGCTTTTAATTAATCAAAGTCCTTCAATTTATTTTACATTTTTAATGAAACCTTCCTTTCAAATGACGGTACTAAAATGAAACCTAAATGAAATAATTGAAATAAAAAAAATAGAAAAAATCTGTACCAAAATCTACCATTCAGTTTGCTTTTTGGTATGTAATAAATACGTTACAATTTTATAGGTTTGGCAAGCATGAAGATAAAGAAATTAAATGCCAGCAAATGGGTTGTGTGCCGACACACCTGTCATTGAAAAGGGAACATGCTCATTTGGTCCAACTCTACTGCCCCACCACAAACTAATGTTGCACATTTTGAAAAGCTCTCTCTAATAGAAAGGTCATTACCCGAAATGGCAAATTATTATCTAGTGTGGCACATATATTTCAGATTTCACAATGACCCTCTAAATGCAATGGGTTATGACTGATTTATATTTGACAGGTGGTCACCCCCCACCACCCCTTACATTTTCAAAATCCTGTACTGAGATTTGCTTTTTTTTGTCTCTTTGCTTTGTTATACATCAAATTACCACAGTGCTTTGGGACTTATTGTGAGTATGCTTAGGTCAACATTTGACTATGTCCATAATGATTTATTCCCTATAAACCCAGCGACTTTGTTTTTTCCCATTGTTGAGATATTATCTGTTTATTGTCCTGTATCATTATCTGACATTTCCTATAAAACAACGTAAAAGTTTAAAGACCTAAACTAAATGTCATTTTACAAGCATGAATAATAATCAGAATTCAATTTCAAATATGAGAGTGTGTCAGCCGGTACAAGCTTCATTTTGTTGTTCACCTCTGATATTAACATGAAAGATGCATAACTTGATATGATTTATATATTGCGTTCCTCTCATAAATAGGATGTAGTCTGCATTGTCTGACATAGGATTGTGGTAATCCTGGTTCTCTGGGGACTTTTCTAAATTCCTTTTCAAGGGCAACCACAAATGACACAAATAGTCAGGAGCTGTATATTTAAAAAGTTTTTGGTCATGTGATACTCATAATTAACTTAATTCATGTCAAGAGCCAGAAATGATAAGATCTGTTTATCCTGTAGAGAACAGGTTACATAAAAATAATAAAGTTCTGCTGATGATAATGCATGCCAAAAATCTAAAATGATGATGATTTAAGTTAGTTAATTGTGATATCAAAATGCATATCTAAGATAACAGTGATAAGGTTAATGAGATGAAGAGATAACAGCCTGCCCATCCGAATTCAGGAATGCTGATACTAGAACGTGATGTTGCTTACTGTGTTCTGAGTGTGAATGCAGCATTGGTGATACTAGAATGTGATGCTGCTTACTGTGTTCTGAGTGTGAATGCAGCACTGGTGATACTAGAACGTGATGTTGCTTACTGTGTTCTGAGTGTGAATGCAGCACTGGTGATACTAGAATGTGATGCTGCTTACTGTGTTCTGAGTGTGAATGCAGCATTGGTGATACTAGAATGTGATGTTGCTTACTGTGTTCTGAGTGTGAATGCAGCACTGGTGATACTAGAATGTGATTTTTCTTACTGTGTTCTGAGTGTGAATGCAGCACTGGTGATACTAGAACGTGATGTTGCTTACTGTGTTCTGAGTGTGAATGCAGCACTGGTGATACTAGAATGTGATTTTTCTTACTGTGTTCTGAGTGTGAATGCAGCACTGGTGATACTGGATGGCAGGTTGAGACCCTTGGTGATTTCCCGCCAAAGTTTCTTGTTGATGACCTCCACAAGGCCGCCCTTTGACACCACCAGTCTGAAGAGCTCGTACAGGTCCAAGGTCTGTTTGGCCATGATCGGGATGCGGTTGACTGGTGTCCCTAAAACACAGAGGAAAAAAAATACATTAAAATCCATTATCTCCTTTCAATTGCAATGAAATCATCCGGATAACCTTCTAACGTTAATGCAAAACACTATACAAATGTATTTATGAATCAATCAACCTGTATTTCTATTGAAAAAAGTCAGGATTCCTTTAGATATGTACTCTCCCACATTACTTAAATTACTTAGAAATGTGATTTGAAAATAATATCTTTTCAGCATGTTTATACGAGTATATCTAAAATGAATATTACACCTAACAAGCCCAATATATAGGAAACACATAAAGATGAATATTACATCAATACAAATATATGTCCCTAAAATATTCATTTTGTCATTTGCCAATATCAACGTACTCTTCAACTGACATGACACGAGATTTATATCTATTTAAATTATTGAGATAATTCAGAGAAATTGGTCGATATATATCCATATCATTAATAGAGACTTATTCCATGGGGAGTGGTAGTTGTTCCAAACTATTCTTTGGGGGCGGGTATAATATTAAAATATTTTAAATAATCACAGAAAAAATACCTGATATTGATCTACCCTAAAACAGTATTGAACTGTCATGCCTTTTCAAATATATCAGAAATGGAATGTCCTAAATGGTACCTCTCAAGGGGCAATCACAATGATTCTGGGTCTTCATATTACAATGTATTTCCTGTTCACTCTTTATCATTATAATTGCGCTGTATATCTATATTATAAAATGTGGCAGACCATGCAGAACTTTTACGCATTGTTATCAATGTGTAAACACAGCTTTATGTGTGAGGATTGCAGATAAAGAGTCCAGAATATTTTCAAAAAAATCATTTGAATATTTCGCCCCAAAATGACTCTGTAACTATGCATTCGATGTTACACAATCTCTCGACAGATTGCAAAATGCTAATTTTATGACTGACTTGTTTATCTCTAAATAAAATCTTGTTAACACTATAGGAAAAGGTATTACTACATTGAGATAAACTCCTTTCATGAGCGAGTAAAATTTCATTTTATCTATCAGATTTTTCCATTGATGTGAGCACTTTCATGTTTCACTTATGTGACTACCCACCCGACCTATGCTACTAGAACCATTAATGACCAAGCAGCCACAAATAACCGCTATTTTTTTCTTGTTTTTCTCAAACACTTCACAATGAAACTACCTCGAATAATAAGCTACAAGCTTGTCCAATCACACTGTATTTGTGAGATGGTCACCCCTTTGCCGTCCCATGCATGATTTAAAATGTACCTGCATTTATATGGTTCACTTCGTATAACAAAGATGTCAAACATCGCCACAATACTGATTCCCCTTGTTCACCCTTTATACATTTTACCGCATTTCATTTTTCGGTAATTTGAGAAATGCTTGCACGGAAATAATTGAGGAACCCACTGTGATTTGAAATGACACCCAAATTTTGATATTTCCTCTGATGCCCTGATGGCTGCTAAACCAGCATAAAAAAGTGCAATTCACTGAAAATCCCAGTGCAATTATTAAATGTTGAAATATGAGATATATCCTGTTCAAAAAATAATCCCCGATATGACCATATTACAAAATAAGTGTACTTAATAAGTGGTTTTACGATGTGCCAAAAGTCGCTCACATTTCGATTGCCTATGCAAAAATCACACTGCTGATTTTGCTGGGTCATTATAAGAGAATTGATTAGAATATTCAGTGCTGGGCTTTAGGTTAAAACTGGCATAAACCACTTAATCTCTATGTGATGAGATGATCAATAAAGAGAATAAATCCATCATATTTGTCTTTTCATTAATATGCATAATTGCCTGGTTAATTCTTCCTTGGATGCTGTTAATCGTTTGTTCATTTCAGAGAGCAACTGATGAGGGCATCTTTTCTCCATGTCAATTTCTCTCCAAAGTGATTAGATTAAAAAAGACTTTGAAATGAATTACAGCAATCTCATTATCGCATCGGTTTCATCAATCAAATTTAATCATATCCCGCAAAATCTTAAAGTGCTAAAACACAAATCTGTTCATTATCTGTAGTCATCTTTCTTAAATAAAGTCAATTAAGAAATAATTAAAAGCTGGCCTTTTTTTCTTTGTATTTGCAACTTTGGACTAGGAACAATTTGTAACAGAACTGCGAGAAGAAAAAAAAAATGTCTAAGAAATATAAATACTGTGTTGATAAGAGATGCTCCAATAAACAAGCACTGCCTGTACACTTATATGTAAAAATAATATCATGCTTTTAGGCAATTTATAATACGTTTTATTATGGAAATGTTCATAAGGCAGAACAGTGATGAAAGACTTAATACTACGTGACCTGTGCAATGACTAGTTTATATGTTTCTCAACTGGGGGAAATATGAAAACAGGTTTGGCCAAATTTGGCAGGTATTCAAGTATCATTTATCATGAAGGATATTTACGTTGAATGTGACAGGTGGTTGGTGAAAGGCATTGGACATAGTCTGATTTCTTCATGCTATCTTCACATTAAGAGTCCTCTATGGAGAGAAACTGACACCATGATACGTGACATATGTTAGATTTATATTTCGCCATGTGGAGCCTACATGCCAATTTACAATGACACTCTTCTAATTGTCCGAAATTCTCAAGGCCAGAACATGAGATGTTTGCAAAGTCTATAATGCAAGGTCAAGAGTTGGTGACTTGCATTTAGCCAAACAAGTGAGACTTTTTTCTTACTTTGAAGTTGACCGAATGTGTTGATGACATATGCATTCCTTGTTGATTTAGAGCAAATTATTTCTCAATGAAAAGACCCCAATTTTCGCATCACAGAATCAAACATGCAATAGAATTGCAACCTGTCAGTGTCAGAAACATACCACAAAAATGTCCATTAAATTAACAAAAAAAATCTGTATGTAGAGAAAAGAATATTTCGTCTTGGAGAAGGACCAAAATGAGTAGTTGCATTGGTTCTGGGAGAGACAGCATATGTATCATGACAAGCTGGCATGGGGTCATTATGCATACCCCCTCACCCCACCTCCCCTACCCCCTACCAACCCCTCACACGTGCGCCCTCTTGTCTCATTGCACCTTCTTTTTATGATCTTCGTCTCATGAACATCTCAATTTCTTTCTTTCTATATCTGGAGATGCAGACCAAAAGGACTCTTGCTTTTCTGACCATGTCTTAGATTGCAAAGAGGCTTCAAGATTTGATGATCAAATTATAATAGTTAGTTTTTTTTAAGATATAATTTTATCACAGCAATATTTTCACTTTAATATATGCTGAAAGTAATCTTAGAGTAATACACTAAGAAGTAATATTGTCCACATATATATTTTTCTTTTTTCTTAGAATTCCATTTCATGACAAAATCGCTGTTTAATATAAGTCTAAAGTCTGATGGCTAAGTCTAAAGTCCAATTGGACAAAAAATAGAAGTGATGTGACCAGTCCAATTGGACGAAAAATAAAAGTGATGGGAGTTTTGTACATCCATAAAAATCTGATGAGACCAGTCAAATTGTATGAAGGATAAAAGTTAGAAAATGTTTTACAAAATTTTTGCATTGGTACTGAGAAATCTTTATTGAAATCATTATGCCGCAAGGAATGGGAAACAATATTCATAAACCCTGCTCTCAAGACATAAATGATTGGCCCTTCACCCCATCTCCCCAGCTCTTTGCAACCTAGCAAAGGTATGTGGCCAAGCAAAATTATAGCCACCATATGTATATCTGATAGAACTCATGATCTACACCTTCACTTTGTCAGTCGAGGGGGTATTCGAGCGGGAAAAACGGGTGCCATGAATATGATTGAATACAATGTTATTCGATGAATGCTTGCATCTGTGTGAGACAATTTACATTTTTCCTCGGGTTGATAGAACAATTGCTATAGGTCATGTGACCCAGGGTGTTGTCATTGGCAACCGGTCACCATATACCAGGCTAATGTGTGGGTAGTATCTTGTGTGAATCTCTTTATGTCCGAGAATGATCTGAAAAAGCCAAATGTTGGCCTATTAATCTTGCTGTTATGGGGGAGGTGGAGGAGGGGGGAGCTGAGTGCATTCAAAGTAAGAATGCTGAGGTCAGCTGAGGATGTCATTCCATCTGGAGTAGCGGGACCTCACCACACCTGTGAGTCTATGTCCACTGCCGGCAGCAAACGCAGCATTATCTTCTTCTCTCTCTCTCCCTCACCGACGCCGAAGCCTCATTCCTAAACATGAAATTCACAACCGAGCCAGCATCATGGGGCCACTGTTACCACCAGGCGCTAATGACACAAAGAAATGTATTGTCTGTTTATATCAGGGAATTTTCCCATACAGATTTTCCCTAATTTGTCAGAATAAGGTCGACTAATGAGAGATCTGGGTCACAGAGGCTTTTCGTCCCCTTGGAGAGCCAATCTACTGAGGGGGATGGGCTGGCCGTTGCATGACTTCCAGAAATCAAAAGCAAAATTGGAAAATTGGTCCATCTTGTACTGTCTGACCTTATTTGACTACAGCCATCATTTTGGACATGACCATGACTTGTTGGGCCCACCAATGAGAGCCTTGGAGATTTGTAGTGCTAAACTAACAAAATCTCAAAATTGCATGATGCGGCGACCAAATCAAATCCCTACGGCTCGCATTGTTCTGCACACCCATGATAATAAGATGATTTTTACATTCCTCCTGCGGGGTCGCGGGATCTGCCACCCCTTGGAAATGGGAACCCCCCCTCTGTGGGATTTTATTTATGACATGTGAGTGAAGGAGGGAGGCCATTTTGTGGAGACCTGGCATGGGAGGTAAGGGGGCATGTTAGCTCTATCATATAGATAACACTGACAATTGAAAGCAGGCACCATCATCCCACAAGATAAATGTGCTCCCTCCAGGAGACCTACAACCACTGTGCTTCCAATAAACCATTCCAATGTCTTCTCCTGTTTTTTTTCTATTCACCACGCAATCCACATTCCTGCCTCTTGAACATTTTTTTCTATCCGCTTAAAATTTTTTAATGGTGTATTTCTTGATATATCTAAACATTGAATTTCACTTACAACTGAACTATGTGTCTGTATGAGGCTCAGATATTCTCGAAAACAAATAAAATAGAAATATCAAAAAAGAGGAAAATGTTTGTAGAATATGAATATGGATCAAAGCCGTCTTGAATGGTAAAAATAACTACCTATTTCAGATTAAAGTTTCTACAGCATACCCTGCCAAGCTAATGAGGGTACAAGCAGTGCCAAGCGATTAAATCTATTCTTCCCCAAGCAATGTAGGGTAAAATCAGAGGAGCACCAAAATTTAATTTTCTTCAATACTGGTTGTCTCATTGGTGGTGTTCTTGCCTCTGCAAAATCATGTGATTGGTCCAAATTCCATAATCCCAAGATGCATCATTCTCCATGTCACTTCCTGTATCCCTACCTAACCTTACCGTTTCCGCTACCATTCCTCTACTGTATCATTTATATATAATAAAACAAAAACAAAACTGTAAAAAAAAAACATTTCAAGAATTTACACTTACTGTATGGAGAACAGAAAAATGCTGCATTACAACTGAGATGTGATTTTAGCAAAGTGGTGGAGTAGATTTTCCTGTCACTTAATCCTATACAAATAGGCTTTTAATGACCGTGTCATTCAGGGAAAGTGCAACAATTTGTTGCTGTCTGTTTTCTCTGTAATGAGTCTTTCTGGCTTGTCTGATGGTGCCGCCATCTTTTTTTCCACCTCTGGGACTCCCTGTGTATTCCCTGGACCTTACTCAAGCATTTTCCTGATTTATCATCAATTTCAACGAGACCTTAAGGTGATTTCGCAATTAACAAATTGCTGAAAGCAAGCAGAACTCTGACCTCCTGTAAAGAGGCAGTCTGCGGCTTCTTGCAAAGCAATGCATCTCAGAGTTTTGGTCATCACGCTGATGAACTTCTGACACTGCAGAAAACTTGCAGGAAGAACGTCAGAAAGTTTGTCTGGTTTAATTACGACAGATGCTTCCCACTCCGCTCAGCTATCCCAAGATTCCTGGGTAGATCGAACTGTCTGGTATTGTTACATAATGTCTAAATGGCACTGAACTTGGGTCACCCCCTCCCAGATCTGTTCATCTCATATCTGACATATATGTGTTATTCATCAGGCTTATAAAGCTAGATAATTATGTTCACATCTCACTCAAACATCTGATTATATAAGCTCTTGCTGTATGACATTGCGCCCAGTGCTACATCTGATTAAAAAGTTCTCGCTGTATGAGTACATAAATTCTTGCTGTATGTGCACCTTGTGGTACATTTGAGTAAAAAGTTCTCTTTGTATGAGTATATAAGTTCTCGCTGTATGACATTGCGCCCAGTGCTACATCAGGTTATATAAGTTCTCGCTGTATGACATTGTGCCCAGTGCTACATCAGGTTATATAAGTTCTCGCTGTATGACATTGCGCCCAGTGCTATGTGTGATTGAATTAGGGAAGACCAATAAGTTGGCAGATGATTCTGTTCCATGTGTTAGACACAGATCAACAAATACAGACCCAGCCAATACAACCACATTCCCCTAATCTGCCCTCATCCCTCAGCCTATCTCCTCCTATCTCCTCCTATCTCACCCTATCTCACTCTACCACCAATTAGCTTCCCCTGTCCTGTATGTCTACATGTATAATTTTGGGGGCAATATCTCTCACACATCACATCACCGCAATATTTATATATATCATGTATAGTGCCTGAGAAATATATATATAACTGTTATTCCCTTACTTATAAATGATAAACAAAAAATCTTTTTTTCAATCTCTCTTGCAGATCAAAGATAAATTAAATATGAAATGATAAGGGTTTCAGCTCAAGTTTTGTGAGAGAATCATATGTTTTCCCCGGGGTTGTGATATATTCCTGTCCCCCCTCCCTGCAAGCCATCATAAGATCCCAGGTAGGTATGAACATTACACATCTGTTGTAATTATAACACTATAGGTATGGGCACGACAAAAACCTTGCTGCATACCCCCAGACCAAAGCAGCCCCACGGAATTTCACATGTATTCAATTATGGGTGACATATTCCCTGTGTCTGTGCACATTAGCTTTAGGTCTTGTATCAACAAGTGCGTGTATATTTTGGTATCATCAGATGATCACCAGGGAGGAGCTATGAAAGAAATGTATCTGATGAGCTCAGCACCAGGGGGCGCACATTTCACATCGAAAACTACATCTTTGCCGATTTCATCCAGGTGGGTTGATGTGCTCCATGTTTCATATCTGCCGAAGGATAAAGAATCGGAATGCCGCACGTGGACTGCATCATGACTTCCACATTGTCGTGTGGATATAAACTGGAATTTGCTTATACACACACTTCATAGTACCCAAATAAATTTGATCCTTGATCACTAGAGGGCACCACTGGATATCATAAATATGTGCTGCCATCTAGGGAATAGTTAAAAAAATATTCCAACATGAATTATGGAAGTGCTAAGCTTATGAAGCTTTTCCCATGCCTTATCATTTACATTTACAAGAATAAATCTAAATCATTTTCTGAACTCCAACAACCTCTCTCCATGATTAAGATTTATACATTTCATTGCAAGAGTTATCAGGAGATGCCATTGACAATATAAATGACTGCCACATGTGTGCATTCCCCCCACACAGCCAAACAGCTTCATAAAAAACTGAATGGAATGAAAATAATATACTTTGTGACTCAATGCATATGAATGTGTAGATTTGAATCATATAAACCATCCAAGTGTTGTGTCAGACCTTGGAGGAGACCAGACTTGTGACACATCTGTGAGTACCTTAATAATGATGTGCACTCTATCCGGGCCATGCAAACTTTATAATAAGACACATGTCCCATTCAAAAAGTTATGGGAAATTGGGCAAGTTCATCCCAGTTTTTGGCCACGCACCTACACTTTAATAAGCTAACATAAAAAACCCTAATAAATCATTTAAACATCTTGGCTATGTTCTTCACCATAGGATAGTTACAATGACCATGATTGGGCAATAAAAGTTAACTTTTCAGTAAAATGTTCATGTTCTTATGGATGGCTTCATTTTATATAAAACATTACTAGGCCAACATCAAAGGCGAGGTGAACATCAATGGATCATGACATGAGAGCAATTTGCCGTAATCAGCCTGCTACACGGATGTCATTACAAAACTATTTGACAAAAGACAATCATCCTAACCGTATTTCCTAGTAATAAGGGCGTCCTTTTCCGTCTTTCGACATTTTGTTTACAATGCAAAGTTCCGAAGAGTAATTTGGGCCATAATGCCACGATGTCATGCTACTAGCGAGCGGATTGTTGCGACGACTAATTTGCATAAATAGCGGCCTGTTCTAAATAAAAGGAACAGGTCTTTATGTGAATGCGCAACTTGCATGGGAACAAGTACAAGATCAATAGACTGTCTATGTGCGACAATAAAATCGGTCTGTCGCTAATGATAAATAATCCATTAAGTTAGCAAATAAGGATAACACTAGATTTCAAACCATCCGATGCCAAGACAAAATCGATTAATATAACTGAAAATGCTTTGCAGTAACAATGCCTCTTTTACTAAACTATTAAATGTGTTTATTGTTATGCTTTTATGAAGTCGCTTGTTTAATTATTTATGACAATGTGCACTTTTTCACAGGATTTATTTCTGGATGATGACTTTGTTCATGAAATAGATCAATTCTAACAAAATGCTGTTTTTGCTAATCGCGATTAAAATGGAATGCTCTCACCATTTCTAAGTCGCTTCCTTTGTGAAATTCATGAGATAAATAGGATATTTTCATTTAAACAATAAAAAAAAGATAATTCATCAATTAATTTACAGAAAAAGAGTTCTTTTCAGTCACAGCTTTGCTCATTACGATCCAATAAAATCAAAGACTTTGCACAGGAACGAAACAATCAGCCAAACAATTCATTAAAGAAACGTCAAATATTTCACACAAATTAACACAACTATCATGCATAGTTAACCAGTGTGATTCCCATGGTATTCCCACATCATACACCCTGCCAATGCTAACAGATGGAACACCTCACACCTTCCACGGCCAGATTTCTGCCCATTAAACTCTATATTAATACTTGGTCATTAACCCAGAGGCTTCAAAGTAGCCCTCAATTTGACCAAATCACTTTTCAACAACAATATAAAAGGCACCCATGCAGATATAAGGTAATTTTCACCTTTCCATTGTGTTGACAAAGTATCTCCCTTGGTATGTAAAATACCAGTAACATGCCCACTGAATATCTGATAATTAGGCCAAATTAGTGCTAAAAGTGTTAAGGAGAGAATGCCCATCACACAGCAATTCAAATGAAACATATTCTCTTGTATATTTCTAAGAGTTGTCTGATCAATTTCATTTTATGTGAAGCAATGGAATACCAGATAATTCTTCTCACATTAAATGTTGCAATTTTTAGCGAAAGTACACATTCCCTCACTCAGAGATAATCTAGATTCCTCACATCGATGGATTATGCTCGTGTTTTACGGGCGGATTACGATGATGAACTCCAATCAATCCCTCGAATGTTATAGATCATAAAACGCTATGGCACACTTCATCTTGTTTTCCAATATTTGCAGTCACTGAGGCACTGATCACCATGTTCCTTCTGACGAGCCGATGATTTCATGATGTCAACGATGATAATTAGCTATCACATGCAAAAGAACAATTGCTCTATGATTAGAAGATGCAGACTGGGTTCGACGTGAGAGTTGCCGGTCTTTCTCCTGCCCAATAAGTCTCTTCTTATGAGTTAATTATCCACGTCGGCCATTTCTCTGTCTGCTTGCCGGCTCCACGATGTCACGTCTCGATCATCGTTGATAGCGTTTGATCTGAACGCAATTCACTCGTCACTGTGATGTAAGACAGTGCAATTACAATCTACGGTCCCGATCAGGGCCTATAAAAGTTTGTCTCATGTTTTATTTGCTACAGACCGGAGCCCGCCGGTCTCCACGCTGGTTAGCATGGCAACCTGATGGTAGTTTTGTGTGGAAATATAAAGATATCAAGACCACATAATCACGATAATTAAGATACTTTGAGATGAGAAACGTGGATGTTGAAGTTCGTGTACTCTGATTTAATTCAATTACGCTGCTTCCGTCCCGACTTTGACATGAATTTATTTTCGTGTAACTTGCATTAACGAAACATTTCTTCATCTTTCTCTGCATATTGATGAGAAAAACTGGCCTCAGTCTGCCCAACAGTCTCATTTCTACCTCCAAGACCACTTACATAATATCATTTCAGATTTAAGCACATAGAATTTGAGCGTTTAATGATGGTCCCCTTGTCTATTTGAGCAGTGTTGGCCTGTTCAGATGCCTGCCGCAGCTTGGATGCTTCACAACACAAAGTGATTCCTCACTCCGCTACAAAATGCACTTGACTTGAAAGTGGCCCAACTTGTTGTATTTACAAGTATTTAATTCTGTTTGATAAGAGAGCCTCTTGAGTTTGGCCTGAGCACCATATTGCTGTTCTCTGCTGGGGGTCTCATGCGATCTGACCATCGTGATGTCTATGACCTCCCATCCCCCTCCTTATTCCTCCAATCATTATACTCCTGAAGCTGTCTAAAATCTTACTACCATTCCTTGTTATTTTTAGGTCGTTTTTACTTGGCATGAAAATAGGAAAATTTTCATCATTTTCCTTTATAGTACCTAATAACTGTTTTTCTTCCCATCCGAACTGACTGCTGGTCATCAGTGGGTGGTCAGACAGAAGAAATGTGCTGGTCAAATTTCCTGGACATGAGATACAGTCACACTTCATTAGAAATGACCACATGCTCTGCCATATCTTACACTCTCCCTGCAGCTGTTGTGTGTGCATATTCTCCACGCTGCTTCACGGCATTGCTTTGTTCAAAAGCTGGAATGTGATTCAAAGATATGATTATCACCAACAATTCTTTTGACTACATTCTTTTTCAATCTTCATATTTCACCCTTTTTGACTTCAAGAAAAGTTGGACACTCTACAATTAACGTATGATTATATATTCATAAACAAGTACCCTTACCGATGAATTCATATCTAGCATGATATTACCCACTCTATTATAAATCACAGTCACAAGAAGCACAAATAAGCAAATCAACGGGTCTGAGATGGCATACAAAGCGCCCCCATCTGCCCCCACTGAGGTATCACTTTGAAGTCCACTGATATACAGTTTGATTTTTTGTATCCAATTTCCGCCGGCCACCTCTGCTGTTTTGTTCTTTTGTGATTAGGCCTGGTTATACAATACAGGTGACCACAGTTTTTTACCTGCGGCGTTTCTGCCGCCCAGACGGCCAAAGATCCCTAGCGACTTCACTGGAAGCTTAATGAGAATAATGGTCCTAATTTTCCACGTAGGAATTTTATTTGGACACAGGCTTTCAGGATGGTCAGCCAATCGTGTGGTCCATTTAACCACCCTAATCATCGGCTGATTTCTCTCGCTAATTACATGCCACACAAAAATGCCTTATTCAACGTAATTTTGTAATGTGTCGAAACAATTAGCAAGGGTCAAACAAAGACGGGAACGAGGGACCTGCACAAATATAGGGCCCTGAGTGCCCCCTGGTGGCCACGGTGTTAATGACAATATGCATGCATTCACATTTTATTGAGATTTTCACATATTGTTGAGATCTTCCTCACTGCTGAGTCATAATGGATACTTCTTTTATATTTTCTCCCAGGTTGATACAAAAATACTACGATTTCACACAAATACTAATAGACAAAACTAATAAGATTGCTGACTTTCTCAAGAAAGCTTTATCATAAATTTTATTATCATCATATCATTATTTTATATGCTGGGCTGTCAGTATTTGAGAAAAGAAATTTCGGCATTCATTTTCTACATGCAATAGATTTAATTCAACTTTGACAGAAAATAATGAATAGTTAACTTCTGAATAAACATCAACAGTTTCTACTTGAAAATGTGTCACAATTGGATGTATGACTTTAATCATAAGAGAAAATGACTTACTGAAGTTTGGCATTCCTAATTTAAATGACACTCAAAAGAAAAACTGAGGCATGTCGCTAATTTTAAAGTTTTTGGCAGATATGTGGGTGGTGATATCTTTGAAATTGCTCATGCAAAACACAGCCTTTTCCCCTCGCATAAGGTGTCTCTTTTAACATGTAAACTTGTGCCAAGTCGGGCAACCTTTCACCCCATGCTAAAAAGCCACTGCATCTTGTTGGGTGGTTTTCTTATCAAATTGACCTTTATGATTGCACAATTGCGCAATCAACATTTTTTTACAGGTCTCAAAGGTGACGACTTTGTGGCTTGAACATATAACAGGGCCTAATGTGACAAAAGATGGGTCATTTTGTTGTCTAATCATGTAAATGTTAACATTTTCTCCCTGAAATTTGCACAGAACTACTTCATTTGAAGAAAAAAAAGCGACCCCACATGCACTTAGCCTGTGGCTGAAAGCAGCAGCAATTATTGATTAGTTTTTCCTTGAGACAAATATGTTTATATTCCATATCTCTTCTTTTCGTTTTTATTTTATTTGATCTTTACAGAGACGAGTTTTCGGTAGATAAGTGTAAAACCAGTGCTGCCCTCTATATTCCTAATATAATTCAAACACATGCATGTTATATATATGGGCAATGGGGGAATAATGGCAAACTCTACTGAATCACAATGCTTTCAAAATCTGGGCTAATTCCAACATGTCAGCAGATGTAGGCATGTCCTTTGTTTGCGGTAATCTCTTTTCTGATGAGAAAAAGTCCTGCAGGACCTCTTAGGGGCCCAAATGCATTAAAATTCCTCGACACAAATGCTTGGTGTGATGCCAATAGTGCTTTCCGAGTATCTAGCAATAGCGCCATTTGACATTCCGATACAAGCCGGAGTGGGCAGATAGGCGCAATTTGTGTACGAGCAATCTTGAGTTGGCTTATTCCTACGATACCCTGGGCAGTATTAGCCAGAAACCCTGCGATTTTATGAGTGCTCACGGCCGAGCATGTATAGGTTATTACAAATGGTCATTTTTGATTCTATCGAACAACTATTAAAAATTCTCAAAACGGCAAATAAATATTGCTTATATCAATTTATCAAGGTCGAAAGTTTTGAAAGATCTTAGCACTTTTGTTCATCTCCTTAGGTTACCATTTATCTGTATGATTGAATCATATATTTAGGTTTTTTTATGTATCAAGAAGTATGATAGTACCTAGTTGCTGAATCACACCTTGTCTACAGGAGAGTATCCAGTTAATTAATACCAAGTACAGTTGAATGACAGATGCCACTTTTCTCAGCAACACACAAGCAGTCTTCTGATCACGCAAAAATGTTTACCTGGTCAAAAACCATTCAGGTTATTTGGCAGTTTTCTATGGAATCTACATTGGCCAGCCTGGCCCAGAGCTGTCAGTGTCACAGGACAATTTCACCCCCCAAAACTAAACATCTACAAAGTGTGGTAATTTGGCTGTGAGCCCAACCCATCAATCTCAAAATCTGTGTCTTGTAGTTATTTGGGGGCGAGGATCGCCAGATAGGCCGACCCCCCATCTTAACAAAGGTCACCAGATCTTAATGTTCCCCGAGACCCATCTTCTACCGAACAACACTTACACTAACGCTCCAAAATGGCCCCAGGAAATTCAACACTAACAATTCCTTGAATTTTCGGAAATGTCTTCATTACATACATATTCTAAATTGATACAATTTGGCTCCTGTTTTAAAATACTGTAAAATTGGCTCCTGCAGCAATTTCTTTTTAAAGACATAATCGGCCATTAACACTTCAATTTGCAGAAGTGTAGTATTAACATTTTTCTTTCCAAGCCAGACGATTATCTTCAATGAAACATTCACAAACACTATTTCCAAGAGATCAACTTCTTTGAAGGTCTTCTCATCACCAGATGGTGCATTGCAGTGCCAAACTTTAGCTACAATTCCTTGCCATTTCCACTATCATTTACTACCTCAAACATCTCTCTTCTCTCTGACTTATCTCCTCTGTTCTGTTTCAAAGTTTCTTTTTTTAAGCAGAAAATCTCAAGTGAGGTTGTACTTTAAGCCAGTGGTTCCTGGACCCTGATGTGATTCTTCCCTCCAATAAACCAATTTTACGGGATAATTTTTCTTCTAAATTCTTGATTTTTATAGCAATAAGCAGAGAAAAAACACTAAGACAGGAAAATTTGTCTTTTCCTTACTAATGATGTTAACAAACCACTCCCCACAACCTGTCAAACAAGTAGGTCGGTAAGGTCACAGACCACACAGGTACAGTCTAAATAATGCAAAACTTGGGCTGCCCAGGTCATGAAGCTAAAACTTATGTCCCCACTTTAGACGCTACCTTTTACCTAGAAATCGCTTTGCATTCACAATTATTGATTGGGTAATGAGAAAAATATAACACTGGCTTTGATAAAATCTCAACAGAAGAAAAAACGGCTTCTTCCTCGATTCCAACCCCAGCATTGACGGGTACCACACCAGACACAAGTATGTGGTAAGGTAAGCAAGAGAGGTAAGTGGCCCGTCTAATTTGGGTCCATGGGGTGCTGGTTTGTTTATCTGGGCACCCTGCGTCTGGCACACGACCCTCATCATCTCCAAACACTGACCAATGGCTACTGCTGTGGCACTATCTAAATCTTTGCCCAACTCATCTCAATTCAGCCCCAAAAATATTTAATAGTAACAATTCCCAATACAACCTCCCATCTTTACCTGATAGAAATGATAAAAGATCACATCAATGTGTGTGAGATTCGGAGCACTATTTCTTTATTTTTGTGAACATTCAGGTAAACCTGAAGGTGTGCACAACCCAGTCAAAATGCTGGCACATACCCCAGGATTAGGATCCTAGATTTAATTAATGTTAGCCATCAGTGCTTGATTAAAACATGTGGCGTCTAGCATGGGGTGATAGGGAAGGGTTACAAGGGTGCAGGGGGGTGATGGGGAGAGGGTAGGCTGGTATAAGACACATTATGTACCCCCAGCATACCTGTAGTCTCTGATATAAGGGTAATAGATGCCACAACAAACTGCATCAACACTTGTTGAGTCTCAACTCTCTGCCCCAAAGCATCTCACATCAGCTGACTGGCCAGATATCAAACAGTCCTAGCTGTGACTTTATAGGTTCACGCATCTGAGATTCACACATCTCCCCTTGCCTATTAATTTCAAATTCATTCCATTTAATTATATTCATTTCACTTTATATTTTGAAGAAACAAAAATAAATTAAGCTCTCAGAATGTGCAATAATTATTTCTTTTTTTCTTGAATTGTATATGTTTACTCATCATCAGGTTTATAATTGAAGATAACAGCTGATTTGGAGGATTTTGGGATAGTCTGGTCCACTCAGTTAGTTTGATCTTCAGCTCCAAATGTTACCCCTCCAGAAAAACACCCCTTGGATATCAAAACAACCACTTTGCAATCTCCTTGTCTCGAAATTGGTTCTTTTTTTCATTGTGGTTAAAAAAAAGTCCAAAGACTTATCCTAGGCTGGGCAATCTCATCATGAGATCCTTCAAATCTCATCCAAAATGTCAAAACTAAATCATCGAGACAACACAGATAAAAGAGCAAAAAAATACATCAAAGAGAAATGAGGAGTATGAGGCTTTCCATGCAACGTAGGGGGATTGGCGGAAAATAGGCGGCATGAAAAAATGAACAGATCAGATATATTGCTGGTCACTTTTCAACAAAAGTTGCTAATCATTTTTTTGCCATCGTCAAAGTTTTCGACATCATCAAACTGTAAAAAGAGCATAAATATTGTATAAAGAGAGGGCTGTGTGAGAGCCCTGCGGTCGTGTGGCGTGTTGGAATCGCAGCCGCTACACGGGTCCCTTGAATGCAAACTACGTTCGTAATCATGTTTAATTTCGGCACAAGACAGTTAGTAACACTAGGGAGATGGAGGGGCTGGTATAAATGTATATCAATCCGCACCTCGGCGCATTGGCCGAATTAAAATGCACCAGGATTCTACTTTTGCACTTTCGATATAATTCAAATTCAGGAGAAGGCGTTGGATGGTGCGAAAGGAGGGGAGGGAGCACTCTCGCGGGAGCAGCCTTCGTCACACAATTCTCCCATCAATAAGCTTTCAGATGAAGCCATGGCTCGCCTAATTCCGAGCACTAACACCAAAGCCAAATTACTTCACACCTTTCTTTTGTTTCTCCAGCTGAGCTGCACCTGAATTTTTCATGGCTTAATTGACAACATAAATCAGGATTTCGGCGAACTAGTTGTGATCCCCTGCCCTGATGTTTTATTCCTCGTCTGACAATCCTGCCTCGCCCCAAATCTTCCGCTGATCTGGGTCCAGACAAACTCGCCATATTTCATATCGTAAAACTTCAAATTTAAAACAATTTCCCAATGAGATACTCTCGAAGGTATCTGTTTGTTTTCAGGTTTTTCACACCCCCAAGAGAAGGCGTTTGTCCCACCAGAGGGAGCCTTGCCAGCAAATGCATTTCTAGGGAGTAATAAACGATTGTAAAAACGTGTGGAATATATTCATGATCACACAGCATCTGTTACATGTTTTTGCCTCTTGTCTGGCTGCTTGTCTCCCAGGTGGCGAATATGTATGACAATTTCTCTATTATTACAATATCTCTGCATTTTACAACGATAGGCACCAAATACCTATACACAAGGCCGAATAAATCAAGATGTTAACACATATATAAAGGTCCTGAGTCACTTTTGTTGACATGAAAAACATACGCATGGGCTTTTGCAGCACCATCTGTTGGCGAAAAGCATTTTCTGTGGTAAAGCTTTTTCCGCCAAAATTGCCACCACAGTTTGTCTGCTGTCTGGTCTGTAGGCTCTGTCGGCTGCATTAAGCATCCAAAATCATCAAGCAATCGGTAAATTGAATGAAATCACTCAGTCGTAAAGGTTATCAGCCAAATATTGAGGAACGTGCAATCAAGCACGCCTTTTCTCTTTGTGGCTCAAATTTGTTTTGTCAAAGTGGTAAGGAGAGAAAGCATATTGTCTGATGAAAGGAATTGGCCTACTTAGAACGAAATCTGTGGACTGCTGGACAATGCGGTGAGGTCAGCTCTGATCAAATACATGCCGGCCAATTCTAAATCAATTAGCAAACAATAAAATAGACCCAATTAAGATCTCAGTTTATAGACTGAGCAGGTATGGTCAGCAATATAAAGTGACACGCTCCCACGTTTTTATGTAATTTAATTCCAATTGTGTTGTCACTTTTTTCTCGACAATAACGGCTTTGGCTTCAATCAGATGTTTGTTTTGTCTGCCCCGGGATTCTTTGTAGAGAATACATTGGCCGTGCAACTCAGGCACCAAGAAAGGTGAAGACATTAAGGCTCTGTGAGACGATGGAAACGGGTGTGAATCGGCCACTTTTATGTTGCTGGATCAAACAAGAAATTACTCCAAATTTGGGGTTAAATTATTTATATATAAGGCAGATAGGTTGAGGTTGGGCAATTGGCATGGGAAAAACTAAATGCATACTTTACTTTCTTTATCTGGAAAAAAGCAGCATCTATTTGGTCATATAGAGTGCATCAGTGGATGCCATTTAGTCTGAAGCCACTTAATAGGGCCGTTGAGATCGCCAATTTGTCCCCCAGGTCCGAAGATAAGTTTGCCAGGACATGGAGCATTGACAGCTCACAGAGATCCGCTTTTCTGCAGCTCTTTGCCAAGCGCTCATTGGAGAAATCAAAATTCTATGAAATTTTGTTTAAGGGCTGGCAACGAACCTCAAAATTACATTTGTAGGCCAAATAGGCCTTAATGGCATCAGCAATGGCATTGGAAATCGAAAACGGTGCAATTGGCGTATTGCTCGCTCCTGACTCGGAGCTCGCCAAATTGATCAAGTGATACGCCGCCAAAGTAGCTGATGGTTACTCTCTCCGTATATAAGATCCTGCGGGCAGGGTAGCTTTTTCTGAAATATTTACTTTTATGCAGCTTAATACCATTAAATGGCACATATCTGGAAGCCTGGGAGGCATGCTTGGCAGAGACTGAGATCTGATATTGAGTTCCCATAGGCCCCTAATTGAAGCACACGGCATCTAATACAGCCAGTTTGTCAAAATTTTATTTGCGAGTAAGGCATAGCCAAGAGTTCACCATGATCAAATCTGCTGGCCTGACCATTAATTTGGCATTTGGCATCACTTCTCAAATGTCATCTGCCTAATATTTTCGCTCTCCGGCAAAATGCGGAGAATCCTTGGGAGGAAACGTACGAAATCTGCCCTCGTCAGACAAGATATCGCATCCAATGTGTAAGGAATGATCATCATTCGTAGATATCAGACTTCCTGCCGGGAAGGTTATCATCGTAATGATAGAGGAGGTTTTCCACATCTTCACCCCCTTCCCAAGATGCACCACCACCATAGACAACCCTCCCAAGATGCACTGCACTACCACAAGCTTCCCATGATGCACCAGCGACCTTGCCATTCTCTATATATCTCTCCCAACACAAATTGATTCGCAGATGATACTTGTAAATGTGATGTGATTGGCTGCGTGATAATGTCCTCTGACAAGCCTAATTCTGTAGATGCTGCTATGCCAATTAAGATAATCATACAACAACTTTACTTCCAACAAAAACTGTCTATTTGGTGGCGCCACTTTTAATCATTCCCAAAAAAACTCTCTCAATATTTTCAAAAACTCATAGAAATAAAAGTACATCAAGTAGGATATTTCAGAATGCCATGTTCATTTCATATCTACAATAGTGATAACAATCTGTCATTCAACAACTGATCTGTGCAGTGTAATTTATGACACCTTTATCAATATTACATATCTGGGTTCTAATTATAAAGAATGATATCAATATTACATACATATATATAACTTCCATTAATATACAGTATCAATCTATGAAGACTAAATTTACTTTATTTGTGAACATATATTTGGTATATTATTGATGATAATGTTTATGTCTTTTCATTTATACTTCATAAGCCTGTATAATTTTGTTGCTGCTGAAAAAAACAATTAAAGTTAAATGACTAAATGTCCGCGGTTGTTAGTGAAATACAATTTATCATTTTGTGACATTTGTGGATAATGTTGTGATGCAAGGCATTTATTATGTAAAGTAGTTTGGATCTTCACCAAATCAGAGGACAACAGGCATTACCAGTAAGTATGCGAGGCATTATTTTATACACAAAATCATTACCGATCACTTTATTACACTGCATAAGTGGCTAATGATTTCAACTAAATGGACAATTGTGATGCAGTGTATGATTAGCCCTGGTCAAAATGTCTTGGAATATGGAATGCACGCATTGTTGTTGTCGGGCGAATCGCTATTATTTTGATCACAATGTACGCAATACACTGATCCCGTAACATTGTTCCATAATGCATATAATCACGCGCACTGTATTGAATCCTACCGAGAAATATTGCTGCATCAATTATAACTTTATTATGCGCCCACTTGCTGAAAAACAAGGCAATTAAATTACAGCACCAGTCTTATACCATGAATCTATTATCTTTTATTCATATTTAGATGTAATGTTATATTTAGATGTAAAACTTCTACATATTTTAGACATATTTTCATCTGGTCAGTAACCCCTTTTTCATCAATACCTGCACATAATGAATAAAGATGAATTTTTCTGGACCATAAAATTAATAGGATCTAAATTATATCTACAATTATGTTTTTCTTTTTGAATTAAAAATTAAAAGGGGGTTTAGTCCAGGCACTCGGAGGCTCAGAATTCCCTACTGATGAGAATGGCCGGAAAGACCATGAAAAGAGCAAACAATTCTGTATTTACGCGCATTGCAGCAATCAGAGGGACCGTAAATTATTTACATCTCAAATTTGATACTATACTTTGTGTCATATTGATTAGATTGTTTCTATGTTTGGGGAGACCTCCATTTCAAGCAATACATTACTATTGCTGCTAAAAGCACAAAATTGGCGGATGCCACTTTATGACATCAGGCACTGAAACAAGAATGTCAGCGAGCGAGCACATTCACCTCACAGCATGAATAGACAAGTTCCCGCCTTTGATGGATTTGGCCACCTTGGATAATCCAGATTGCAAGGTACCCATTGTCTGCAACACCCCCTGGTGGACATATATGAGCATATACAAACCCATGGCAACCGAATGTATGTATATTTACAATATTTACCAAACCGGGTGAACGTATGCTATTCTGCTCTGGACTGGCCAGGGCCTGCCTGATAAGTTGGTGATGTGTATTCCCTCGACTTGATTATATTCACTGATGGTGCAATTACACAAATATATCTCTATGAGAGGTCTATCATTTCATGGTGCGTGCCCTATTCATTGTGTCCGTACCATATCATTTCATTCCACAATAGGAAGGACATTGTCATTTATGCACCTTCCATACAAATCAATTTCCTATTCATTTCGGAACTGGATACAAAAGAGTTGACTTATAATTTTTCTGTTTCTTTTAAATTATGTATGCGTCCGTTTTATTGCGTGAGCGTTAGAGGTTTCCTCACTACAGTAACAAAGGACTTCCACATAACTCCATAAGTCATCGTGCATTTCTGAAACTGTACACTCAAGTATGACAAGGTCTTTTTGAAAAGGTGAGACATTTTGCCACAGGCAAAAGTGCCATGTGACTTATGTTTACATTTTAATATATGACAAGATCTGCTGGTATGAGATGCACCTTCTTTTCTATCACAATTAACATTTTTTCGCACTTTGCCCAAAGGGTAGGCATGATGATTTGACAATTTCTCCATGCTTCTGGTTTGCACTGACCCTAACCAATACATATCGGACCATGATCTGATATAATCATGAGAAAAGTTTCGTGTCTTTTGTGGCGAAAAGCTATTAATCATCTGCCAGACGGTTTCATGGCATGTAAAATAAGAAATATAGCATGCATTCTTATATTATTTGCTGCTATTATGATATCATACAAGACATATGGCAGAGGACAGTCTCTACCCTACGAAGTGTGGCAATTATTTCATGAGAAGTGCCAATATTTCTGTGGCGAACTCTGCCCTTACATCCTTAATTCCGACCATCTGATCATAAAATTTACTGGCAATTGAGTCAAAAGCTCTTTGCAGGTCAACAGAGTCTCTGAAGTTCTACCGCAAATGTAACTCCACCATCACTGTGAGGGTTCAAGCGTGCAAGTAAATTCCATTATATCAGTTCACATCTTTATCCCTGTTTCCATCAATACACATTATATTCTTATAAACATTAAGGGATGGGTGCATTGTATTGTATAATGTATGAATCTATTAATCAAACATTCATTCCCATTGATTATTGTAAGGTTTATGAACTTATGAACAAATCATAATCATTATCTGAAGAAATATTTCGGACAAAAGGTGGCGTGCATTTGAATGTGACTTGTAAAAAGCTTTTGATATTATTTTGTAAGGCTTTATAATGCTTTACATACCTACATATATATACTTCCAAGCCCCAAACTGAAGACATTTTATTATCATATAAGAAATAGGGTGTATTGGCACTCCGCATGTCACTATACAATTAAGCCAGGGCCAACCTTGTTAAAGTACAGATGTTATTACTGGCGATCTTGAACTCCTTTTGTCCATGTTGTGTGGGATCATAAAAAGGAGACACATACATGTGATGTTGCTGTGATATACATTTGATAGTGTGAGATGGCTCTTTGTTCAGGCAATGTTCATATTGCATTACTATTAGTCATATCCCTTATTTCTTGGCAGTGGTGTGAATTTTGAATCCTTTCTTATGTAAAAAATCATTTACACATTAAAGATGGGGTTGAGTTGTACATGTTACCTATAAAATGGAATATTTTAAATCTATAATGCACACAAATCCAATTTTTTTCTCTGTCTGAGTTCAGATATTGATCTTCCGTCTTCATCATATTTATCCAGTGAATCTCTCTTAATTCTGCTTGACTTTAAGTCATGCATCATTCTCTCTACCTCTTTGAAACTTCACCAATCACAATACAAAGAGATATAATGTGTAGCCTGACAGAAGTCTTTGCTAAACTAATCAATAAGTTCAAAGGGTCAGTGATCAGTCCAGGTATAAGATATTAATAAGAGAGGAAGGATGCAAAAATCTATTATACATCAAGTAAATGTTAATTAATAAACAATCATGATGATGTTTTGCATGTTTTGAAGGGCAAGTACTCACCGAGATAAAGGATAGCACTTCTATTAAGAAGGATATGCCACAAAATGAGCAAAGATAAGATGAATTCATCACAATTTGCTCCAATTTTGTGATGAGAATTTACTTTATCCGGGAGCATTCTGTTAATGTTCATACCATGTATACACCAAGGACTGAACCTTTTGCCTCTTCTGGGCCTCTGACATGACCTTGATCAGCACCTGTGCCCTTCAGAGGGCCTTATATGGCACTGATCATGACCTCGGCTGTCTGGATCCTGATCTCTGACCTTTAGGTCCTCCAGTCTGACCTTAATCACGACCTATGCTTCCCACAGGGCTCTACTAAATCCTTTATCATGACCTAAGCTAATTCATACATCCATCTGATGTTATATTTCAATAATGTCTGAACTACTTGATGGCCGTTTCTGAAATTACGTTAGGTGAACATTAGAAAAGACACCTTGATATAACCAAAGTTCTGTCCCGTTTTAAAATCCATCAATTTTCCTGCATGATAAAATCTGCAAGTTATTATGCTTTCAGTGTATTTTTCACTATAAAATTTGATGGAAAAAGGTCATTTTGTCTCAAGGGCATTTAAGGTTTTAGCACTGCATAACAGTGATGGCTAGAGTCCATGTTGAGTGGGTATCATTGACAAGTGAAATGCCGTAAGGACAGCCAAGGTCTTTATATTGAATCCCAAGGCCCTTGTATGCTTGACTTTTTGTTAGACCTCTTGATCCCAGCTTGTGAGTACATGACCTCAGAGTGGGACTCTGGTCCTATTTGGCTCTATTTCTCATTACTGATAACAAAAATGGTGAACCGGACAATCTCTAACTTGGTTGTTATTTCATCCGAGACATAAAGTCATTAACCCTGGCATTGGCATGACAGAGGCGCACTGCATGGAGGGTGCTACTTTGCATCGGATGCGATATCATAATTTACCTCTAACACCGCAGCACCTGAGAGTCTGCCATAGCTAATACTAAAGCCTAATCATTCCCAGCAACATTAATTTACGCTGATAGACAAAACTATGACCCAAGGGCCCAACGACCCAACGCTCACGTCTCACTGCCCCAATTAAACCCCAGCTTGACCCATTCTAATTAATAATGCCCCCTCTAAATTTTCATAAAATTTCTCCGCAATTCGTGGAGCCATCAAAATAGACCATGAAATATTGTGGTGGTAATCTGCACACAGGCCCATTCTCGCCTTTATTGGTCTCCAGGCGGACATTTCCAAAAACCAATAAAACACAGTGGGGTCATTTTTTCCTCTTCCAATAATTATTATAGCACTACATCCGCGTTAATGTGTGAAATCAAGATTTGGCTTGTCTTTCCGCTTGATTGTTGTGTATTAGCTAATCTAAAAACCAAAATGAGAATACTTCCAGCTTGTCACGTCAAATTTGCGCCACAATGAAGCCCACCGATGGATGATATGGGAATGATCATCTCGCACAGAGAAAAGGTTTCAAAGTTCATTTTGGACAAAGTTTGGCCACGGTATCATTTTAGCCTGTGAAGGTGTTAATAGCCTCTTTACATGCACATTCCGTGTGATGCCGGCATAACATGAAATGTTCAGATCAGGGGCTTATGTACACACACAGTCTGAAAAGGGAAGTGGCCACTTGGAATGTGGACAAATGAATGCCCCTGTCCGTGATATATAATTCAGAGTATCATATCATGTGTAAAAGTAGAAAAACATCACAAACTCAGTGTTGACGCTTCACGCTGGCCGTCAGGACGGACCGAAGTATTGAAAAGGTCGGGATAGTGGTGACCTTCCACTTTTGCCAGGGTAATTTCTCACACTTGAGTGATGAACAAAGCGTGGAATAATTCACACCTACTCCTTATCACGCTTATCATCCTCTCTGCGTGGTGACCTCTTGGATAGTTGATATGGGACAAACAAATTACTACTACCACTAGATCTGGTATTGAAATCATATATTAAAAAAAATATCATTATCGTTTCTGTAAAAATCACCCGAAATTCACTAAGAATCGACAAATTTAAACAATTTGGGTTAAAATTAAATCAAGATGTTTAAATCTACATCCACGTGAAAATGAAACCCTAAGCATGCTTAAGAAGGGCAATGAGTGCCTGAAGATTGAGTCTGTTTTGTCAAATTGGGGTCTGGGCGATCTAGTAAAGGTCAGGGCCTGTGTCCAGATCTAATAGTCGCACCCTGAGCAATAGGCCAGACTTCTTCATTGGACAGATGCGTAAATAATTAAAACGATGCCATTGAATGCCGACCCCATTTGCACGTCTGTCGCACTTTATAGTGAGGTGTGTTTTATCTCGGGCCGTCTTCTCCGCGGGTTTCTTGTGTTCGTGCAGCCTCCCTCTGGATCACACAATACCCCGGCCCTCCGGCAAAAACAGCCACCCCAGGGTGAATTAAAGTGCCCCTATTTGGATTACCTTTGATGCTAATTCTAATAGTGACGATTTCCACAAATCAAATCTCAGTTTTTTAATTGCATTTGATGGCCTGCCGGTGGTTTGGTAACAGAAGGACTTTGCTCCTTTAAGGGCCATCATTTACTGGCATCCATATGCTTTCCATGGGGAATTCAGCATAATGTTAACATCATTACTAAAATGACACTTTGCTTTTTCAGCAGCCCCGCCATGCTTTCTTTTGTTTGCTCAATTTAATTACATGTAGTGGGAGTTTAATTGTGCGAAAAAGGCTATTGTTCATCTTTAATATCTCTCTTGAGTTTATTCTCATGAATATTGTTTATAAAATCATTATTGAGAATAATTAGGTCTTCTCAGGGGACCGGAAGGTTTCATTGTCAGTCTTTGAATAAAAACTGTAATCAAGATTTATTAATCAATTACCAGTTTGGTGACAGAGAGGCATACTGTGCCTATGGGTGGGGCAGAAAATGAACAATGAAAGGTAAACACAAGCAAAACAAATGTGCTTCAAAAATGGGTGCTGTGTTGCTCCCTCCTACACAAATTCAACCAATCTGTTTATCCATTTTCCATAATATGATCTAAAAATACTTACGGTCAACATTAAAATATAATGTTATCAAAATCATTCAGTGCCAACATATCGAAATATATCTATTGTTATATAAGACATAACTGAAAAACATTTTTGTTTATAAACACCCAAGAAAACAGAACAAAAGCCAAAAGATGTTCTGTGAATGATAATTTAGTAAATAACACTGCGTTTTGCTTATCAGTTCCTATCAAACTTTGCTATCATGTAGTTAAACAGTTTGTTGTGTACTTGACTGACTGCAGTCAGTCCATAAAACATGCAAATGTTCAATGTCATCTGATATATAATGAATGTCATCCCAAAAATTGGCTTCTGATCAAGCTGAATCTATCATCAATGCTGCAAAATACTGATAAATGATTCATCATCACCTAAGTCTATAAAAGTTTACACTAATTTACTCCATGTCCTTGTGAATTATCCATTTTTTTGTTACCGGTGATTGGCTTTGTGCGTCAGGTAAATACACCACTTAGAGGGCTGTTGACTGTAAGTGAAGCGTGCAATTGACTGGAGCATAAAATCTTGCAGTTTTTAATGTATGAATGAACATTTGAATGGGTGATAAGTGTATAAACAGTTTAGAGAACAAAATTAAGTGAATATTTCATGAGATATTGATGATGATTTTCATTCTTTGCCAAAAAGTATCAGAGCACACGATGGGATTGGCAGTGTTCTTGACAGCTCCTTATAAATTATATGACATTTTACTCATTTGTACATTGATGATTATATTACATCCAGAAGCTCAGAAATTTTTAGCCAAATTCTCTACCAAAAAGAAACCGCACTGAGAAAAATCTGCCCCCAATCTGTACAGAATGATATATAAGATATTTTTTTTTTGGTAAAAAGGCAGATCTTCTTTATTCACAGGAACTTGCTGTTTATTGCTTTATTATTTAATAATGCATGACACTAATAAAGTACCTGGTATAAAATCATCCGGTAAGTAAGGCGCCATTGGACAAAATAATTGCAATTACAATCAAATATTAATATCTTAGTCATTTTACCAGAGGCAAAGGTGAACCAGAACAAAGTAGTACCACAAAAACCTGCCAAGCTTTTTTTTATAATGAATACTCAATTCTCTATAATTGAACATTTTTGTCAATTTCACTTAACAGAATGGGAAAAACATATAAAAAATGCCTTTTCAATGCCAAAAGCACAGTTAAGATGCATACATTTAAAACCTACATTTGAATGAATTATACACAATCAGTTTTTATAGGAAAAAAATGAATAACTCATCCTAAAAAATGATTTATTAAGCCTTGTAATCATCACTAAAATATCTGAGTTTTACATTATGAATGTAAGAGAAAATCATGTGAAATTGATCAATGGGCATGAAATGGACACTCATTGATTACTGCTTTCAACAATAGTCATTAGTCGGAGGAATATTTCCACAATCAGCTTGTGAATACATTTGACTGATCGATTTACAGCTGGATATTGCTTCCTCTGTCATGTATGACAAAACCATACTAGTAATCTGTAAAAACCTCGATATATCAAATATCATATTCTTACATCTAAAACATTTCACATTGGCACATAATGAGACGATTTTTTTCATTTTTTTTTATTCATTCCGAAACTGACTGCTCACTTAAAAGCCAATTTAATAAAGCTGCTAATTGTTTGTGAAGAGAGTGTGAAGAGAGAAGGATGTGCTGTGGATTAACTGCAGGAACTGGCCAGCATATGCTGCTGCATTAAGGGCCGTGATGTGAAGAATGGGCAAAGTGCTTCTAGTCTCACAGAACCACTGTCCTGCTGACTCCCTCATCTAAATTCCACCTCCTGCCTCCCCCTCTATTCACCTGAGATCAGCATCTCTATTAAGGTCGCTTAATTAATGCTATCCACCCATTTATGTCTATAAATTTACCATAAGTCACCAGACAATGGCCATCAACTTTGCCCATAATATTCTCATTGGCTTGATCTGGGGATGGAGCAGGGACTCTGGGGTGGGGTAAAATTAAGACCCCATCTGATGAGAATCAAAACCCTCCTCCACACTGACATTCAAACTCATCTCTGCTTCTCCTAACATGCAAATGAGAAAACCAGACCCAGCGATTTGGGGGGACATGGGCTGCCATCTGGTGGGAGTCTCTTGGAGGGCATAGGTCAGCATTGGTGGCACAGCGGAGGACATTAAGATTTATGATTTATGACACGAGGATGTGAAGCTTGCCATCATCATCCTGGCTTCCTCAGGTTCTCGCTTCATCTGGCACCAGTCTTCAGACAAAACGCCAGAAATCATCTCCTTTCTACTTGGCTCCCCTCCTCGCCACAGGACGGCCATCACGGCCATCACGCAGGGAGACAAGACTGCAACGATCTCTGCAAACCGTAATTTGCCTCTACTGCCTTGCCATGCTTTTAGAATAGGGGACAGGCTTAGAATCTTTTACTTTCTAGGTCTGCCTTGTAAGTAGAGGGGAGGAGCCCCCCTAGGAGGTCCTGTCGACCCCTGGCCACCCCCATTAGGGCCTCTATCACATGACCTGACTAACACTTCCAATAGATCACCCTGCTCGTCAGTAATCTGATCTGTATTGTCTAAAGTCTGGGCCAGGATGCATTGTTCTTTCTTCCTAGAACAAAAGGAGCATATCAGAAGTATTCTTTATTCCAAATGACTAAAAGGAAACAAAAAGGCACCAGAATCCTGGAAAGCCAAAGGGGTCAGATTCCTGCATTGCCTATCTGCAGTTTAGACTGCGCTTCTGTCCACCCACTAACCACAGACTCCCCCTGGCCCTCACACGTCTCTGATAAACATCTGTCATCACATGTACAGATTAACAAAACAGATAAAGCACCCTAAACCACCATTAATCCGCAGATTATCTGTTTTCGCCATGTATTTTCATTCTGTCTTATCTGGCCCTTATTTCTTTGATCAGCTTTTGTAAATATTCATTATATGTGCAGTGGGTGATCATATTGTCTGAGATACCCTCATAATCTTTCCTTTGACATACCATTGTGGATTAATGATGCCTCTAATCTCCATGGCGATTTGACTGTACACTTAATCCCGTGGGAGACAGCTTTACCCAGACAGATGTAAAGCTAATCTGCCAATCTATTGTGTCTGATATATCTTTTTAATTTATCATTTTTCATGCATTTTATGTTGACTTTAAACCATCCTTGACATCAGATTTTTTTGTACTTGAGAAAAAATGTAAACCCATTAAAATAAAATCTGAAAATCCATGTTATGACTTCATACAAATTTTAATTTAATAAAATCAAGAACGTTCTGTTCATCATTTCCATGATTCACTACAGATGCTAATTTGTTTCAAGGCAGATTTTTATGGCAATATCAATGGGAATCCAACGAGCCTTGAGGCCAACAAGTTAATGGAGGGATTCACAGTTCTGTTGTCTGCTACATTTTATATTTAAAGGCAGTTATGATTGATATCTGCGCGGGCTAGAATGTGCGACGGAGAAGGGTGGCATACCAAAGTCTGTGTGTAGTTGTGTGAGCGTGGTCAGATACAAGATGCCAGCCATGCCAGCCTCCCAGGGCGGCCCATCACCACAAACATGGCCCTGCTCTCCTTACCTCCGCAAAGCTTTGCATCAACCGCATAATCCTGATATAAATATATCTATTTTTCACCGGGCTGCGCTTGATAATACTGCATGGCTGGCGGGGGCAATGCGCTGCCGAGGGTGTTCTCAGATTTGTTCAGGGGGCTCAGATCAGGCCGATCCTGATGGTCTTAAGCAAAGACTGGTGGCGTAGATCAACAATCATCTCTCCCATTATCACAAGCACTGTGGGCCTGGCCCCATCCACCGACTGGCCTTTCCGTTCAGTGGCCACCATTAATAATATGCATTAAGGATGTCTTAGATTTGGCGGTAGAGATGGGGGAATCCAGCGAAGATGATCTCTGACATGAAATTTCAATTTGCGTCCGTATGATGAATAGCGGGGCAGGAGTGGGATGAAGAGATGGGAGGGACATATGGTCTGCGAGCCACCGGGGCAATGTCATATACAACATGGGGCGCTCACAATTGAATCTACCCACGACAGCTCCTTAGCCTTTATATTACCACAGAGGAAATCGCAGACCTGACCTCCCCCGCAGAGGGCAGCAGCAACAGCCCTCGCAGGTTCGGGCCAATCTCCGATCTCTGACTTGCAGATCCCTAGGTTTTGCCTGGGCTCATCCTGCATGGATGTGCCGCTGTGTGCCAGATGTGGGGATGATTTGGGCTGATTTCTCAACTCATCATTGTCAAGACGCATAGATATATAGGTGCATCAGACCAGTTACATTCTCGGCCATATGATCAGGCACTAATGCACCCCACATTCGCCAAATTTTCCCCATTGCTTCCCGTCCCGAAATAAAGTGTATTAATCAGACAAAAACACTATTGTCCGCCAAGTCAAGGTCATAATCCTTATGCTCTCACCCCGACATGATTGTCTTCACAACTGACGGCACATAACAGTTATTCTGATGGCCGAAATCTGCCATAAAATCAATTCATTGAGTAAAAGCATGAAGACAAAGATGGAGTTTCATAAATAGATGTCATCAAGTCAGACAATAAATTTTGCATTTCTGCCATATCCATAACAGAAATTTTTAATTTGGTAGAAATTTAGCTGTGAGAAGTTTCTGTTTTTGATAGGTAGAGTTGTGACCTTGCTCTTGTGTGGGAACATAGGTTTGAGAGGTTTTTGTATTGGATATCTGTTATTTGGGAGATTTATTTTTTCAGTAGATATATGTGGTTTGTTGAGCACATAATCCTTGCCAACCATTAATCACTACTGTTGTTTCATCTCAACTGATTCCCAAATAGCAGCTGTCCTTCGGAAACCTGATCTCTGCCAGCCCAGAAATTTGCATCATATTTATGAACGTGGACTGTCGAATCGCTCAATCCATCATGAGGCTTTTCGCATAATCAAGGTCTACTGACCCTTCACCTTTCAGGGTCGCATCTGACTGCCCCCTTGTGTTTGCACAGACAGATACACTAAGTCGTTACCTTTCTCAAAAGAGGTGCGCTTCTTTTATACAGGGGCATAAAATGGAGAGGGGGAGGAGAAATGGCCATGGACCCCTCATTTATGTCTCAAATCTACATCTCACGTGGTGTAGTGATAGTGTTTTGGAACGCCCCTTTTGATAAACCCATAATGTACACCCAACAAGTGTCAACAGTTTGGACCCCCAGTTTTGCATTTGACCCCCCTTTCTCTGGTGTCCAGCTGTTTGACCATTGACCACTCTCTCCGTGGGAGAAAGCTTTTAAGTTCGATTGAGAAACTTCATCTCTAGACTTGCAGTTTATTCTGCAAAGGAGCATGCTGACCAGACAAGATCCTGCATCTGGGATGGGGGATCATGGATGATTCAGAGTCTCACTTCCTATCCCAGCTGTCCACTATGATCTGAGCAGGACACCAAGGTCAAGGGCCGGGTAACTGAGCCACCAATCTGGGTGGCGGATCACTAACTACAAGCTGACAATTTGGTTACAGATCTGTGCATTTGAACTTCCAAATCTCATTTTGATTGATGTGACAATGATTCATAAACCACCAGAGAAAAGTATTAAATGGTTTTTGATCGGGGCTGTGTGATATACAATGACTGATAGCGAGGTGATATATCGGAGCAGATTGGCAACGCAGATGCCGAAATGAAAATTCCACATGAGATGACAGAGAGATCACACAACCCTCTTGTGAAAAATGTCCACCACCACTGACCACAGACAGTTAACGCAATTTACAGTCCATTAAAAGGTCATCTGACCCGGCAAAGTATTTAAACTTCTGGCTAGTACTTTAAAAACAAAATTCCACACTTGTTCCTTTCCAATCTGTATTAATCATATAAAGAGCAAGACTCGAAAACCAGAAATCGTATCTCTTACAGATGAATAATTCAGTATTGTTTTAGGATGTATATTGCTTTGTATACTCCCTGAGAACATAGAAACATTCACTTTGCTCTGGGTTTCCACAACAGCATTAAATATAATGCCATAATACTTAAGAGTCTAGTCTTCTAACTCTCATGGATACACATGTGTAATAATTTTGGTCACTTTGAAAAGAGCAAAATTAAAACTTTTAAATCTTTAGTTATATCATTGAAATCTTAGTATTCTCTCTTAGACTTTCAAACCAGGTCTTTGACTTCTGTCTGGATTTTTTTTCTCATGGCCCAATTTCTGCAGCATATGTTGATTTGCCTTTCAGATGACAACTGATATCAACGAGAAGGAAATTTACATTCTTTTCTCATCAAACCTCAGTCTCCGATTTGCATCTTTCCACGTCTTCGTACGGACAATTTGAAATCATCACCTGTTTGAGCCTTTCTTGTCACTGTCTGTTTAGCCAATCCTCTTCGCCTAACTTTTATAGGGGCCGTCCATTTTTGTCACAAAAAGGGAGATTACTTTTCTTGAATACTTTTTTTCACTATTTAAGTAAAAAGAATCTTTTATAAAATGATACATAGACAAAAACAAATAGACATTCCAATTTTTGATGAATTAAACATACATTATGAATTTTTTATGGATTTTTCTATGGACATTTTAAAGGCTTTCAAATAAATGATATACATGTTTCTTATAATCAAAATCTTTTAAATTTCTTAGATTTTAAATTTCTTAAATTTGTAGTGATTCAGATTTCTATAATACACATTGACCACAAAAAAAATCACATTTTGAGGTAAAAAAAAATGGTCTGTCTGTTAATGGTAGAGTGTGTCCGTCAGGCAGGGATGCAGAGGGCATGTCTATGCTGTTAGGCTGCACATGTCTGAGACATTACACTGCACATGTCCCAGACATTATAGTGCATGGGTCCATTATCACAGATGCTTCCCTCACTGACAGATATATCACCCGCCTACCACTGGCGCCCTCTCACAATCCTCAACTTTCACGTTTCCACCTTCTCTGTGGTGTTCAAACACCATGTTTTGACATATATATGTGTACCGGACGTCATCTGTTCAATATGCTGTCTTATCTTTATCATAAAACATATACGAAATATTGCTAACATGTTTTGAAACAGGGTCCATCAAATCATTTTTTTTTATAATTTGTTTTGTCTTTTCTGACTTCAAGGGTGTACTAATGAGTGCATATCAATGAGTATGCATTGTTATTAGGAAGGATAGTCTGTAAGCACAGATCTGAACTGCTGCTATATGGTTGGGGAGGGGGGCTGCAAGGTGGATACATGACAGGGAGGTCACTCCAGCCCACACTGCATGGCTGGAGCAAGACAGGGAGGTCACTCCAGCCCACATTACATGGCTGGAGCAAGACAGGGAGGTCACTCCAGCCCACACTACATGGCTGGAGCAAGACAGGGAGGTCACTCCAGCCCACATTACATGGATTGAGGGTAACTTAGCACCCTACCTCCTTCCCTGAGATGGCTCCACATTAATATCATCCAGCCTTTATTTTGTCTGATACTGTCTCCCTTATGGGAGAGATCAATAAATATCAGAGCATGGGGGGGTGGCATTTTTTAAAATAATTTTTATGACACCCTTCCCATTTGCTTCTTTGGGAACATAAAAAACTTTTGTGAACATTTAACTATTTTTTTTTTGTTTCATAAAAATATATCATTTCATAACCTAAAATATCAGATGGGTCACACAAGATGAGATAATGACTCACAGATTGTCAAAGTTGATAAATCCTGACTTTGTTAATCTTCTAATGTGGGATGTTATGCAGTGAGGTAGTGCTCTACCACCCAGGCATATGCCATGTTTTCGCCAGCCCTACATCTTTAATTCCAGCATCTGCTTTATATTGAAAGTCACAATCAATTTCCCGCATTTCTTGATCACCCAATACAGATCCCGGCTCGGGATCCCACAATGTCTGTCTATGCAGACTAGTAGATCTGGGAAAAATCCCACCCAAAAGCATCAATTTGTCAGATGCCTTTGAATCACTGTGAAAAAAAATTGTGATACAATTTTTTTGATTATTATTTTCTGTGCTTAATTTTTCACATCAGAACTTGGAAGGAAGGAGGAAGGAAGTTTTTTGTGTTTCTCAGTCAGAAGAGCAGGAGTAAGTGTTGAGTATGGAGACCAGACAGGTGTAGTAAGGTTGCGGATAAGAAGCAATCTCAACTTGAAATGATGGAGGAATTAGTCTGGATCAGCCTCCTACCTGAGGTCTTATGGCTGGATATAAACTTCACATGGGAAATTGGGACCAGCGATTCACTTAATGCTACAGATACATCTGGGGACTACAGTTAAATGCAAGGGCATTTTTTTTTCAAAAGGAACTTTGCGTGTTTCCAAATTTTCTACTTCACATCGTAATCCCTATCTTCACACATATATCTTTGAAGTTTTCTTTTGATAAAGGTGATAACAGTTTTTCTGCTTTTAAAAAAGATTTTTTGGGCGTATTCTCAAAATTGTATTTTACGCATATATACTTTTACTGTGGATTGTGATGGCAACTTTGTACGCAGGTAACCTTTTATTTACACCGCTTCCATGTAGAAAGCTGCAGTATCTTGTAGCAGAGATGTGTGGTATCAACAGCTAGAGGTGTAAGTCAAAGACAGCTGTACCTTGTCTGAAGTGTAACCCCCATCCGGAGCCTCAACCACCTTGCCACTGCTGCTATCCCACCCTGAAGGACGGATGATCTGGCCTTATCCAGGCCCTCAGGGTTTAATCTAGTCCCTCTCTGACAATGACCTGGCAAAACACATGTTGATACTTGTAACCTTTGCTTTGGCCCTGTACATTCTGCGGTCCGCACAGGTCAGGTGTGCCACCACTGACATTATATACTTCAACCATCTGGCCGCCTCGACTTTGCCATCATTTGAAAACGGCAGAACAGTTTTGTCTGACAATTTTGGGTTCCTTGCCCAAAAAAACACAATAACAGCTTAGATATTTGTATAAAATATGCTGTTCTGGTCCAAATGAACACCTTTTCTTGAATCAAATATAAAAAGAAAGTACATGTACCTTTCAAGATATGCTTTTATATCTCAAACAATTGCATTGAATAGGTCACTGGTTCAGAGCAAGATAACCTGACATGTCATGTTTAGAAGGTTGGTTCTTTGTGAGGTCTTGGCCCTTGCCCTATCCTACCACTTCCTGTTTCTTACAGCTAAATCGCAGGCCCTTTAAACCTCAAATCCCCACATTTTGTCTGTAAACACCTCCACCTGTAGTTCTGCTTGTAAGAAAATTCGCCCCGGCTTTCATTAGCCTTCTGTCCCAACCTCGCCCTTTGACCTTCTGAGGTCTCCTGGACAAAGGTAAATCGTCCATTCGGGTCATGATTTGTGTGTATTCATGTAATGCCCCCATCGCTGCCCCTGCCTCTCAGATCCTCTCTAGCCCTCATACCCCTGTGAGCAGTAGCAGGGTATATGCATGTGTTTAATTCACCAGATAGCCAACATTCTGTGAACAGTACACATCTTTGTCCCGGACTGACCCAGCTATATTTTACCGACCACCTTGCTACTACAATGATATCAATCTTTGAAGTTATGCTCTCAACAGGCAAAAATGTAATTCATATAAAATGTCTATTATATATGCTACTTACACTGCATGAACTTGTGACCGTGAAGTTTTGAAAACATTTCAAAAACATATATTTAGTTCTGAGTTTGACAAGTAAATTCTTTGAAACCATTATGTGAAATGTTCATGTTTATCGGACGTGCACTAAAACGAAGACGTGATAGTAGATATGCAATTTCCAATTCATAATTGTCATCTCACTGACCATAATTGTCAAACTTGAGGAGACGATAGCATCGCAAAGGAGCACATTTGTTCATGAGGTCATGCCAAATTTTAGATTCCACAAATATCCTTGGGGGATATTTTCCTGCACTCTTTGATAACATGTTCATGTATAAATTGATAAGGCTGGGCTTGAGGGGGGACATGGCATGGAGCACGATGATTATTCACAGGTGTCAGAGAATCAGGGGGGGGGGGGGGGGGCACTTCATGAAATATTCCTATAACAAATCAGCATCAGAAAACCTTTACTGATTCAAACTTTTAATTCAAATCTGTATACTACTTCCTCTGTAAGTCAAACATCCAAGTGCTTTTTAAAAAAAAAGTTTTCACAAGAATATTCTAAATATTTTAATGCAATAATTTTGAGACATGAACACCCCTGAATTATCTTGGGGCCTGACAGGTGGTTTGTGTTCCTGTCTATGTCATTTTTATATCAAAGCAGATCCACCCTGTCATTCTGGTAAGCCAATATTTACACTTCCAATTACTCATTTTCAGAGATTTCTCTTCACTGACAATCTTAAATTTCGAGGAGAAACACATATTTTTCTTGATCAATATTACAAAATCATGAAGCTGAATTTATGTTTTTTCTTCTTCTTTAATATGATACAGGGGTGGCTCTAACCAAAATTGAACAGAAATTGATACACATTGGCAAAGGAGAAGGGGATTTAAGGTTACTTTCTTGTGAGTGGCCTGCTGTGGTCAGCGTGGATGAGATCAGATGATGGTATCTATACTATTGTGTGTTTGTGTGTATACAAACATGTGCACACTCTTCTGGTGTATGTATAGGTGTAGGTGTAATGTTTGTATATCTTAAGCTCATGTATGTATCACACTGCCCATGTATTTTTGTATCTTGCATTCTGTGTGTACAAGGAGGGTCCAAAAACACATCAAGCTGAAATTTTGGTTTTGGAACAATTACAAAAGATGTTTGTTACACTGTATATACCAGTATTTATGGTGTTTGTATCTTGTTTACCGGTAAGAGATTAACTGAGGTCAAAACAAACAGGATCTTGGTCTAATTTATAAAAGAAATAAAAGAACCCACTGAACTAAAGGCAGATCCTGTTTGATTTCTTTGAAATGCTAAAAAGTGTTCAATGTGTAATGGTAAACATATCAATACGCATAATGTAGCTGCAGAACCACTGCTCCTTCGTATCAAACAACTTCCTGTTGCAGACCCCATGAGACATAAAGTAGCCTTTCTGCTGTTCTCTCCTCACACACTGAAGAGTTCTATCTAGTTCCTGTGCTCTTATCAACTAATAGCTACTAGTCCAGTCCAACTATCCTCCTTGAGTTAATTTATCGGGAGATGTGCATTGTCAAGGCTCTGGATAAGGCCAGCTAGACGTGTGCCATTTCTCCCCCTCATGGCATCCACCAGTTATATAGACTAGGCCTCATCATAAAATAGCCCTCCTCTCTGTTTGTCTATTCACTGTGTATATTCTCAGATCATGCATCCTTCCCTTGTGCATAGTGTAATATCTATCCCCAAACCTTGCCCCCCTATCTCCTCCTGCTATTATATTCTAAAACAAACTTTATATCATCACTAATCAAAACTTTACAGTGATGTTTTCTTTGAAACAATTTCATACCATTTCTCAGGTATCTGCAGAACATGGGAACAACCCACCAGAAGTCATTTTATCTTTCGAGATCCTGTTACCAGATGAATTATGAAAAACTGATAAGATGACACACAGGGTGGGGTAACCAATCTCTAACTGCCCCACTTGTCCTTTGAGGCCACAATCTTACAAATCCCAAATGTTCAAAACTGGACCATGGAGCCTCAGTCTTATATCACCTGAATCCCCAGGCTTAGACCATCAGCCAACACAAACATCAACAAGATACAAGAGAACTCCAATTTCTGGATCAATCTGATCTCTACATGACCCCCTCCCGTCTCATCCTGTGTACCATCCAGCTATGTAACCTCTTATATATCTTATCTGCCATCTGCCATTAAAACCCAAATCTGCACCCCAAAATTTTTGTACACTTACATTTACACAGATAAAATGTGCAAGGTTTGATATACTTTTCTCTTTTCATTTTTGGATATATTCGCAGAAATACTGATTATTTTACAGAACTGTGCATGGTGATTGTATCTCACGCCATTCACAACATTTTCTGGTCATTTGTCTTATTTTGCAACATTCATTTTGCATATTTCTTTTCCAAACAATCTTTACAAGTGATAAAAGCTGACAGAGAGTACAAGAGTCAAAGACGATAAAACATTGAGATATTTTCTTGTCTGTAAAAAGTATCTCTAACATGTGACACATCAAAGCCAGTAAAATGACAAGACAAAAAATAAATTCATTTTCTTGCTATCTACAATCAGCAAATAAATCACTTTATAAGCAGGGGGGAATCAGCTGATTCTCTTGACCACAAGCACAAATACCTGTCCCATCGTCCACCAGAACCTTACACCTATTGTTCTCCACCCACATCAAAGAGTTTTATCACAGGTATTCTCCCGCGATAATTGTTATTTTCCGTTTTTAATAAAAGGCAGGGCCTATCTATCAAATGCCACCATTTTCAAGCTGAGATATATCGTTGTGATGGGGTGCAATTACAGCAGGTATATATTGGTCATCTGTGATTTGAGACAATGACCCATATACCATATGTTTCTGAGAGCCAATTATTTTCGGCCATTATCGAAAATTTGAATGTGGGTATAATCAAGAAGCTTTTATAGTATGGTCATCGAAATAAAAGGATCTTTTTATACGTTACCTTGTTATTTATACGGTGTCATCTAAACAACGTAATAAGCTTAGGAACAAATTCTTGTTTCAAACAGAAGGCCAATTATGCTTCTCTATCTATAGGTAGACTATCATCTCAATTTGAAAATTAAATTTAAAATTACCAAAACTTTAGATCCAATTTGATGATAAGCATAAAAACGTGGGAGAAACCTTTGCTTTTATTATCATTATTATGCTTATAAATCATTTCATAAAAAGAATACTTGTCACATATGTCTCTATTGCACGCAATGGAAATATCTTTGTCCCCATGAATAATTGAAAGTTATATAAATTTAATTTGCTCATAGAGCATAACAGAGCAACTGCAGACAATGCTCCGACAGACTCTGGCGCTCGATGCTATTAATTTGTATCAGCCAATATAATTTCTATCTTCTATATTATTCAATCAATCACTCAAGCGTAGATCAATTTATCATGAGATGTATATTTTATGGTTGTAATGTACAGCCGTATAATAACATCATTACATTGAGTGCAGATTGACACTCACATTCATTTTCCATTCAACTCCAAATTAAATTCATTTTTTGAGGAACTGAAACTTCACTGTAAAAATGATGTGTTACTTTATTTCTAAGCTGAGAAATCAAATCATGCAAAACCATTTCAGCTTTTCTTCAGTAAACAAGAAGAGAAGAATATGAATGTAATAATTGCTGTATTCTTTAAACATGGCACCTGTCCAAGCTCTCAGTATTATCATACGATTCTATGAATCTATGATTCACTTGGTTCAGCCTATCAGTATCAAGTCCCTGTTGACATTTGCCTTTTCCATGATCGCCTTGTTATGTCTTGCACCTCAGTGCATGGCCTGCCTTCATGCTTTGTCGGCCTCCTGGCAGAAGACAAGAATTGCCTTTTGTACATGGAGGCATGCGAGAGGACATTTAGCGCCCTCTACATTGGACGTGAAGCTGACATGGACCTGTGCTTTATCTTTACCTGTTCTTTTCAGTGCCCCATGCTGCATATCTTGTGAAATGTCTCTGATCTGTCTGATTTTGATTCATGAACACTATGACGAATAATTTGTGTACCAGGTACGGTGACTGGGGAGGGTAATAGGTTGTTTCCCTCGGGGTGAGCTGTGATGCCCTCCCCCTATTGTTGCCAATCTTCCATACATTCAGCATTGAGGTCCAGCAGGAGAGTGCTTATTATATGATTTGTCTGTGAACACCAGACATAACCTCATACCACTGGGTCTGGCCACCCTCTCATTTTATATGACCTTACCACGACCTTGGTCACCATGACAACTCAAAATAGCCACAGATAGCCTCTAACAGGTCCTAACACTTACATACCATTACATTTTCACGACCAGCCAAGCAATTTATAGCTTTTTAACCTGAAACTGATCCAGGTGTTATTTCGAACTTTTTTTTCCAAGTATGAAATTTTCTCAATCTCTATAATTTAAATTTCTATGTTGCATGCTTTTTCAGAATTAGCCACTGAACAAATTGAAACCCTCTCAATTTGAAATGATAAGAACGGCTTATTTTATCTTGGGGGCTTTTCAAATGTTCGGAGACAATGTTTGGTATTTAGTTGTAAGGGAAGGACAAGAGATTGAGGGGAAGAACTGTAATAAATGTGTTTAGGACCTTGAGCTAAAACACGACCTCTTGCCAAAAACATGATGGAGTTGTAGTCTTTGCAGGTCAGGAGATGAACGACGTGGAAATTAAGTCATCAAAATCTGAGGGCCTCAATCTAAGATTCCTTGTTCTCAAGCCACCGCCCTCGGCCATCTTTGCCGGTGTGACCACAGGAGACGATTTATTATCTAGCCGATAAGACAAGATAAAAAGTTTCAAACTGTTTTTGCCAAAAGACTGACTACAGGTTATCCGTGCACACCTGTACAATTCAACAAACTTGACATGAACATTCTTGCAATGTTGTCAGCATTTGGCACTCATTTCACTGTTATATGCCCTGGGTCATAGTCAAATGAAAATGTTATCTTGGGCTACCAAGCCATTCTTTCAACACTTAGTGGCAAGTCATTTTTCATGTAACTTTTCACTGTTCACAGGTGTGTGAAGCATGTGTGCTGTTGCATCATTCGGCCTCCTGACTTTATTATTCAGTTTTATATCATTGGTCGGTCTGTGCATGTCTGCGCTCAATTTACACCTTCAGAATAATATATTAACTTGACCCCATCTTTCGATGTGTTGGTCCTCATCTCGAACAAAACACTTTTACTTTGCATGACGTGACACCAGGGAAAATAGCGCAATCTGCAGCAACATAATGGCGACTGCGGTAATGTTTGATACAATTTGATGGCATGCAACAATCAAAAGATATTATTTAAATTGTAACAAATTCGTTGTGCATCATTTCGATCATGTGCCTTCAACAAGACATAAAGATGTATAATTTAGGTCTAATAGCATCTTGTAATGGGCATATATTTTATAATGCTGAAAGAAAAAATAAAATGAGAAAACATAATGAGGCCTGCCCACACAGTGTGGTCAAATCTTTAAAATATTTTAATGCAGTGTCATCTCATATTATCTGCATATATTCTATAATGCCTAAAGACAAAATAAAATGAAACAAAATAAAAATAAAAATGTGGTCAGCCCACACAATGTGGTCATAACTTTAAAATATTTCAGATAGTTAATGCTCAAAAGAACAGGATGGGAATTCTACACGATATGCCAATGCTTTAATCAAGTTAAGGTGATTCATACCTATTTCATGTTATTATCATCATAAGCAATTACCTGTTCTGAAAAAGGTCGGGCGATTATGGTCACATTTCAAACAGAGGTGACGCTGATTTCAGTAACCGACAACAATATGAAAATAGTGCGGTCTTTATTCTTTCTCAAGTTGAAATCATAAGCAAATGATTTGGCGAAGCTATAAATCAAGGCAGGGGGCGGTCTCGGTGCTAACTGTACCTGGTCCTAGCCCTGATCATTGCTGCTCGGGTTCCCAGACAAATTACGATTCGGAATGTGCATCAAGTTAGATCAACAGGTTGCCATTGTGCTGGGCTTACCACCGGAACAACCGATAGGACCCCTGATAATATGAGATAACACAATTTCACCTATTAAAATTGTACATAATTAGGAATATATGTTGTTGCGGGTCAGAGGTGAAGACGTCCAACAGGTGTGGAGTGAGAGTGATGAACTCGCGGCATGTCAAATCTCTCGGCTTCTCTGCCCTTGGTTTTATTCTGTTACATATACTTAATGAAGATCTCAACTTTCTCAAGCGTGCAGCTGGCACTTGAAAAAAGTACCGGACAAGAAAAAAAAGGATGAAATATGTTCTTGTTTATTGCTATGTTGGTTTTTTTTGTTGACTCAATTGTTCCGTTAATGTTGTCCATCAATATGGTTTGCAGTTTCCACAAATGTGATCAAAGTGGAACCAATTATAAGAATTTAGAGCAACTTTGATGATAATAAATTACTGCATATAAAACACAAGTAAAACCTTCCTGACGCATCCATATATTCTATTACAAACTTTTTTACCTTTTCCTTTGATCAATGTCATAAATTTATCTTTTTTTTTTAATTCACTGATATATTTTGATATCTGATAACTACATGTATGGGCTGGTGATTTCAAACTGAGAATCATCCGATTCAGTTGAAAGCAGCATGTGGCTTTCGCACTTTGAATTGTGTGCAAACTGTGGTCATAATGACCCAAAGTTACAGGTGGATTTCTTTGTTATTTCCAGACCAGGTCACTTCCACACCACTGATTTCTTATCAAGGTAAATCACCCACTTCCTTGCAAATTATTCGATAAAAATTGGCGCAGACCAATTGCCATATTTCTTCTGGATTCCACAGAATAAACCACAGGGCAATTTAATGGCTATCTAAAAATTGAAAGGTGTGACGACAGAGTTTGTGTTATTCACAGGTTTGTGCTCGAGATCTGTAGTTTAGCACCTTTGGGTCACATCAAAGAAACTCTAGGATCAATTTGAATAAAAAAACGTGGTTGATATCTCTGTGTAATGAACAAAGATTGTCAGGAAGAGCAATTCATTTGTTGTCCTCTGTGCTGAGGCTTTTATAGGAAAACTGCATTTGCAGTAAACTGTCACAAGATCTATGATAAAAGATAACCGGTAATTCACCCGAATCTGATGGCCATTTTTATGGCTGAAATCTGTCCCAGAAAAAACCATAAAGTTTGCAATTGTTGGTTTCACAGTTGGCAGAATTTGCTTTCCTTCACATGGTCCCAGCATGCAGTCACAAAAAGACATTTCAAAGGTTTAATAAGATTAATTGTTGATTTATTCCGGGACGGCAATCAGAGATCTCCTAGGATGACCCAGGGTGTTGATATAAAAGTCAAATTCCATGTATGGGCTTCACCAAATCATGTCATACAAGTAGAGTGTTTTGTGCACAAAAATCAACAAAGTCAGACCCCTTGCTTTTATACAGATGCCAATCTCTTTATGACAGACAAATCTGGGTGTATAATTTCAACAATGCCTCGTCTTTGATTCATTGCCAGAGAATGGCTGGGGAGCGTGACAGGGTGAGGCGCTTCTATTTAACTTTAGTCAAGCGACGGTGACAGGCAAAAAGCAACCTGCAGCTTTACCATATGGCTTTGTGACTCCATCTCAAAGCTCCCCATTGTAACTGGACACTATCACATTGTTACTGTGAAAAATGCAATACTCTGCAAAAACACCCAAATTTTATACACTGTTTGGATGAAAAATTTTGCCGGAAATGACAACTGTATCTTTCGCATTCAAAAAGCCATACTCTTGATGTGTTTTCTCGACAATGAACTTTTAACCGTAATTTAAGATTTTGACATATTCCTGCTTACTTGATGGGATAAAGCTTTTAAGGGGGCGTGGAATTGAAAATATCCTTAATACTTGATGCAAACATGCCCCATCAAAGTCATTTGCCAGAAACACTATCCGGGGTTATATTGAGTTACGGGAAACCAGTCATTCCACAACAATAGTTTGATGGACATGAAAGCTCCCATCATGCACTGTAAGTCTGATAACATCATAAATCCCCTTAACAACCGTGCCATATCACTATTTCATATTTTTTTCCATAATACATTTTCTTCATTTCTCCAAATGACCTCGAATGTGAAGTGGGGAATATACTATCTTTGTGCTTCAATAGGCCTTAATGACTCCATCTTATGTGAACTGCTCTATCGTGTATCATTTTATATGATTTCCATTCTTCTTCATGGGAAAACACCAGTGTCTTTCCCCTTAAGAGCATCTGAGATGTCTTTTGATATAAGCCCATTTTTATCAGTTAAACTCTCATTCTTATATATTCTGCATGAATGACCAGAATCCTTATTCCCTATGATTCAGAAAAATAAATGAATAAACCTGATAAATGAACACTATAAACTTTCATCTGAGAAAATAACAAGATTTTGCCCTTCTGCCTAACTTGCATGGTGTCTTTAGCATTGGATATAGAACTAAATCATTACTAAAACTAACTGTCATAAACTATCTATATCTAGTGGCAAGAAACTAAAACAGTGTGTTGACAATGAATAAGACTTCAACAACAATTCTTACCTCGTTTTTGCATAAATGCAAAGAGATCATCAAGAAATTCTTTTCTCTTTGGGTCATCAGAAAGTTCATAAAGCTGAAAAAGAAAACATAAAAGAAATAATGAATAAATTGACATACAAAGAACTTGGGGTGGGAGACATACACAATTTACTCTCTTGTTTCAATGTTAAATTTTTTAATTCATTTTATTATTTATTATACAGCATGGAGCACTTACTATCATTTAGGACTGGTACAATCTTTTGTAAGGAAATCTATTATTTAAAACACACAAACAGAGCTTACATTTCCTGTTCAAGAATTCAATATATTTTATTATGAGGTTCGATTTATAAGAAAACAAACAAATAGTTTCTATTATTCAGCAAAAAAAATAAATAAAATAAAAATGTTTGCCTGCAGCATTTGGTGACCTTGTTAATTATTGATGCTTATGTGGCTGTTTACTGTTTGGCAATAGACCATTGATAGAGTAACTACTTGATATAGCGCGCGATTCCCATCAATATTCGTCTAATACTTTTCAATATAATGAAGCAGGGACTCAACATTGGGGATAATTCTGTTATTTTAATTACATATGCGGCTTCATAACAATCAATGGAATGAATTATTGGACAAACTTTGGCGCCAAGGTCATTAATATATTCAATATCTAATACCAAACCAAAATGACTTTTCATATAACATTATCTCAGTGACGTATAGAGTTATATACAACTAATATACAGTGATACTTATTGACCTCGGCCCTTTATTAGATTAGTGAGCCTCATGTGATAGCATTCCCTCTATTAAGCAATCCAAGTGATGAACTCATCATGAGTCCCGTGACCCTTCCAAAAGGTCAATCTTGCCAAAGTTGCTAAGAATATCAAGCAGTCCACAAAATATGGCAGTATATTTCTGAAGGCAGATATGGTTATTTTTTTCTTATCTTTAAATATTTTAAATATACCAAACAACATGATTCATGGTATCAAATAAACATTTTTAAAAATCATAATGTGTCATGAACTTCTGAGTTGAAAGGATGTGGCAATCTAGTCAGATTTTGCAGTTATCTACTTGAATAAATCTTCAAATTAAAATGTACATTTTTTTAAACAAAAATCAAAAAGACATAAAGGATATATTTTTTTTCTTCAAAATTGTATTTTCAAGAGAACTGCAGAGTCATAGTCAATCACCATTAGAGTGTTGTTTTCTGGTGGTGTGCCCCTCCCAGCTACTGTTATGTTATAGTACTATATGTTTACGCTGCCGGCTGACATATCTGTCTTCCTTGTATTAGTCTCTCAGCTTTCATGTATTAAACTTATACGTGCCCTCCAGTTTACAATCGGTAGGGGCTAACACTGACACTATAAATAAGGTGAAGACCCCACATCCGATGTGGGGGTGCCCCGATAAAAATGGCAAACTTTCGAGACTGGTACCATTGTTGCTTGGTAATTATTGTGCCTGTGTGCATGAAAAATAGCCCATGATAAATTCAGGGATTGAAACATCAGAGCACTGGGGAACTGTCCGCAGACACAATGATTTCGCATGATGTATGGTTTATGCTAAAATAATTAGTAGGGTTGATATCAAGCCCTGTAGCCAATTCTATACGATAAAATGATGCCTCCCCGCAGGGCACCGTGCGTCTTGGACAGGGGGACAATCTGGCTGATACACAGGAGCTGTCGTGACCTTGTAGTTGTGTTGAAGAGCCCGGTCCTGTTTGCCAGCAAGAAGTCTTCATCTCTGCCATTCATCAGGATTGACTATCATCCACTTTTGATAACATACCATAAAACTTTTTTCACAAACCATCTCCTTTAAAAAAAAAGAAGCAACTTCCGCTTCACTCTCAGATTTGCTGCACCATCTGTGTCCAAATCAAGAAGATTTTAAGATAGATGTGGTCAGGTAGCGGAATTAATTTGTTTTTTTTTGTATGTTTATTTATTTGCTTTGATAACAGAATTAGAAATCATCAAAAGCGTTAATCATGAAGGTATCTTATTTAGCAAAGAGCCTAGGACAAGAATATATGAAAATTACTATTATTTTCTTGCAATGAGAATGTTCTGTGGCATTCAAAGGGTGAATACATGATGACGCTTGACAAGTGATGAGACAAGATGACATATATCAGAAGGGGAGATAGGGACGGGAAGTGCCGGACTAGGCAGAGGAAATCTACCCACTTACATCATCTCATATTCTCCCCCTAATGGATGGTCTCAATATTTCCTTAATGGTGGAAATATCCTAGCATTTTATATTTCCTTTGATAGACATCTTTAGCTACTTTTGTCAGTGCTGATTGAAATACGCAATCGTAATATCCATCTCGGGAAAGTGTTCTCTGGTTTATCAGGAGCCGAAAGTTCAATGATGGTGTCGTATTCAATTATAATCCCATAAACTTCACTGGAAAAGCCGGGTCTGGGATATCTGGCAATATACCGTCATAGTAATAGTTTCAGCCCACCTGCCTAAAGGTATCAGCATTTTCTGGTGCTGTGTTTGACCAAAGCTTGACCAGAAGAATCAACCAAACACGAAACTCAAACCTCCATCAAAGATTGCACTGGTGCCCCTCCCATTTATCAAGACCTCACAGCTATCATAATATCAGCAGTTTAAAGGACTCATCTATCCGAAAATATCTCTCCCGGGAGAAACGTGATCGCAGATTTAGCTGTCTAGCATTTCAAGTAATCAAAATACAGTGAGTTTCTCCCAAATTGAAACGATTGATGTTTCACACAAATAGCAACGCAAATAACATCTCTTTGTGATATTATATAATGAAATTTAAGTACTCAGAAACTTTAAAATGTGTGCAGACTTTAACTAAATTATCTTAGAGTGCATTTTAGTGATACTATATGGAAAATGTAATTGCACCTGTTAAAGAGGATTTCACAGTTTCAAGACTATGGAGCGTAGCTTGATATTTCTCAGATTCAGTTATTTTCAATAGACGTAACAATTACTCTGTGGAATGCTTCACTTTGGTTTCTGGATGCGGTCATGGAATTTTGAGTGTATAAGACCCCTGAGGGAATTCTCCATAAGGAAAGCTTACTCCACCCTTGGACATCTCCTCAAAAACAATTCAAAATATCTTTGAAAATAAAACAGATTTTTTTTATATCTGTTCAACCATACTATATCAGCATGAAAAAAGGAGATCATTTTTTTTTCAAAAGAAAAGAAAAAATCTGTGTGGGTGCATGATACACTCTGCGATGCTTAATTCCCATGCAGTATGATGTATATCTATAATAGATTCGATATAAACCGCATTATTGAGAATATCTCAATATCTCCCCCTAATACACAGTCGGACAGGAAAAACTGTTCCCATACCTGCTCTGTGTGCAGTATTAACCACATGCATTACTCTGTATGTTCTTTTAAGCCATAGTTTTATTTATATATATATTCCTAATGTTCTACTCGTTTATTAGAAAAGAAACTTAAAATTTTGCATACCAATTGCTGGTCCTTGGACAGCTGGCTTTGGAACTTTTTCTGAATAAATAAACAAAAGGAAAACTTAGTGAATTCGGAAGTATAGCATACACAAGTTCAAAATAACATAAACCATTATCTTAGTAACTATGTGCATGCAAAAATATTACTTTCAGAGAAAAATTTAAGCTGAATGGGTCTATTTATACCTTTGGAAAAAACAAAACAAAAAAACATCTGTCATATTTTTAGAAGGGTTCTATGAAGGTATAAGGGAAGAGGTATATTAAGGTGGGAAGAAAAGGGTACCAGCATTTCATGCAAAATTTTATTGTTATTCACACTATGACTTGTTATACCACAAACCATGCCACATTATATTCTATCAACTGCACATGATGTGTCAAAACACATTTGCTTTACAGTGTTGATTCCTTAAAAAAAACAAAATACCATCTTTTTTTTCTTATCGACACCCAATTAATCAACATAAACACATACATGAAAAAAATAAAATATCAACTACATATAGGATATCGATACAACATAAGCTTATGTAGTATTGAAGATATGCACCACCAGAGATTACATTTTTAAAATTGAGTATCAATTTTCATTATATTATACCAGATTTCCTGCTAAAAAAGGCAGGGAAAGAAATATGGCTCCCAGTGTGACATGCTAATAGCATTTTTCTGTGCATGTCATGAGGCAGGATTTGTACTTTTATCACTGGTCCACAGGTAGCCTTATTGTCAGACCGGTCCTTGTATGGCTGTCCTGCGAGACAATAAACGTCCCTGCGGACGTGTTCCGGCGGGATTGCTCTCTTGTGTGAGGTCACAAACACTATTACCTTTTCGCTTTATTTTAGATTAATTTCTATCAAAATATTGACCCAACCTAATTATCCAGAGGGGCCCTTGCACATTATCATCTGACGACATGCAATCATCCGTCGGAGGAAAATCCACAAAGGAAAAATTAACTGCCCCATTACGCCCAGTTATGAGGCGGGATATATAAAAAATGAGCCAATTGGTTAGAATTAGTCATGATTCAGGCTGTCTCACTTATGACCGGCCAAACAAATGCCTATTCCCTCAAATTAGATTCAGTGCACAATTAATGGTAACAAAGGACCATGTTCGGTCAGATTGAGTTCTTTTGAGAAACCCTTGATTAATTAAATAATCAAGCATGCAATATCATCACTGTTTCACGGTGGACAAGCTACAAATAATATCCATTCAAATATAAATATGACTGTTCACTGTTGAAATTTTACTGCCATGCTTGATGATGAGAATTTCAAAAACAGATGAATAGGAGTTGAGTAATTTAGGAGTCTTGTTATCATAGGAAATGCATGTCCGACATTGTCCATCTGATTCTATACATTATGGGATAAAGCCAAGAAGGAGACGATTTTCCAGTCTTTCGGATCCGGATAGTTACGCACAATTGTGCCAAGCTTCCGGAATCAGGTTACGGGCATGACATGGAAGTGCTCCACAGCCTCCATGGAGTTCCAGAGTGCATCCGAGTCAAGATGCCTTGACATAAATCGTCAGTGCATAATGCTGAGTGTCTGCCTGCCTGGCTCGTCCCAGCAGAGCACTGATTCCTCCCAAAAGCTGCCAAGAAGAAAGCTGGCCACGAAACCAAGGTGACAGCTCGGAGGAAACTCGCAGGTTAACACACAGGACAGTAGCCAATCAAATGGCTGGAGGGTGAGCAATCTGGATTCTCGTTAAGAGAGAAAGTGCCTTTTGAAATGTGCGGGCAGAGTTCGCCTCTTCAGGTGCATGGTTTGGCACAGCTACAGAAACACATTGCCTTTGGGGAATTACTGTAAAATTACCTTTAATAAATGGCTTCCCACCTCAAAGCAATGTATATTGTGGATTGTTTCTATGTCACCACTAAGATTAGCCCACGAGAGAGACTTTATCCATTGCAGTGCAGGCACTATTTCTACACCAAGATATGAGGCTGTGAACTCATGAATAAGTCACACAAAATCTGACTAATTCTTGTCCTTTATCTTATTGACAGAAGAAATAAATGCAGTTCCCTGGCAAGCTTTTACTAAAAAAAAAATAAGATGGTTGGCTCATAATTTTTCTCATGCAATTAAGACTGATTAATTAAATTTAAGAAATAAATGAATAATTTCACTTTAAAGCCAGTTTAAATTTCATGAAAAAGTACATTTTCTCGCAATAACATAATTTAGACAAAATTATGACAGCAAATATGAGAAATTATCTATGTTTTGCTACAAAATAACTCATAATATAAGAGTAAAAAAATATGTAGCCATGCTAAGTATTTGTGAGATGGTATGATTATGATATGTAAATGAGAGGTGTGACAGTGATGGTATGTCCCCATGATGTTTTGCTACTGTGTGTGGCATGCTGGTCAATATGCTCATTTCTGTTTAGCCTATGCTCGGAACAATACCTTCATTGGGTAATAAAACACCCGAGGGCCATTCCAGAAGCTTCTAGATCAACAATCCCCATGCAATAATTTCAACTGTTTTTGACCTTGGTGGCCCCCTCCCACAATGATGAGAAGGGCACAATAAATTTATCCGTCTGATTTACAATACAATTCAAGCTTCCCAAGGAATTCAGCTTCCATGACTAAAATATATTAAGTGCCCTAAGAAAAAGATTTGTCTTCATTAAAAATTAACTTTTCAAAGCATTGGCATGTCAGGCACAGATCGGGTGCATGATCGGGGGAATCAAGCTAGTCTCGTCTGTAATAATGCACCTTGATAGCTACCTGCCGGCGATCCTGTCACGAAATGCCCCGACTCGACAAAATTGGGCCAAATGAATGCAAGGGCAACCATAATGGGGCACATCTCCTTCTTGAAAAACTTCATGTGTGGGAGAGGGTAATTCGGGAAACAATTGAGATCAACACTGAGATCTTAGATGTCAGGGAAAACTACCAGTTTGTCCTGTCTCAATCTATTTGTTCTGTTTTCCGCAAAATGATCGTGGATCATCATGCGAAAAGCCCATCTCTCAAGTAACTGTGGATGGAGTCCGAGACCTTGCTTATCACTTTCTGTGTGGGATAATTTTGTGGAAATGTCTGAATGTTTTGACCCCTCTGGTGTTGGAAAAAGCAAGAGAGGGTAAAGCTTACAACCCTAGTTAGTAGTTAGGCACCCCAACAGCAGTGACAAAATGAAGACCCCCAAAGTGGCTGAGGCCTGTCAAATGCTTGACAAGCTGACAGGCTCGCACTGCAGCAACATGGTATGGCATTAATTTGGTAGGCAACTTTTGATATTTGGATCCACAGCTGTATAATCAGAAAGTAGCCCACCAATTTGTTTCCTCCAAGGAGAAAATCATGCCTTCATTTTCAATATAAATATTACAGGGGGGTACGACCAACTTTGCTCCTGTTTATACAAATCAGAAACTGTGTAATGTGAGGTGGTTTTTTTCCATTCCCCTTCCCTCAAATCTGAGCTAGACTCCCATTTTGTGTGGATATGTAAGCTGAAGAGTGCCACCCATGTCTAAATGATACTAAACAAATACTACAACTAATCTTAGAGCAACAGTCATAAGTATATTTTGTGTAAGAACTAAAGAAGACAGCTGCTTAGCTCCTGACAACAGATGCAAATCCCAGAACAAGGCTTGAAGAGCTGGTGGCTCTCACAGGCACTCATCACCCTGAAAGGCTTAGATCACCCTACACCTATGGGACATTGATGACTTGACTCGGTGTTGACATGGGCCATTGTGTCGTGGCATTCTCCTATACTTGGGGCGTAATCCTACCATAAGCGTACCCTCCCACTTGGGCTGAAAATCTGACCCCAAAAAGCAATTTCTGCCAGTTTGCATTGTGTTTTGCTATCGTTTTTTTCTCTATATATGCAAGTGGCACACATGGAGGTGGAGAGAAAGAGAGAGAGAGAGAGAGCACGTTCTGGCTGCAGCTCCAGCCGGTCAATTAGCAATGCATTAATTGCTTAAGGAGTGACATTGTGCTGAGGGAGGTTGTCAGCACCCCAGACCTGACCTCCCCTTGTCTGGCCGGGCCTTCCCCCATTGCTAAACCTCCCTCCCCGCCTGGGACATCTAAACATGTGGCCAAAGACGCGACACAACACTGCGGTAACCAATCTGCCCTGGCCCTCCTCCCGACAGACACTGATTTCCTTTGCAAAATTGAAGGGGATGCACAAAAACATTTTGATTGGTGAAAAAAAGCACACAGAGCCCTGCCCTTACATCAGATCATGATGTTGCAGCCCTAAGCAAATATTGATAAAATCCCCGGGAATGTGGCGTGCCATGACTTCAGCCAGATCAATTCCCCTCAAATCCCAGCCAGACACGTCGCTGGTCAGAATCTCCATCAAAAATACCAACTTCTTCATTTTCATGAATTTAGACATATGAGAAAGGTTGGAATTGCTGCAAGGAATGCCCAGGATATACATAACCAAAAACACAATGCACAGCAAATATATGGTGACATTTTTTCACAGTGCAAGTAAATTGCTGTTTGTCACTGGCAGATATTTAGAAGTAACACACATTTGGTAACTATACAAACGTTATATTCTTTGATAAAAAAAAAGTGAAAATTTTCGACAGGTGTTGGTTCAAATTAAGATTGAAAAAAAAGTGCATTTGGATGAAAAAAAAGAGGAAATGTGTTGTTACTTCAGCAGAGTCATTGAATTGCAAGTGTAAACAGTAAAATTACGGTAGGTGCTATAAATGAGAGTATCCTGAGTAATTTTTATGGGTTTGGAAACGAGGCATTAATGAGACTGAGGGAGTAAAGTACTGTTATTACAGGCCTGTATCAAGTATGCTCTCATCATTGCAATCTCATTATTATTTATTGCTTGTCTGCCCACCTTATTATGTGCGTTAATCTGTTTAATTAGGCATGACATGAGCTTCTTCTCTCCCCAATTAAGGGCGCACCATTTGAACACATCTCAAAGAGTGTATCAATTAGACATCTTCATCTAAAAAAATTACATCTCGCACAATTTAAGCAACAAAATTACTCTCTTTTCTTTAAAAAAATAATTCTATCAAAACACCTCCCAAAATAAAATGGGTTTTCTTAATTTACAAAATAAAATTAGCATGTGTGCCATCTTGTGGCGACTTTGACCATTATTATGGCAATTTGGGGGGCTTTTTGTTCCTGTCTTTCAAGCCGGTTCTGCAATAGCACTTGACTTGGTGTAACCAATGGATCTGGCTGAGTCAAGTGCGCTGTACAAGAACTCTTATCACGCAGAGTAATGCTGCTTAATATCAGACATCAGTGGCCCTGTATATTTTGCCCTCCGCCTTTCATCAAGGACCTCCCATAAGATAGCAAGGATCCCCCTTCTTGGAGAATCTTTTTGCTTAGGTGATAAGCGCCCGATGGAGGCTGCAACATTCTCGAGTCAGACTGTCTCTAATCACAGCTTTCGTCTGTCTGAAACCTGACGCAAGTATTTAATTTTGAGCTGTACGCTTCGGATGGCCACTTGTGATGTGAGCTCAATCATGACCACTTGAGAAAACTTCAAGTGCTTCCCCTCTAAAACAATCCTGACCTAAAGCAGGGCGGCAGGATTTTTTTTCCTCTTCTTTTCTACAAGGACTGCAGGATACACATCCTCCATGCCTCTCAAGCTCTGGTCCCGTTCTGAGCAGACCCAAGGATACAAGCTTAGCTACTAAACACTGCCGAGCAAGTATGCAAAACACAGGACGTGTTGCCTGCAAGACCACTTCAGAAAGGTGTAAGTACTTGAGCAATGTTCTGAAACAATGTCTGTGACTCTTCTCACCAGACCACCACTTTCTGTCCACCCATCACACAACTCCCTCTTGAATGGCCCTTCAATTCAAACACCAGAATATCAAAACATGTTGACAGAAGAAATTTGGATGCAAAAAATACTGAAGGAGTATAAAACAAACTTCTTACGCAGATCTCTGATTTATACACAACTGGAGTATCACAGAAACTATTTATACTAATATTTTGAATCACTAAAGATTGCAAGAATTCATGCCTTAGGGTACTGTAGTAACCCACAACTTTTCTTTTATTTACTTTCACCTGTTTCTTGTACTCTTTTTGCATTATTTCTGCTCAATTCATTTCTTTCTTGTCGTGAATTTCAGTTGAAATTTACTTTTTACACGTTTCCTTTCATTTTCTGTGACTAATTAGGCGCACTTTTACATTTGTGAATGGTGTAACATGCGTTATAGATTTCGACCATTAACAACAATAGAAATTGATGTGTGACTGGGTGTTGCAAAATTACATAAGAACAGTTTGATGTTGGGTAACTAATTTTTGGTTAATGCAATAAACTTTTTAATGATTTTCAATGTGACATCTGTTCATGAATTCCATTCTTCCCTGTTAAGGAATTGCTTTGAAAATGTTAAATATATAAAAATCAATGTAACCAATATAAAATAGAATAATGATGTTCAAACAATGGAAATAATGATAATCACTTAGGCATCTCTTTATCAAAATCAATATATTTAATTCTCATCTCATTCACAGAAGACTTTTTTGTAGATCTATGGTAATGGTTGCTTATTTTACAAGGCATAGCTACACACAGCAATATATATAGACTTGCATGCAAACTGCTAGCATGGAAAGAAAACATGACCTGTTTACAAGTGCATTATTCATAAGGCTGTGAAAGCACTAAGTCATTCTTTACAATAAATCATAAACTAATTTACCTGGGTCAAGCCAGGGCTTTTTTTTGGCAGAGTGTCTTTTTAACCAAATACTAATGGGCTCGGGCCATCTTATTTGTTCAGTAAAGTCGCACAGAAAGATATAAGTGTTCAATTTTGTGTAATAGACACACTTGATGCCGCTTGATCTTTGGCGATCCACAGATCTGGGAGGTAGCTATTGAGCAGGCTGCAGCCCTTTAACGTTGGGGTTTGCTTGATCTTTTCTGCGAGCCTGTAATGTTGACTCTGAGAAGCAGGCCTGCAAGCAGATGGAACCTTTGTCCTCAGGTCTCTACTTTTCATTATGAGCCAAATAGAGAGGATGTCGGCAATGGATACATATAAATAAGAACATGACATCCTCATTTGATAGCATATTGATACGAGCATCAAACATGTGATTAAGAGCAATCAAGCGGGGCACGGGGAGCAGAGAGGGCTCGCCACTCGCTTTCATTATCGCTAATTTGATTGAGGCATTTGTTGCTCATGTGCCCCTGCATATGACATTATTGTGTGCAGAATAAAGTTGCTTGCTCCAAGTCAAATGGCTAAATGCTATAATCTAATACCATCACAAAATTACCCATCTCATTCTGCGCCTATTGATCCATATTAATACAGTGAGTGGAGAGATGGGCCTTGGGGGCCGGCAGTCAGGGCACGGTCGGAAGTTAGGCCAGCCCGAGGTAATGGATACTTGCCCCAGTGGATCCTGAGGGTAGGGACTGGGCACACAAGCCAGCCCATGGGCAAGTCTGGGCTCCATTATAGGGCGGCAGATTTGCCCTGCCGGGCCATGTAGCAGGAGACAGCACTGTGATACCGTGTCAGAGGCCAACATGAGCATCTTGCATCTCTATACTGCCTTGATTTCTAACCTCTGCAATATGTACGGCTCAGAGCTGGGATAAACACTGATAAACATGCACCCACAACACTGGCATCATCTATTTTTATAGGATACATTAAGGCTTTAAACCTACACAAGAGCATCACCAAACCCCAATCTTCTCATTACAACAGTCGTACCTCTTGCATGCCGACCTTCTAGTTACCCTTCACCAATAGGTCACCCCATTATTTTAGCCTTGGCAAAAATTTTCGCCCCATGTGCCCTCAGAATTAAACTGTGAGGTAAGGTGAGTGTGGTGGCTGTCAGCAGCCCAGGCTTGAGGGACTGAGCCATCTTCCCCGGACACTCTTACATTGGCCTTGTATTAGCCTTGCCACGTGCTCCCGAGACTCACAGATCAGAAATTACCCATTTGCCCATGATTAATGAATGAATTAAAATCTCCCAATCTATAGCAATGGAGAGCTAATTGATTTTTCATCTTGGACCCAAGAGCACATTACGCATAGCCTGGCTTGTAACCAGCAATATCTAGCTTATTAACCCTATTTAGTTGAGTAAATATTCCCTCAGTTATTTACTCTGTCCTCATGCATTCTTTATGCTTTCATCGGCCGATAACATGCGGCACTCGGCAAGTGTCAGATGAGTTTTGATATCTGCTTTGTCTTGCTATTGAGGCTATGAAAGGCCAATAAAATCATGACATTTCTACAGCGACTGTGTCATCCCAATCCTCTCATAATTCACCTTTCTCTCAACATAAAATCATATTATCAGATATAATATATTCTATAACCAATATGTAATTTATCTTAAAATCCTTAAAGAGTTGCTGTGTCGTTTTACTGCAACTCTCCTCCTATCTTTTTTAAAATGTAACTTTGATAAAAAGTGCATCACTTTTCTCTTTTATTAATTAAGGTTGCTTGTTGCAATTTTTTTGTTAATAGACCAAATAATCAAAGCATTTTGTAAAAGGGAGATTTTGGGTGAATGAATGGCAATGCATGTAAGCATTGTGTTGGGAAACTCCACACAGAATAATAGGCTAGATCTTATCACATATTATGGCAATCCTCGGGGGGAAATGGGGAATATCTAGTAATTATTAATATCATGCAATATCTGATTATGCTAGAATTTCTATTTATTTAATTATGCTGATTTTTTATGGTCATTATCGAAACAATACTCAGTCCCTTACCAGTTGTTTTTTTATTAGTTTTGATGAAAAATTTCACTGAGGACTGAACAGGGTGACATTTTAATGTTGCGTGCCAAGGTTTCATGATATTTGACATGGTATGAATGGCTTCCACGAAAGTCTTGTACATTTCATACATGTCATGGCACAGGGTGACAAAAAAGTGCCATGAATGAACTGGATAAAAATACACCTGAATTTTATGTACTTGACATATGTGTTGTTATTACTATCAATTATTGAAAGTATGAAAAAAAGCTTTGTTTGAAAGTTAGCAATGTTACTAATGAGGGGAGGCAAAAATTGTACATCATGAAAGTGTTAAACCTGAACTTCATGAATACAGATATTGCATGGCATAATAACTTTGTAACAATCTGAAGAATTTATATGTACCTGTTTAAATTGTTCTTCAAATGTCCAATGATGTCCTGGCTGGCTTGGGGAGCCAGCGAGGGAGTCAGGCCGTGACTCTGAGCCATGGCCTGAGCCAGGGGTAGTGGCCGGTGGGGTGGTGGCAGAGCTAGGGGGAGACCGTACCCCAAAATGATTGTCCCCGAACGGTGAACCAAAATGATGGGAGAGGAAATCTGACGGTGGCCGAGAGTCGAGTCTATCTCCGAGTCTGTCTCGCTCTCTCTCCCTGTCTTTGTCTCTGTCACTGTGACTCTTAGTTGTGAGTCCATGTTGGGCTAACAAGCCAGGGGGCCTCTGAGTACGGATCTCGGTCTGGGGGGGCATTGAGTCCCGGACAGAAGGCTCTTTAGGTGAGCTTCTGTCTCCCCCATGTGTTCTCAAGTCCTCAGCCCTCAGTTGTTCCTGAGCCCTTAATTCCTGTGCTCTAAACTCCTCATGTCTTCTTGCTCTTTCTATGGCTTCTCTTTGTGCCTCTCTCAATTCTCTTTCAATTTCTTTTCTTTCCTCTTCCTCTTGTCTTTTGAGTTTTTCCAGTATTTCCCTGTGTGAGGCATCTAACTTTTCTGCATCAATTTCATCTATATCTCCATTGTTACTTCCCTGGTCTGAAGAATCCATTTCTGGGTCATTCATATCTTCATTTGTCTGAAATTATAGATCATATATGATGTCTTAATATCTAGTGAAACTCATTATATATTTCATATCTCAAAAAGCAAATTGCTTATGTTAAGTGTTATCTGTGCCATTTGCATTTCAGATATATACATAAAATACATGATATATACAAACAAGTTCACTATTAAAATATCATTTTCAGAGATAACTAAAAAAACAAAAGCCAAAAAAAAAAAAAACAACAAAAAAGCAAAAAACAAAACAAAACATAAAAATTAAAAAAAAAACAGTATGCCTTAACATTGAAAAAATATATTCTATGATGGAGTTTATCTTAAAAAAATTTATGTCACAAAAATATGAGAAAGATATTTATGTGTCGATTCCACTGAAGTGTTGTATTCCATTAATAAGCGTACCCGAACTTGTGAAGGCGGCATACCTCCGACCGCCATCAAGGGTCGGAAACCAGCAAAAGTTTCTGCTCGTAGCCCAGCCATGTGTGTTTGTTTGTGGACAAAACCAAAGTGAAAGCAAGTCAACTTATCTTGTCCCAAACAAAATGTCAATCCTTACAAGTTGCTATTTGATAACAATTACTGCATAATGTAAGACAAGCCAAGTGAAAGCTTTTTTGAGAGCAAAGTGTCTGTAGTGGTAGTAGTAGATATAGAAGACAGGACAGATCCTGCTTCCAAAAGCAACAGTACTCAACTGTGAGATGAGTCAAACTCAGTGGCAGATTCTCTTGTGATGTGTATAGGCCACTGACTGTGTGTGTGTGTATCACTCTGATATCAACAGTGTCCAAATAGTGAATTCTGTCTTAGAGTGCGCGATCGGTCGCACATACCATGTCATCCAAAATACTTTCACTTGGTTCCATGTCCCGGAGAGCTTCTGCCAAAGTTTGCCCACTCCGTACGGGATGCTTCAGTGCCTGTCTATTTTGATAGCTGTGTGTGATACCACTTCGATACTTCAAGTCAGCCCGCTTGATATAATTCATTAATTTATGCAGATGGCCTTGACCTCTGGCAGAGAACTGAAACATTCCCTCGAAAGCACATATTTCGTGTATAGTACTTTTTTGGGAGCAAATCCTAACGCAATACTGTACAGAATCAATATTCCTATATTTTAATATGTAATTTTAAACTTTTATTGTGATTTTCGGGCTAATAATTAGAAATCATTTGTTAGGTTTAGAGGCTACGTCATCCAAGATGGCGACCTCCTATAAGCGAACTTCTATCAAAACTTTTCCTCGGATTGGTGAGAAAATCACAAGAGATACACTTTATTGGAAGAATCTAGAGGTAACATATTGTAGATAATTACATGTAGATCTTTCCGGCGTGCAATTTATAAGTTCTACTTGCTGACAAACGACAGAATTGGCCGTTCAATAGAGCGACGTTGATTCGCAGCAAAAGCACGTTGCCAAACTGTACACCATGTGCTTGGCTCGTCTGTCTTCAAAATTGTTGAGATTTTGAACAGTTTACTGAACAAGTTGATATCGACATTGTCAATACAATTGTGCGGACTCTTGATAAGGTCTTGGGAAAGACTAATTTATTATTTGAGGGTCGTTAATTTACAATAACAGAACGCAAAGCTGAAGCCTTCAGTGCTGAGATGATTTTATACCCTCGACAAGGCCTCCATCTACACTTTGTTAAAATGAAACATGTTATCTTTTGTTTCTAATATGTTTTTAATTTTGAAGCACACAAATTACTTCAAAGTCAGTTAGTCTGTTTTTGTACTGAGAAGTTTGAGACACCATAGTTATAGAACTTTCTTTGTGCCATTCACTTTCAATCCAAAATATTTAAAGGAAGACATTCATTTACTCAAGTACACAATTTGTGGAGACATGGATGGTGACTAGAGTGACATCTGGTGGTCACAACCTTGCACTAAGTGGAGCAGATCTATCAACATTTTGTTACGCACAAGGGTTCACTGCAGTACAATATAAATAAAAACTATGTAAATCATATATTTAATATAAAAATGCTTCTTTAATTATTCTATAATATATGTTATATATTCTGAGTTTTAAAAAATTGTTTCAACTGTACAAGATGTACAAGATAGCACATAATTTGTCAGTAAGGATTATTGTGTAGAAGTAAATCCTGACAAACCACTGCTTTGATTGAAACTGTTTTTAAATTACAATTGATGTATTGATTTATAATAACAATTTAGTTTATTATATTAAAAAATGATATTCCTAAAATGTTAACTTATTGAAGATCATCATTGAAATTGTGAGAACAACAAGAAAAAAATGTTTATCAATCCACATCAATTTATATTACTTATAGTGAGTTAACCTTAGCCATTCATGAAAAAAACCTGACTGGAATTTGTCCTGTTAAATTAGAACTGTCCAGTGGGACAGCTGGTTAGGGTCTGGTCATGCCAGTAGGTTGCATCAATGTATAGCATTTATGGGGCAAGTTGAGATGAAAGCTTGATAGGTTTCAATATTAAGAGTAAGTGTAACAAGTAATTGTGATGGGAGGTTATTTGTGGGTGGGTTGGTTACAAATTGTCACAGGGAGCATTGGATCACTATCAACAAGTCAGAAGTCAGGTGGAGGGGGCTACACTAAGTGGCCTTCTGGGTTCTGCCCGCCAGTGATCAGATCAATTGCTTGTTGATTGAAAGGGATCTGATGTCGCACACAGGCATGATGCCCACCTCCCGACATCGCATCCAGCTCTTTAAATTGGGTATTATAGAGAAATAGGGGCAGTGCTTGGCGAGGCTAATCTGTGATTGTGCAGGGCTTTGTAAGGGCAGCCAACAAGTTGGTTTAATGGACAGGGGCATCTAGCATGTGCTTGGTGTTACCTCCCCAATGCCACGCTCAAGCCTCCAAAGATTAATGTCACCACTCCAACGTCCCACTAGATTTGATTAAATCTTTATTCCTCAATCAATTTTTTCCAATCAGGGGAAGTGTCCCTGCCTATCTACGGAAATTGGGCGCTTGGTGGTTGATAGATTAAGTGTCAAAAAGCGAATGTGGTGGCATGCCCCTTGGAGGCTGAGGGCTGCAGGTCGATTGGATTATCCAATGTTTGATTAGTCAAGTGAAGCCCTCACTCGCCAAAGGTTCCATTTGGGGTCACAGAGCTGCTGGCCACGGGGTCACAAGGCTCAAGTGTGCCTACAAAAAATGTCAATTTTTGTGGGCAGGGTGCATCTACAGATTGGGTACGGAGGGGCAATGTTTCTTGCAGCAGGTGAGAATGACTTGATCATGGGGCAGCAGTGTCACCAGGGTCAGCCATGATTTAAACATGGCCCGGCCAAATTGTGCTCCATAATCAGAGATATTACTCTAACCCCGACACCAAACACATTGACAGATGATCTGTGGTCCGAGCAAGACGAAGCAGCATGATCGACCAGTCATTTTAAATTTTATAAATTGGATCTTGAAAGAATGTAATCCATAAGGTAATGCGTTTTATGGCAATGAAAGCCAGATGCAGATATTGGCTGAGAATATTTGTTTCTGCCAAGCAATCCATCAGGTTGTCTACTTTTGGCATGTGTCGTAAATAAATGGACATATGGGGTAAGATGGGCTTTGTGAGTTTTATGAGAAGAGGTGCTAACTCCTCGGGCCCAGCGTTGAGACTTGATGAGACATGGGCTCGCTCTCCTCTCACAGGGACCTCATCATGGGCTTATTAACGGCTCCGCATCAAACCAGGCGATATGGCGCCCCTAATCAAAGTGCAGAATTACCACAGCAACATAAAATATTTGAAGAGCTGCCTGAGCAATCCCACATGAGCAATAGAAATGTGAGAATAATTTTCTCATCCTTGATCCCCATTGTTGATGGGCTGTGAGATAATCCCTCTGAATTTGCTATAGGAATAACTGGCAGCATAGATCTCCTCTTCCAACATAGTTATACCCAGCCATAACCAAGTCATATTGTCTGGGGATTTTTAGTTGTGTACAAATCTGAACACCAAAAACACAACCGCAATGACAACCCACAGTGACATCTAGTGGACAAGAAAAGCAATGAGTTTTCTTGGGACTGATACATGTTTCATTTGAGGAAGTTACCACCAATAGAAAAATAATAGCTCAATTAAAATGATGCAATGAATGGCTATAGCATTTTATACCTCCAATGAATATATTCTATACCAATGTTGAAAATAATGCTAAAATAACACAGTTGATATCAGTGATGAATAATTTGTTTGCCTATTTTTTCTCTTCTTGAGTTGACAAAAGAGAGAGTTGTAATTGGTTTTCCTGAATGCTTGTGATACATTTATGATAAGCATTATGGAAACTGAACATTCAAGATATGATCACATTCAAGATGTGATCACATTCAAGATATGATCACAGAAAATTCTCAGATTACATTTATATTGCATTTACACAATATATTCCTTTTTTTTTTACAATGCTGAAGAAGCGAAAAAAAAATTTTTTTGTTCAATATATATAAGCATGTCAATGGATACAATTTGCCAAGAGTATATATTTATAATTATTCAGGAAAGAGTAACCCCCCTCTTGTGTGTATCATTTGGCCTGATATTGTGGCTTGTGTTCGGCATTATGATACACAGCAATGCATAGAGATAGGAATTTGGGATATAAATACCGCAACACCACATTGTAAACACAGATGCTGATGGTACAAGCAGCCAGGGAAATGTAGAAATTAATATGTGTGAGATTATAGGAATTTGGCCAACATGATGTAAACATTTTGTGCCTTTGTTTTTGTTATCTCGGCAGGATATTGGTAGCTATTATGCCAACAGGTCGAGGGTTGGCGGTGCATCTACACATATAAAACAAGACTGTAGGCACCCCTTTGTTGGGATGAGTGATGTTTTTGTTTTCTCAAGTGTAGTGAAGAAAAAGAATTATGATAACACAAGTTCACTTTTGACCCATCAAATATTCCTGGAGGGTGAAAATGTGCCCTGAACTGAATTCATGTTACTATTTCCAGACAAGTTGGCTAAAAAAAACGAAAGAAAATTGAAAACAAAAAAGTGGTTATTCATTTTTTTGTGAGTAATAGTAAATCATGCCAGAGAAGTTGAAATTTGTCTCTTTCACATATGGCCACATCCCTCAGATAAAGAAATCAGGCCAACTTGTAATTTAGTACTTTCAGTTAGAACTTTGCTCACCTGATTGTGTTTCTTCTGGTCATTTGTTACAGTCTCAGTCAGTTCTTTCTTGATTTGGTTGCCCTCTGGTGAGGGTATATCTTCCCTGTCCTCTTCATGGGAAGATCTGGGAGAAGAAGAGGAATGACTTTCTTCCTCTGATTCATCAAACTTCCTCTTCTGAGGTCCAGGCTGGTGAACTGGGTCCTGTTGGAATGTATATCTGGGAAGGGCATGAGATCCTAAAGGTCCTGTGGCAGGCAGATAGAAACTAGGAGGCAGTCTATGTGAGGCTGATGGGAAGGATGATAGATGCCCTAGCCCCAGGCTGGTTGGCCCAGATGGAGGTCCTCCATACATATTGGGAGCTATAGTCAACAGCATGCCCTCGGGAGGGCCACTGGTCTGCTCAGAGGCCCTTGAAAGGGCCTCAGAATGAGATGCCTCCACTCCTAGCATTTTACAAGGTCATAAAGGTCCACAAATGTAATCCCAATCTGATTGCTGAAATATTGTTGCAGAGTTTGATGCAGGTAGTGTATATCTAATTCAGCTTAATTGAAGCAGTTTGATTTGATAGATGTGAGATGTGCTCAAGCAGTGATGTCCACACAGACTGGCAGTAAGGTGTGACAGGGGCCAGGTAACAGTATGGTGCAGGAGGATGGGGGTCAGCCACTGACCAATCAGGTGTGAGATGGGCTCTGCTGGTGGGGAGCAAGTCACCCAGGTGTGACCACACAGTGACAGCAGCTCATTTCATCAAATGTCACACTAACTGAATCTCACTCTCCAACCAGTGGATTTTTCCTATTGACATCTTATATTATTTCTTGTTAGATAAGAATTTCATATTACTATTAATTTAGATGAAAACAGCTGAAAACAAAAACAGTTCTAAAATTGTAAAATTTTGGAGCAATACTTTGAAACTGAATTCAAAAGTAGAACGTTTAAAAGTATGATTGGTTTATATGTTACTTTCCTAATTTCAACATAATAAGAACAGAAAATGGTATTAAATTGCTGATAGTTCAGAATCAAAGTTTAAATTGAATAATTCTATTTTTAATGCAAAAAAAATGTGCTCTTCAAATGGATGCATCATTAATGTCCTCTTGCATCTCACCAGCTCCGGCTCTTAAGATTGATATATTGATTGATGATATCCCATTGTGAAAATGATACATAAAGCTTTGTAAGAGTAAATAAGCATTAAGCATTTAATTTAAACATTTTTTAAATGTACACCAGGGATATGAAAGTGGAATTAAACACAAAAATGACCAAATGGTTTTATAGTGTATCAGAGAGTTCTAGATAAATGTATCAGTGTGATATGAGCTCTGTGGTGATTATTGCAGAGGATTAACCACAACCCAGTTCATTGAGGCTTAATAATTACTGGCCATAGATTGCAATTAATACCCCAGTGTTTTAGGCCAAATCCCCATTATGTGTAGACAAATACTTAGTCCCTGGACCAGCCTTGCATTCTTGTGTGGTAAGACTATTGGCCAGGTGACCCATGGGACAACATTATCTTATATATTGTAATGATCCCGAGCCCGATATATTGTCACATGTCATTTACACTGTCTCTATCATGGTTGGCTATTATCAGATAGCATAATCAATACAATTTATTCTGTATTAGTTTATGCTTTGGCTTCCTGTTTATGATTTTAAAAATTCATTTGATGATTTTTGATATTGATTAGATACACACATTAGGGTAGAATTTATCAAGCCTCCATCCCCATCCCCTCACACCCCTGAATTGAGATGATGACAGAAGCAAATAATTTAACTGGCATTTCATTCAAGAGTTGAGATGCCAAAAAGTCATTTTCAAGTATCAAGCATTTTGAAAATCACATACTTTTGTGTTCCTCCTTGATTTATTGTAGACTTATTAAAGTCATTTGCAAAGACAATCAGAATAAGAAACTTGTAGTGAAAGGAGAGCTGAAATGAAGTGATGATTGTTTTGTTGTGTCCCCTGTGATACAACAAAAGTGCCATCTGGTGGGACTTAGTAAACACCCATTGTTTCACATCAGGGCTGAATGTGTGGTGAATGCAATCAAGGATTGCCCCTTTCAGTGACAAATTAGCCCAAATTGTAGAATAATGCAGTGTTTTGTTTATCTTAGACTGGGAAATACAGTTAATTAAGGGGTTCTATAATCTATGTGGAAAACTATGGGAAATGACTCTATTGGAGGATGACAAATGTACACATCTCCCTTCCTGATATATCTCAAGTTCAAAGCAACATTTGATAAACATGAACAAGAAATACTGTGCATACATTAATAGATAACTTTGATAAGCAAATTCATAAGTAAACAAGAAATTCATTAATTGAATTGAAATTTTGAAATTGATAAAATAAATTAATAGATTTGGTGAAATAATTAACATGGAGTTGCATGAAGTGTAATAAAATTACATTTTGAAGAAAAGGTCAATTTGAAATTCTTATAAATTGTAATGTATTTGCACAATGGAGAATTATTGAATGCTTTTGAACACTGGAAAGAATAGATCAAATTTGAAAAGTATTCCCACTGGTCATCCTGATTTGAATGAGAATTGAAATTTAAAAAAGTAAAAGTTTAATTTTGTTTTTCTCCTCAGCCTAATTAGGCTGTCATATTTTTTCTTGTTATATTTTTTTGACATCTACCTCATCAATTATCTCAAATTAGTTTTATATAACCTTTTAAATGAAAATTAAATTATAAGTCTTGTGGTTAGTGTTTTATGCAAACTATTAAATCAACAACAGGTATATCTTAATAATTGTAATGTAGAATATATGGACATTTCATTTGACACTTAGAAATCAATAAAAGAAATTGAAAACCTCTTTTAATGGTTGTCCAAACACTGATTTGTACTCTAAATGGCAAGAAACTGACACCTCAAATTGTTTTCTAAATTTGAAGAATTAAAACTCATTCACAGTACAGCACAGGTAACTGTAAGTAAACATAATGTGAAATGGTTAAACAAAGACATGTGTACAGCATTTAGCACCTGGGATAAACAAATTAATTTATTCAACCAGGATGATTTAAGAAAAGTTTTGAATTTGAATTCTAATTACAATTATGTAAAACTAATAAAAAAATAGGAAGAGTTGGTAGTTGAAGTTTTATTTTAAAGTGTTAAATGTTAATTTAATAGAAATGAATACATTGAATGGAAAGGGAAAAAATGAAAAACTAAAATAAAATGTAGCCAGCAACATTATTAAACCATTTTTGTCACAATTATTTGTTTAATGGCCCATTGAAATAGAGGTTCTTTAATAACCTGGAACAAATTTGATTAAAACAGAAAATGCTAATCATTATGATGATTAATGTATAGTGAAATTGACCACCAGGAACAGCTTTGAGGATCAAGCATATTTTGTAATTTTGTGTTTTTATTTCAGTTCCCAGTGACAAGGAAGGAGTTTGGGGCTATTTCCTACATTGACTTCTCACCAGTTCAACCCTACAACTTTGCTGCCACAAGCTCAACAAAGGTAAAACAGATATTAAAAAAACTATCTCTATCTCAGGTTAACTATAGGTATAAAGTAACAATTCTTGATCTAATGTAGAGAAATAGGTTATTGTTGTAACTATTACTTTATAACAAAATGGTATGATCAGCTAAATGGCAAAATTATTTTGATAACCCCCAAGAAAAAAATCATTTTACAATCCCCTAAGGAAGAAACTATGGAACATGTAGTTTCCTTTTTGATAAAGTAGATAAAATATGAACATTTGCAATGAGATGTTGATATGTTGTTTCTACAGACATACTAAGCGACTCACTCTAAAGGATATTTTACAATTTTCTTGGTCAACTGCTCATAACAAAAGTTTTTTGTCGACCACAAAATATTATTCCACATTTCTGGCCTATTATTATCTTATACAACTTCTCATAGAGATTTCATGGCAATTAATTGACTTTGATAACACATTAAGTGTTACATGATTAAGCAAAATATGAAGGTGATAACTTTGCAACCTGCAAATCCCATATGAAAGTTTAAATTCGGGTATTGGGGCAATTTCTCCACTTTCATATCTATTGAACACATGTGAAAGTTTTCAGTGAGTATTAAGGTGATCCTACTTTTGCGGCCAGTCGGGAACCTTAGAAATGAGTTGAGAGTTGAGATGGGGGTCGGCAATGTTCCATCGATCATGATAAAGGTAGGGCCGAGGCACCTGTTTTGTGGCAGGCGCAGAACTTTTGATCATCGTCCATACCTTACTCTATCTGGCGGCCCTCATTCCAGCTACTTGTATTATATTGAAAGATGAACATGACATATTGGTGAGGCAAATATGACAAATAGGGGAGCAGCTGCTAAACTCAGCCTTTATTATTTCCCAAACGCACCGCTTTCACTGCCACGCACCTAGCCCCTGCCAGGAGTTGTGTCTGATTGTTTTTGCGTTAACTCGAATACTACAAAAAACATGGCAAATTATTTCAAGAGATTTTGTTCTAATGATCCAATGTGTTATATTCTATTGAAACCTTTCTCAAAAGATTGATTAAAAACAAGGAAAATTAGGGATTTATGTTGGAAAATTTGACGAGCATGGTTGAGCACATGGTAGGAAACGTGTCATTATGGCAGCAGTATTACGTCTATATTACAATGACCAGAATGGGCACTACGTGATGCTGAAATCGCAGGTTCTTGGTCTGACGGGCCCAGTCTTATATGAAGTTATAATGAAACAAATTCATTTTATTGGGACTATGGTCGTTGGTTTCATTTGCGACACTAATAAAGGGGATTGGATGGCCGCACTTTGAAGAGGATTGTATCGCGTCCATGTCATCACGGACGCCCAGGGTACATAATTCAAATTTATGAAAACCTCCATTACCCAAGTTATTACTGAGGTCTGACGATTGGCACAACTCGCATATAGATATTCGGCAATATCCATGAATAACGATATCGTCCATATCTCATGAGGGCGTACGCCTAAACACACAATTATTTTTCAATAAGAGGGCATGTATTTCATCGTGGGCTGGGACAAAGTATGGTCATTGCTAAGACTTAATAGGTCCTGATCGGGGGGGGTACACAAATTGAAGTTACGGGACGGCAAATATGATGTGAGAGCACAACAAATGGATAGTTATGTTGATGGAATAGGAGGCTTACATGAAAAATAGGTTTTATCTGTTGTCAGAAAAAAAGGTAGGGAAATGTTGAGAAAACTCACTCGCTTTCCTGTTGTGTACATTTTGTTTGAAGATTTGTCCGAAGCATATGAGTCTTATTTCTCAGCTTACTTAAAAAATGAATTACAGAGAGAGCCAGTGTCAGATCCCTTGATCTGGAAGGTCCTACCATACCCCACACAGTCCTCTTGTAAGGTCCTACCATACCCCACACTGTCCTCTTGTAAGGTCCTGTGGTTAAAAAAAAATCATCTCCTTTGGACCTTCTGAGGATATTGAGAGGTCATACCTCTAAGACCAGTAGAAAAAGGGCATTTCATTATCAGGACCTGTGGAAGTAATAATCTTGTGTTATTTTTATTTTGTTATACGCAACACAGTGCTCCCTGTGAGGAATCAAGATAGGTTGAAAACCGGGGAATTTATTTATCAGGACCTCCGGGAGGATTGATTGTGTTTTATTTTCATGTAAAAAGCTAACGCAGCTCCCCCTGTGGGAGCCGGGGGAAGGAGGGATCAGGAGGGGTCGACTGTCACCTTGAGATGGAGCAGAGGACATGCATACAGACTTAACCCCACATTGTCCCGCCTCACCCCGCCGCTCTCAGAACAACACAAGCGTGATCCGGCAGACAATCTTCTGCCACAATTCCATCAGAGTGTTCATTGTAAGGATCATATCTGATCTCTTGTCATTGACCGGTCAGTGCAGGATGGACATTTATCACCTGGTCACTTCCCTTTGTGCCAATGCTTATTCTGCCCCACCAAACAGATCCAAATTGACCGCCTACAAGATTAAAGGTGTGGCAATATGGGCTCCTGTTTGAAGGCATTTTGCCTGCCATTGTCTTTGTCTTTGTCAGATATTTTGAGCTTGATTACAAATTATAATAGATGGATATATCCTCATCAGAGGAAAAAACCGTGTCTGTCCTGGGCACTGGAGGAGAGCTTGGATGTTCAGAGGACAAACACTTTTATTTGTATATTTACAAGGCACTGACATCCTTTGTCTACACAAACAAATATTTTCCCATTTTAATGTATTTCCTGCCTGTTAGTAGTGCATTGTGGGTAATATTAACCTTTGCTGAAAGTACATTTAGTCCTTTAACTTTGTCTTTTTTCTCATCCTTATCGTTTTTTTTATATTAATTATGTGTTCTTGTTTTCTACCATAAATCCATACAATATATATTCATCATGTACTTTAAACTACAAGGTCCTGTTCATCATAGTGCTAATCATTTTATGAAAAATTGTACTATTATTTATTTCTTTTTGATTTAAATTAATCATTCAAAATGTGTTCTAATTTTTTTTCTCATCTATATATTTTCCTCCTTTACAGTAAACCAGAAATCAAGTATACTCTAAGCTTATGTTATTTCTATACAGGATCTTAAATAAAACAATTAAATCTGTAACTTCAATTGTTATCTTGTTTATATTACCATTGAATCAATGATGATCTTGCTGAAGTAAAAAGCTGCTTTCATTGATCAAAGGTGGGCAAACAAGGATTCAGATTAAACCCTGGTTTAAAGTAATCAAGATAATTATGAATGTTCATTTTGCTTGTGACACTGACTGCTATAATAATAAGCAGGAGGGCTGCCCAAGATACTAACAAATACCAGTGGATGCCAAAGGGCAATGTCATTGATCCTGGCTTGAATTGTTTTTCTGTGTTCATCACATACATCTGCCATTAATTAGTTCCGAATTAATAGTCTCATGTGCTAGGAAAACATGGACATTCTTACATCATTGATATAAAGGTCCACATCACACAGAATAATTTGGATGTTTATTCAGCTCCTTGGCTGCCACGGCTTTCATATTATGATCCTCTGCTATTCAATCTACCAACTTAGAGTATTTAACATTACTCAGTATGATTACCAGAAAACACTTTATCACATCTTTCGAAAAAAAAAAAAAAATTTGTATATTTTAAATGTAAGAAATTAACATGTTGGTGAGAAATTAGATAAGTTAGATTTGGTATGAGGAGTATTTGGAGGGCGATGTGACAGTGGGAGAGTGACAATGGATCTATGGGAGTCGATGCAGTCCCAGCATGCACCATGTGCTAAGCCCGCGCCTCGGCCACATCTCCTCCATTGTGAATATTGATTCCACCAATTACTTTGTTATTCTGGGCGAATTGTAGCCAATCTGGAAAATTAATCCGAATGTTAGCCCCGGCGCTTTGATGTTTTTATTTCATTAAACATTAAAATGAATCATGAGAACGAACATAAGGAGGGCAGCGAATGGCTAAAGGTGACCATTGATTTAAGATCGGCAAATAGGCGAGATGTCGAAAGATGAACACTCATACTAACTGAGATCAAATCAATCACTTCTGCAAAGATCGCAAATAAGCGAGTGATGAAGCAAGAACACAGTTATGAAATAACCGCAGAGGGATCTCAGAAATAACTCTTCCCCTACTTGATTAATTCATAATTACAGAGACAATAAGTTGACCTCTAATGTTAGAAAACTAATACATCATGCCGAGAAGAGCAAATATATCATTTCTGATTCTCATTTTCGCACTCTTTATTTTTGATATAGTTTTGTAGTCATCTCTTTGTTTTGTGCAGAAATGATGGCAAAAAGGCAATTCAGCTGCCTCAGAATGAAATAAAGAAATGAATATTTTGTCTTATTTGTTGTCATTTCAACTTGCTGATTTGGATGAAAAAGATGATTAAATGATCCTAGAATGCAAAGGGAATATTGTTGTGTATTTGATCAAAGAAGATTTTGCTCATTTATGTAATTTATATTTTACAATTCATCACATTTTTTCACACAATATTTTGCCAAGATGTGAATATCAGATATATTATGTTTTAATGCTGCAAAACTTGACAATTGATCACTAGATGAGCTTTGTATCTCTTGGTGATCATACTGAAGATGAAATGACAACTTTGATGGATAGGAAGATACATTTCATGATTAGAAATACTGTTCAAAATTCTCAGAGAAAATTGTTAAAAAAGAAAAAAAAAATCAGCTACAAAGCAATTAAAAAGATTTTATATCTCCATCAGTTGAGTGCATTCAGAACATTCATTTTAAATGTTAACAAGAACATTTTGAAACTTCGGAGGGGGAGATAGAAACTCATTTTTAATTGATACAAAAGTGCATCTCTCCGAGTTTAAATACTTAAATGTGGAAAAGAAAATTAATTTAGACTTAAGCAAACAAATTAAAATACATTGATTTAAGCATGAGGTATCAATAATGCAAATGATAAAACACTCATTTCAATAAGATCATTCCAGAAAGTTATTGATATCTTGCAGTCATAAGTTTATGTTAAAGCTAATACTTCAAAAAGTCTATATCAGGGCTTTGGCTTTATATTTGCATACATTTTCAAAGTAAGACTTAAACAGATTTTATGTGGGTTTTTTTTTCCAGATTCAAACATTCAGTAGTGAGAATTGTCAACTTTTGAAGAATTTCGCGCGATTCCGTGATGGGGCATGCAGTGGCAGCTACAGAAGTGACGGGAAGCTCCTGGTGACGGGCAGCGAAGAGGCGGCTATCAAACTATTTGATGCTAGCAGCAAGGCTCTGTTGAGAGTATTCAAGGGGCACACCAGGTAGGAGGTCAACACTGGGGTCATAGGTCAATTATATAGGTCAGAGGTCACATAGATGCTACAGGTGACCACTAGGCAGGGGTGAGTCCAGACTATTTGGCCCGGAATATGGCAGAGGTCAATATGCAAATAGAAATAACCAAGAAATGGTCAGTCAGAAATTTGGAATGGAATTTATGCAGCTAATTGCAGAATAAGTGGTGCTGCCCAGTAGGCCCATATCTTGCAGGATTTATGGTAGAAAAGATAAATGATAATGGAAGCTCAGGTATATTCCCTGACACGAATAACCTTGTAAATATGATGGATAATAAAATAAATCTTTGAAAATTATGGTTTGACTTGTGAATATTTTTGGGAAAAATGGAAATATAAACTAATTTAATGTTAGTTTAAAAAATTTAATGTTTTTTTTGTTTGTTTTTTTATTTAACTCGTATAACAATTTTTTTTAATAGTATAAAAAGTAATTATTATTCGGAAAGTATTGTGTATTCAAGTGGTTTCTGTAAGCATGTTTTTTGTTAAAAATTTAATATTACGTGTTTTTTTATGATTTCAGACCAGTGAAAGTAGCAAGGTTCACGGGTGATAATGTACATATCTTGTCTGGGTCTGATGACAACTCTGTGCGTCTGTGGGACATCCCCAGTGAAACCGAATTCATACAATATAATGAACATGAGGTAAATTACATAAATCAGAACAGATATAAACATTGGATGAAAAAAATCTAATACTTTGTCTCCTGTCCTCATTTTTGGAATGTCGTCTGACTCTGTATGTCTTAGCATTTTTTAGTTTATAAAAATCATGAGAATATATTCTATATACTGTATACCGAGAAAAATTCGCGCCTAGTTATTTTCGCGCCATCGCCATTTAAGACAGGTTCGCGCCGTTTTATTTTCGCGAATTTTGGATTTCTAGTACTTAATATTATCACAAATTACGCTTTGCAGGTCGAGAACAGAACAAAACAAAATATTTTGAAACACTTTGTTTTGACTTTGTTCTCACTGATTCCAATTATCAGCGTTCACAGTTTTGCATTTCGTCTTTGTTTCCACTGCTTTGAGTCGTGTCTTCCCTTTTTGATTGCGTTTTAAATGATAAATAAAGGTATTTACCCAATATTATCACATATTGTTCGAGAACAGAACAAAACCATCAATCCATTTAAAACGCAATTAAAATCGATCCACGTGTGAAAGCATTTCTGTCAACAAGGGAAGACACGACTCAAAGCAGTGACGTCCTTAATCTTAGCGTCACAACCAACACGTGGGAGAACATTTCTTTGTGTATTATAAAGCCAATGATATTCATTATATCGCTTTTAATTATTATTGTTTATATCGATCTTAGCATCAAAACAAAGCGTGTTAATACACAAAGAAATATTCAACCACGTGTAGTCCGCCTGTCCGATATTTGCTTTCACGCTAGTATTGCGTAATGCATATTCTCCCACGTGTTGATATATAAAGGTATTTACCCAATATTATCACAAATTCGCTTTGCAGGTCAAGAACAGAACAAAACCATCCATTATTGCGCAATATATTAACAATCGTTTTCGCGCTAAAACAAGAGCCTCTTCCCGTCACTTCTGCCTTTCAAAATTGCGACCACGTGTTGTGTTGAGTTGTGTCTTCCCATTTTGACAGAAATGCCTTCACACGTGGATCGATTTTAATTGCGTTTTAAATGATAAATAAAGGTATTTACCCAATATTATCACAAATTATGCTTCGCAGGTCGAGAATTTATCCATGAAGTAAAACGTAAATATCATGTACGTGACGTCGCGGTAATTCACGTCCGCAACACGAGGAGAAGCCAGGGATCCATCATTGCGCAATATATTAATATTTCAATGCGTGTTGATAGACTCCAATTGTTTTCGCGCCAAAAATAAGAGCTTGTCCCTGTCACTCCCGCTTTTTAACATGACGACCTCCTATTGCGTAGTGCATCTTCAATTTCGCGTCCATTTAATTTCGCGAATGACGTCCTGGCGCGAATTAACGCGAAAATAAAAAGGTCGCGAAAATTTGTCTGTATACAGTATGTTTCCATATTCTAATGCTAAGATCTTGCTCTTGATGTCCTAAATCCGATTTTGTCCTAAATATATTTTAGTGAGTCATAAAAAGCTACTTGATAGAAATATAATAGTTATATGTGTTGTATTGCAGGATTATGTGAGATGTGGGGTGGTCAGCAAGGCTAGCAAAGATATTGTCCTCACTGGTAAGTAATAATACACACTCTATGTACAGTATCAGAAATAGGGATTTTATAAGTATCTCACCATAGCCTGTTATAAATTTTTAAGAAATGAAAATGGGCCCCAAAAAGTTTGGACCTGGCCAAAAATTAATTGCTATTGGCAACAGAACAAACTCATTTAGAAAACTGTCTAAAAAAGACTTCTTCTATTAAACAGCCTGTGGTGTTTCCAGTCACTATATGAAGTCTCTAAGTAACATCTTGTTGTTACAGTGGGCTTGTTTATGATTAAATTGGTGTCATGGGGAGGTCAGTTGACATATTTTAGCAGATTTCAGTATTGGATAGAAATGTTGAAACAAATATGCTATGACATGTAACAAAATGTGAAAAGATGTTTGGCTTATAAATAGTTCTAGTGGGGAAATTGACTGAAAAACTAAACTTTGCTATCCCTCTGACATTGACTTTTGCTTTTAGTTGTGTATCCGACTTGAAGAGACAAGAGTGCCTATAAAAAGAAGGGCATGTGCTTGGCGGAATTTCTCGGATATATATATTCGCTTAATTGGATTGTTATCTCCAGCAATATCTTGACATACAAGGATTTACTTTTGCTGAAGTAATTAAATCATCCACTCGCTTCTATTTGATATTGTGTCATGAATTAGTCAGTAGAAACACAATTCACATCATGTGGCTGCCTTTATTTATCCCCAGGAGCTACTTAATACAATTTTATACCACTCACATGCGGTGAGTGGAGAAAGTACCAGTAGTATTAAAGTCTTCACACCATGCTTGCCGCATCCATTATTAATCCTATAACAGATTTTGTGGTGGCATTTGGGGCCCAGTGTTGCCATTAAGTTGCATATTATGATGAATTGATTTGATTTTGTGGAGGAGCCATCATATTTTGATGCTCCAAGTGATATAACATTCATGTCAGCATCAGTTTAGTAGATAAACACAGCGTTTGTGTTCAGGAAAGTTATCAGGGTGTTGTGAGTTTTTATAATTTGTCCGAGATCATCAGGGTTACAGATTAAGCGTGAACATTTTAACCCCTTGAAAGGGGTTCTGATTTGGTTGGCTTTGATGACCTTTTAATGCCGTGATAAATTCTTTAAACAATGAATAGGGGCAAATGTAAGGACTATATTTTTATTGTTCTTCATTTGTACATTTTCAAACATATATCTTTACATAAAAAAGTATTTATGTTTTATTTATAAAATGATTCTCAAGAAATATCAATTGTGTTGGTAAATATCCCATCTTGCACCTTGTATGGTAGCTGAATGTAGTAACAATGAGCTCTGTAGGTCCAACTGGGAGTAGGTACTTTTAGATGTTAAGTTCAAATACACTCTGTGCAAGCCAGTGGTTACTATGAGATGTAAAGGTCCCAGCTAGCAGGATGTGGTTACTATGAGATGTAAAGGTCTCAGCTAGCAGGATGTGGTTACTATGAGATGTAAAGGTCCCAGCTAGCAGGATGTGGTTACTATGAGATGTAAAGGTCCCAGCTAGCAGGATGTGGTTACTATGATATATAAAGGTCCCAGCTAGCAGGATGTGGTTACTATGAGATGTAAAGGTCCCAGCTAGCAGGATGTGGTTACTATGAGATGTAAAGGTCTCAGCTAGCAGGATGTGGTTACTATGAGATGTAAAGGTCCCAGCTAGCAGGATGTGGTTACTATGAGACATAAAGGTCTCAGCTAGCAGGATGTGGTTACTATGAGATGTAAAGGTCTCAGCTAGCAGGATGTGGTTACTATGAGATGTAAAGGTCTCAGCTAGCAGGATGTGGTTACTATGAGATGTAAAGGTCTCAGCTAGCAGGATGTGGTTACTATGAGATGTAAAGGTCTCAGCTAGCAGGATGTGGTTACTATGAGATGTAAAGGTCCCAGCTAGCAGGATGTGGTTACTATGAGATGTAAAGGTCCCAGCTAGCAGGATATGGTTACTATGAGATGTAAAGGTCCCAGCTAGCAGGATGTGGTTACTATGAGATGTAAAGGTCCCAGCTAGCAGGATGTGGTTACTTGTGAGACATAAAGGTCTCAGCTAGCAGGACGTGGTTACTATGAGATGTAAAGGTCCCAGCTAGCAGGATGTGGTTACTATGAGATATAAAGGTCCCAGCTAGCAGGATGTGGTTACTATGAGACCTAAAGGTCCCAGCTAGCAGGATGTGGTTACTATGAGATGTAAAGGTCTCAGCTAGCAGGATGTGGTTACTATGAGATGTAAAGGTCCCAGCTAGCAGGATGTGGTTACTATGAGACATAAAGGTCTCAGCTAGCAGGATGTGGTTACTATGAGATGTAAAGGTCTCAGCTAGCAGGATGTGGTTACTATGAGATGTAAAGGTCTCAGCTAGCAGGACGTGGTTACTATGAGATGTAAAGGTCTCAGCTAGCAGGATGTGGTTACCATGAGATGTAAAGGTCCCAGCTAGCAGGATGTGCTTACTATGAGAGATAAAGGTCCCAGCTAGCAGGATGTGGTTACTATGAGATGTAAAGGTCCCAGCTAGCAGGATGTGGTTACTATGAGATGTAAAGGTCCCAGCTAGCAGGATGTGGTTACTATGAGATGTAAAGGTCCCAGCTAGCAGGATGTGGTTACTATGAGATGTAAAGGTCTCAGCTAGCAGGATGTGGTTACTATGAGATGTAAAGGTCCCAGCTAGCAGGATGTGGTTACTATGAGACCTAAAGGTCCCAGCTATCAGGATATGGTTACTATGAGATGTAAAGGTCCCAGCTAGCAGGATGTGGTTACTATGAGAGATAAAGGTCCCAGCTAGCAGGATGTGGTTACTATGAGAGATAAAGGTCCCAGCTAGCAGGATGTGGTTACTATGAGACCTAAAGGTCCCAGCTATCAGGATATGGTTACTATGAGATGTAAAGGTCCCAGCTAGCAGGATGTGGTTACTATGAGAGATAAAGGTCCCAGCTAGCAGGATGTGGTTACTATGAGAGATAAAGGTCCCAGCTAGCAGGATGTGGTTACTATGAGAGATAAAGGTCCCAGCTATCAGGACGTGGTTACTATGAGATGCATAGGGCCCAGCTTACACCAAGTCATCCAAAAAATGTTTCTTAAAGATATATTGGTCCCAGCTTAAACCATGTAGCTGGAAGATGTAGTTTCCATGAGATGTATAGGCCTACGCAAGCCAGCAGGATGTAGTTATACAAAATCATGAAATTCAAATCACACTTGTCATTTGGCGGATTAAGAAAAAAATCTTCTGAGAGAATTTATTTAATTTGACGATGAAGAAATGTCATTGGACCGATGGAAACCATATGATGACATTAAGCAGAGGTAGACATTGAGTGAAGGATGATTTCACGAGCCCCAAGTTTTGATTAAGGAAAATGCTAGTGCATAAATTTGTAATGAAAGTTAGGTGAACGAGGCTGCTGAATTGGACATGTATAAAAAGGGGGATGATGAAACGAGGATGTCAAAGTGAGTTGGATTTATGGTGGCAGGGCCTGATAGTGAGCGGTGGTGGGCAAATTTCCTCCCTCTATGAGATCCCGACATGTAGACAACATCAATTTGACTTCAATTTTCACATAGCCACGATCAAACGGCACTCAGGGACGCAATCGTTGCCCATCAAACATCCCCCTCTCTTGATATGTGTAAAATGAAACATGTCCGACACTTGTCCGGATCTTCCCTTTTTTCGTTGCAAATTTGGAATGTGTTTTTTCATCAGGGTTAATTTGGACTTTTCCATTTGTTGCTTAAGAGCTACGATTTTTGTGCAAGATTGAGTCATTTACTTTCCTAGAAGGTAATACTATCTGAATGGATAGTTAAGCTGAGGATGATTATGGTTGAAATCCAATGGAGGATTATCTAAATTTGGGTCAATTAAGCCATAAATAATTAACATACATTGAGGCCTATTTTGCAAAGAGTCATGTGCATTAAGGTTCATTAAGCTGTAATTATATTGAGGTAATTTAGGGTGAGAAAGATTGACATTTGAGTAAATTATAAGGTTTTATTGAAGTCAAAAAAGTAAGAATAATTTATCCTACAGTCAGTAAGATTGTAGATGATTTAGACTGCAGTCAGTAAGCTTGAAGGTGGTTTAGACTACAGTCAATGAGATTTGGGATGATTTAGACTGCAGTCAGTAAGGGGCTGACGTAGACTGTAGTTAAAACAACTTGGGATGATTAAGACAACATTCAATTTTTTTGGAGACGACTTCAGTTTGATTTGGGATGATTTAGACTACACTCAGTTTGATTTGGGATGATTTAGACTACATTCAGTTTGATTTGGGATGATTTAGACTACATTCAGTTTGATTTGGGATGATTTAGACTACATTCTGTTTGATTGGAGACGACTTAGACTACATTCAGTTTGATTGGGGATGATTTAGACTACATTCAGTTTGATTTGGGATGATTTAGACTACATTCAGTTTGATTTGGTATGATTTAGACTACATTCAGTTTGATTGGGGATGATTTAGACTACATTCAGTTTGATTGGGGATGATTTAGACTACATTCGGTTTGATTTGGGATGATTTAGACTACATTCGGTTTGATTTGGGATGATTTAGACTACATTCAGTTTGATTTGGGATGATTTAGACTACATTCGGTTTGATTGGAGATGATTTAGACTACATTCAGTTTGATTTGGGATGATTTAGACTACATTCGGTTTGATTTGGGATGATTTAGACTACATTCGGTTTGATTTGGGATGATTTAGACTACATTCGGTTTGATTTGGGATGATTTAGACTACATTCGGTTTGATTTGGGATGATTTAGACTACATTCGGTTTGATTTGGGATGATTTAGACTACATTCGGTTTGATTTGGGATGATTTAGACTACATTCGGTTTGATTTGGGATGATTTAGACTACATTCGGTTTGATTTGGGATGATTTAGACTACATTCAGTTTGATTTGGGATGATTTAGACTACATTCAGTTTGATTTGGGATGATTTAGACTACATTCGGTTTGATTTGGGATGATTTAGACTACATTCGGTTTGATTTGGGATGATTTAGACTACATTCGGTTTGATTTGGGATGATTTAGACTACATTCGGTTTGATTTGGGATGATTTAGACTACATTCGGTTTGATTTGGGATGATTTAGACTACATTCAGTTTGATTTGGGATGATTTAGACTACATTCAGTTTGATTGGAGACCACTTAGACTACATTCAGTTTGATTGGAGACCACTTAGACTACATTCAGTTTGATTGGGGATGATTTAGACTACATTCAGTTTGATTGGGGATGATTTAGACTACATTCAGTTTGATTTGGGATGATTTAGACTACATTCGGTTTGATTTGGGATGATTTAGACTACATTCGGTTTGATTTGGGATGATTTAGACTACATTCGGTTTGATTTGGGATGATTTAGACTACATTCGGTTTGATTTGGGATGATTTAGACTACATTCAGTTTGATTTGGGATGATTTAGACTACATTCAGTTTGATTGGAGACCACTTAGACTACATTCAGTTTGATTGGAGACCACTTAGACTACATTCAGTTTGATTGGGGATGATTTAGACTACATTCAGTTTGATTGGGGATGATTTAGACTACATTCAGTTTGATTTGGGATGATTTAGACTACATTCGGTTTGATTGGGGACCACTTAGACTACATTTAGTTTGATTGGGGATGATTTAGACTACATTCAGTTTGATTGGGGATGATTTAGACTACATTCGGTTTGATTTGGGATGATTTAGACTACATTCGGTTTGATTGGGGACCACTTAGACTACATTCAGTTTGATTGGGGATGATTTAGACTACATTCAGTTTGATTGGGGATGATTTAGACTACATTCAGTTTGATTGGGGATGATTTAGACTACATTCAGTTTGATTGGGGATGATTTAGACTACATTCAGTTTGATTGGGGATGATTTAGAATAGAGTCAATTCGACCAGGGATCATTTTTGCTTGGGATGATTTATATTTGAGATCAATTAAACTGGTGATGATTTACATCAATTCTAATTTAGATAATTTTCCTTGAAGGCATTAAAGCTGAGGTTCATTCAGAGTAAAGTTTAAGAATAGAATAGAAAGTCTCTGTGAGATTAGGTCATGAATGTAAGGCAGATTGGGTTGGCATATAATTTCACTATGAATTTTCTCATCATAAAAACCACATGGTGAAATGTCACACAGAGGTCTGGGTAGTGGCATACAGAAATCATATTTCATTTATAGCTTTATAAATCCAGGGTGGCGTTGTAATGGGGTGTATACTGGGGCCCAGGGCGGGGCTGATGGGGTACAGAAGAAAGAATGATGAGGGTGATTCGTACCAGGTAGGCCGTGGTGGCTGGTATCTGAAGGACTAGATACCTGTGGAGTTGGCACGACCCAAACATTCAGGGGTCTGATACCATGATTGCCATTTTCCTCATAGTTAAACATGATATCAACAAATCTATCACTTTGCTGTCCTGCCCTTTTAATACTCTGCTTTTAGAAAATATACATTTGTCTAATTGTATCCAACTGTGGCAATACTAGTACAAACCAGTTCCAGCTTGAAAAATTGCTGATAACTTTTTGGATATACATGTCTTTTAATGTAATTACTGTTTCAGTACATTTTATTGATAACACTTAGTTTGCCCCATTTTAAAATTTTATATAAAAATATAGCCCGTCACACCCTTACTGTTTATAGATGATGTTTCCAAATATGTAAATCCTTTCATACACATATTTATACTGATGCCTCAATTTATTTTATTCATTTGCACATCTTTTCTTGCATCATTAGAATCCACTTTATTGTCTAGATAATCAGAATCTCCTACTTGATCATTTAATTCTTTAGAATCCTGTACTTTATTGTCCAGGCCATTGTCAAGGTCATTAGAATTTCTAGTTTCTCCTGGCCATCACAACCTCTACATCATTGTACAGGCCAATTGATTGTCTAATTTATTGCCCAGGCCATTAGATTGTCTTTTTAATTGTCCAGGCCATTAGATTGTCTTTTTGATTGTCCAGGCCATTAGATCCTCTAATTTATTGCCCAGGTCATATTAAACCTCTACTTCATTATCCAGGACAATAGAATCTTCTTCATTGCCAAATGCATGTACTTCACTTGGAATATTTCAATGAAATTATTGAAGGAATGAATAAAGTTGTTTCAATGATGTGGATCCAAAATAAACCCAGAAACTTGCTCCATTTGTGAATATCTTTGCATGTGCTCATTGGGTATTTGGATAGCTACCTGGCCAGGCGAGTAAAACGAGATATGTAGGAGGGACAAATGATACAGGCTAACTACCAAAGGATGTATCCATCTGACAGGCCTAGCTTCCTGCTTAGGGCTGCTGCTGCTGCTGCTGCTCGGTGTGTTTTGTCTCAGAATGAGGAGATCCTTAATGTGCTGTGAAGTTGACCATCACAATCATGAAACGGGACGACTTCTATGTAGTTTGAGCATCCAATCATAAAAAGACCTCAAAAATCTCATTTGATATTTGTTTTGGTGACAATGATGCTGGTTTATGTTGCAGTAATATTTTGGAACAAAAAATGTAAAAGGATAGATGGAGTTCCATCAAGTCTGCAACTCTGAGGTTCCATCAAGTCTGAAGTTTTATTAGAACTATCAATTTGAGGGAAATCTTTGAGGGAAGGGAGGGATATTCTGCAATGTTTTTTTTTCTGTCTAGAATTTCCTCTCTGTTTGACAAATTATATATATTTAATACAAAAAAATTACAAATTTAATAATAAAATATCATATTTTTGCAAATTAACTTGCCATTATCCTTTGTAGGATAGAGTAGTGCAAATTGTTTGATGTGGGAAAATATTAAACTATTAGTAGATATAATCCCAGGAGATAGTGGCCTTAATGTAGAAAAGGGAATATCCTGTAGAAATAGTAGAATTATACTTGAATGCTCACCTTTATGTGTAAAGGAATGTCAAGAGATGTGTTGACCTCAGTGACACCTGGTGTGGGGTAGAGGAATGACATGACGTGTTGCTTAATGCATGCAGGCCCTCATCCCGCCATACACCTGTCATTCTGCCACATTGCATGAAGCGATCTTCCCATTCCCAGATACAATCACACAAAGGTCTTCCTCCTGAGTTTATCGGCTTAAGATATTAAAGAGCATATGTTTTTAGGGGCTCAATGTATCAAGTTTAAACATTTTTTTGTTAAATTTTATGGTTCATACTGACATTTTACTTTAACAACCCATTGTTTTTATTACAAGATGACCACTCAAGTGATTCTTTGACTATCTCTGAAATTGAGCATCAGAGACTTCTTTGCAACCCATACAAGGTGACCAGTTTGGGGGGAACACCTTTTAGATAGCATTCCATCCACGATACTAGCTCAAAAGTGAATAAGCCAAACTTATTTCACATTATCTCACATTATATCGAGAATCATGGATCAAGTCAGGTGTAACATTATATTGTATTATGATTTTTCCTTGTTAAGAACTTTGATATCCAGTTTTGATATGAAATTGAGAGATATTTATCACATTACTATGATTTTTTTCCCTTTGATCGTACTTTGAATAGAGTCTGCTGTATCTTTTTGCATCTTTTCTTTCTCTCTATCTTTTTTGCATCTTTTCTTTCTCTTGCCTCAGTCTCAGATTTATTGATCCATGCCGAGTAAAGAAACGTGGAGTGAAGGGGGGCCCACATTGAATACACCTGCCGCGAGTTTGGGGAAGCTGTTTTCAGTTGTACCATCTTACAGGCTCTACCTTGGTGTCATATGTAATTATATTCATCGTAAATCCATTTGTTGAGGATGACAATATTTGCAGTGATGGATGTATTATTGTGGGTTGGCCAGACCGGATCTGTTGGCCTTTGGGGCTCCCATCTTTTTCAAACACTTTTCATACGTTGCACATTTATGCATTCTGACATATCAATATTTCAACCAGGAGCTTTTAATTCCAAACTATTTTCATCACAATTTACTTGTGTTTACTTGCAATTTTCCAGTATATGAAATCATGAAATGTTGGCTGACAACTTTAGACCAATAGTTTTTAAAAAAGATTTGCTTGGAAACATATTTTTGGTTCGTGCATGGCACAACTGATATAAAAATAAATGTAAAAAAGCATTTCAGCTATGAATAATTACAAGACGAAGAATGATGGTCAGCCATGGTACAATATTTCAGAGGGATTGCAGCATGGCTCATAAGTGGTCATAGATATTCATCATTCACGGTGTAAAACTTTGGCCAAAGCCATCAAGGCGTTGATGCCGTGTAGGCCCATAAATGCTAGAAATCGGCAAGATGACTCGGTGTCAATTGCTTCATATAAGCAGAGGCAGCGAGCTCCACTGTTTAATGTGCATCCGTATGAGGGATGAGTCGTTTTCCCAGAAACCAATGAGAAGTGTATGATGTAGTGTTATAGGTGTCGTCTGCCATCATGCATGCTTTTCCATAAAACAATGACGGGGACAGTTTTCATGAAATAGCATCCCAATTATGCAATGTTTTCATTAGAATATCAACAAACTTTATCATATAAACTTATTTTAGTCATCTCTCTTGAATTGATTAAGATTATTTGGTTGATTAAGTGAGATATGAGAAAATTTGTAAGACAAGTTGAAAGGGGGCGAGTGGCTGATGGCAGGCAGATGGTAATGATGGAGCACAACTTGACGCCATCAAATCTAAGGCAACGCATCTTATGATGAGAAGCAATGCATCTCCCGATGAGGCAAGTAGGAAAACATTAGACGCCATATGGGGAAGGGGCAAGGTTGCCACAAACTAGTCGCCCGGAAATTTTATTGACCCGCTACTGTGTAGTTCAAGAGTGAGTTCTTCATGGAGTTCTTCATGGCTCGCTTGCGGTGGCCTGGAGGAGGGGTAGACAGGTCAGCGAGGAACAGGGTTGAGGTCAGGGGATGGATGGAATGGGGTAAAATGGAAGAGACCCCTATAAGAGACAATACGTGTGAAGATGACATGGAGCAAAAGGGGTGACGATACAGGTGAAGGTGACAGATGGGAATGGGGTAAAGGTTCTCTTGGGAATCAGGTAAAGAAGATTAGTGGAAGATCTGGAAGGTCATGAATAGGCAGGGATGCAGACTCGCTCAAATGATTTGGAGAGGTTTAAGCCTGGAAATAAGATGGAGGGTCATATTGTGTATCGGATGGAAGTATATAGTTAGTAGCGGGATGCGCTTGCTCACCCCTGCAGACCATACAGCCATAAATACAAGGACCTTCTCTATGTTCATTGGTCCGCTCATCACTCCCCAGGTCCATTGTCTGAACACCATCAGCTTTTATTCTGATGACCTTTGTGAAAAATGCCAAACATTTGCCCGGCCACATGATCTCTAGGTGTGCTCTTCATAATTCAAGGTTTTCATCTTCTCTCGTTGCATCATTATCCATATGATTGCCAAGATAAGGATCAATCCGAGAGAATGTCAGATTCCTGTGCTGCCCTCTGATGACCTCAGCAGGCGTAATCACAGATTCATCGGGACCAATTAATCATAGAGTGATGGGTACATGGATCTGACCAAACCAGAGAAATAGCAACCCAGAGATGTGTGTGGCATTCTCCTGCAGAAGTCTGAGGGGCACATTCTAATCCTTGACATGTGATGAGAAAGCCACATGAAATACTCTACCTCCAGGTTCAGCTGGTCAATATGTCTACTTAATGTTTGCAGCAATAAACAATTCCAAGAAATTCACAGCTGATTGAGATTGCCACAATGCCCTCAAATTTGATCATTATTTGAGAAGAATGGAAGTTTTGTGTACATTATTTGTTTAATGGACTATGAAGATGAAGTGAAAGTAATTTGGACAGAAAGGAAACAAATTGAAATAATCCTTTCAAATATTCTGCTACTGTGAAGTCCAGACACTTTGCCGTCATATCTTTTCCTGTTTTCTCCCTTGTCACCAGAGAATGGCTCACCTGTCCAGTCCAGATAATAATGGGTTTACATTGGGGTTGAGGCATGCATTATGAGATGACATTTGGCATGAGGTATAGGGCATCCCAATACAGACCCATTACTGCCATGTGTCTATATCCACCCAGCATATCAGTGTCTACCTGACTCCCCAGGTGAGATCTGCAGGAGGCCTGATTAGGATAGCACCCACACAGGACAAATGTTACAGTCAACTTGATCCTGTAGGGTAGCACCCACACAGGACAAATATTGCAGTCAATCTGATTCTATAAGTACCCACACAAATCATATATTACAGTCTACCTGACTCTGCAAGGTAGCATCCAAACAGAACACATATTACAGACTACTTGACTCTTGAGATCTTCAGAAGGCCTGGTAAGGGTAGCACCCAAATGGGTCACATATTACAGTCTCTTAAGATCTTTAGAAGGCCTGGAAGGCTAGCACCCAAACTGGACACATATTACAGTCTACCTGACTCTTAAGATCGTTAGAAGGCCTGGCAAGGGTAGCACCCATACGGGACACATATTACATTCAACTTGACTCTTGAGACCTTCAGAAGGCCTGGCATGGGTAGCACCCACACGGGACACATATTACACAGTTGACATTTACTGAGATCTGCAGAAGTAGCAACAATGCTGAAATTATTATATTACCTCAGTCAAAACTCATTTTCGTGTGCAGAAGTTCCCTGTTATAACCAGATAGATTTTGTTTTTATTTAGCCACCTGTACATGTGCCTTAATCATTGCATACCACATGTGCATTTAAATTAGCACAGCATTTTCATCTGGAGTCTCAGCTCCCCAAGGGTAATTTACAAGGAGTGAAAGATGTGCCATCTTGTAATTTTAGTACTGTATTTCTTGTCAGGTAAGACCAGGCAAGGAGAGATGGAAGGGAACATGGCGTTATGGGATATTTATCATAAAACCACAGAGCATCATGGGAAAACAGAAAGTGTTAGAAGAGAAGACATTTTTATTGGTCATCCATCAATGACATTGTGAAATCACTGAATCTTGGGCCCAATTCTCCAAAGTGTCATTCATGAGCAATGTGCAAAATATATATGGAATGTACCAAGGTTTGGGACAGTGATACAGGAATTGGTCTTTTGAACGCATTCTATTCATCTTTCTATGAGATACTAGAATTAAAATCTTTAAAAAAGTGAAATAGAAACAAAAAATATAATGTAGGCACATCATTATGATAACAATCAAATATTTTAAAATCCTTTTCTGGACCTGAAGAATTAACCCAAACATGCATTATATTTTATTTAAATATTAAGTTTATTAAAAATATTTTTTATTTTAAATCAAGATGGTACAAGTATCTTCTAAAGTTGACTTTATGGCAAAGAAGAAGCAAAAAAATCTTGGGACTCCCCATTCGACCTTTTCTCATTCTTACCTCATGTGGCAGATGGCCGTGAATAAATATCTGGCAAGTACATTAATTTGCAGCCCTGATAATTAATCATAAGCACTCCAGCTCTGTGTTTTATGGATAATTGATGAAGCCTACTGAACAAATAAAACCCAAATCAAACTTGTCCATGGCAGGGGCATAGCAGTATCAAGTAACTAGCGGGAGACCCCGCATAGTCCAGACCTGCTGCACCACAAGCTTCACAATGTGTAACTGAATCATCACTACTTAACAGTTTGAAGTTCTTCCACTGGTCATTGGCAGTTTACTTTTATTCATTGATCAATTTCCAGTTGCATTTTCAGTCAGATTTGAAGCATTTTTCATCCACTTTTGAAATAAATGATGACAGTCAATTTCAATGGGACGTGTAACAATAGACAAGTTACACATGAAAGCCCTCGATGAAATGGATTACGCAGTCAAATACCTTACATCGGCAGGTTGAGTTTCACTTATTACTACTTATCCCCCGGAAAATGATGAACTCGATGAATGTTGCCAGGTCGGTGGAGGCGTGCCAAGTTTGAAATTGTGATAATATGCTTAACTGTTAAGGGTTTTAAAGATGGGATTTGTCTGAAATGTAACATATCAACATGCTAGTATTTCAATTCCTTTGCAATTGTACCTAAACTGAGAAAATGCTCTTAGCTCCATAACCGCTATCAGTAATGACATGCTGTCTGTCAGATAAAGAAAAATCTGGCACTAGCAGATAACTTATGGCATTTTTAGAAAATTTAAAATTTGTGCTCATAACATCCTTTGATGGGATTAGCATGATGTCACAAAATGTCACAAAACTGCAACAGTTTGAACATTTCATGAAAATTTTTCAAAAGGTGGTTTCAAATTTAAACATCTCACTTTGAGTTCATAAAGAGGTTGAATTTCAAGTGGAGAAAATCTTGTCTCGCAACAGACTGTTGGTTCTGTTACACAGATAGATGGATATCTGACACTTTATCAAATAGCTGGAAGTATTGAAAAGGAAATAAATAATCCCTTTAAAATAATAAGATAAGTTCATAAAATAGACATTTTGAATATCTCCATTAAACAAATGAAATGTGTATAATAATATATAGTCAAGTTGCGAGATAATTAATGAGTTAGTAAAGGGAAAGATTTTTTCTCTAATGGAGTTTCAATATTTTATATATAACGTACTATCAAAAAGAAAAAAATATTTCCTATTAATTTATTTACACCTCAGGTTTATTCCAATGGATCTCAATAACTCTATTCTTATGGGTATAAATGTTGCCAATGACATGAAGAAGTTTATTTTTTATAGATTTCTACACAAGTAATTTATGACCAAATTTACACTGAAGATACGTATTTTGGAAGATGATATGGAATTTTCAATCAGTTTTGTATTTGATCAAAAAATTTATTTGATCAAATCAGTTTTATATTTGATCGAAAATTTCATTTTCTCTTTTAAACTGATTTTGTGATATGTTTATGACATGGCTGAACACCACAAAATTTCAACATGTTGCTGAATTAAAAATCAAGATTTGCATTAAATTTGAAATTCAGCATGGATGTTAGAATATTAGAATGACTTTGGAGAAGTCTATTGGCTTGTTGCTTGCCATTGTTCATATACTAGATATTTCCAATACATGTCTGCATGATGAAAATCATATTTTTACACACATACAGCCCTCTTCCCGCCTTTCCTAATCTGGATTTGGACATGAGAGGATCAGTTTACTTTCTTCATGGGATTAAAGATTGGGGTCAAACAAACAACTTTATCCCTGACTGGGCCAGGCGACTTTGATACTGCAGAGATAATAAGTTATGCAGAGGGATGAGCAGCTTTTGGAGGCAAATTTAATGGGATGTGCACGGGAGGTAACCAGGTCCACATGCAGAGGGCAGCACCAGCATTGTGATGGAGCAGTGATTGTCTGATACGTAATGGTACGATGCTGCTCACATCACATGCTCCACCTCTCAAAGGCTCCGGAGGGTCACCCCTGTAATGCCTTAATGCAATCGGATCATCTGATAGCCACTGGTATCGGGTGTCGGGCCGCCACATCAAATCACCAGCTACATTCTCATGGAACCCCGTGCCAAGATGCCATACATCCTTATGAATCTACACCAAAAATATGTTTAAAAAGTTAATGTAATACATACAGAGAATTGTTGTAATATGGCTGGAAGAAAAGTAATTTGGGTTTGCACACTTGATTCTGTTTTTCCAGCCATTAATTTGTGATTCACCATTTTGATGTGAATGAAGATCCATTGACAAATAATACTTGGCTGTTGTTATTGCTATCAATCTCTTAATGTACTTAACTAATAACACTATCAGCCAGTTTAGTACGGTCCTATAAATTAACATGAAAATTGAATTATGTTGATCAGAGAATCGATCAGCTGATTACAAGAGCGGAATCTGAGTCACCTTCTTGTGCATTTCTTTGATTATTTTGCTTGAGTGGACAAAGCGATATGGATCAAGTTTATATAAATAATGCCACTAAATCATTCATAGGTTTCTGATTTTTGTTGTATTATATCATCGAGGGTAATGCCACAATCTTCCTCATATAACACGGCATATGCTTCCAAGTATAGTTGAAAGACAGAGGTCAATTTAAGGTCACAAGGTCATTTCATAGGTCACAGATCATGACAGGAAATGAGTTCAAAGGTCAGTGGTGGGGTCAAAGCATTTCAAAAGATTAAAAAGTAAAATTTAACTGAGCGTTGATTTGTCTTTATGATTTGTAAATATGACTTGAATACCCCACTTGGTGTCACTTAGTTTTCTTGATGAAAATATAATGCAAGACAGTCTAGGTTTCCTTCACATCCTTATCAAAGATGATATTTCAATTTCAAGATGACTTCAGGGCAAAGAATTGTCATGTGGAGAACAGATTTATTTCTCAGAATCAAATCAGTTGAGAATTACTTTGCTATATACTTGATATTCCGTTACATGCATATGTCAACTTTGAATTAGGAATCTTTAAAGTTTTGATAACCCCATAACCAGTTTGTTGATGAAACAGTCTGAACTATATTTAGTCAATCAAAATTCTGATTGAATTTTAATAAAAAGATTGAGTCAGTAATTTCAAAATGTCTTTTCCAGGTGGAACGTGTTCAGACCAGGATGATAATATTGTGGTTAGGTTTACTGATAATGATTGCAGTGTAGCTTATTTTTTTATATATTTCAGGTTCATATGACCACACAGTTCGATTATTTGACACCAGAGGGCCCAGCAGTGTGTTGTCAGTGGACCATGGACATCCCGTGGAGAGTGTCCTCATGTACCCAGCGGGTGGCATCTTCCTCTCAGCAGGTAAATTTTACAATCAACATTAACTAACTATTTAAAATCATTTGCACCAAAATGCTTGCATTAAATCATTCCATGGACAATGTAACATCATTTGGAGGTCATGGTTTATTTTTTTTCCCCAGGGACATGATTAAATCCAACTTTGACCAAATAGATTAAAGGCAGAAGACTGATTGCACTTTTTGTTTATAATTGATTCAGAGAATTTGTATATTTCCTGTTCAAATTCTTTTTGTTAGTTCCTGTATGTAGTTTTCAACAGGAAAACATAGTAAACAAAATTGTAATCAGCCTATCTGATATTTTTTATACAAATACTTAATTTATAATAGTCATTGATTATAACTGTTAGGCTCAAAATATAATTACTATTCATCAGTAAATTCTTGGACCATTATTGGCTAGAAAATGAGGGATGCTATTGTAAGAAAGTGAATGGTGAATTACCCAACACATTCCCAGATCTTGTCATATTATATGTTGTAAGGTAAAAACAGAAATGAGTACAGAGGTCTGGATAGTGTCAGAATGAGCTCAGAATTAGGATTACCAGGCCAGGTTCATGCTAGTGGTGATATTTCTAACCAAAGCTGATCCCTTGGCCAGTTTTAGGGATCATATTGATCTATATTTGGATAAAAAAGAATTGATTTTTGTTGGATGATCAAGAGGTAAAGTTTTAAGGTGTTTTGGATGGATGATGGAGACATAGCCCCCCCCCCAAAAAAAAAAAAAAATAAATAAATAAATAAAGAAGAAGAAGATGAAGAATGTTGCTTTTGATTTTCCTACCTACCCTACTTCAATCCGGCTGCCCTAAAGTTTTTGTTTTGATTTCGTGGTGAAAAGACATAGTTTTAGTTATCATTTTTATATATCCATTCTCAATATACTTGATCACTTTTAACGAAAAAAAGAAAAATAAACCAAAAATAAAAATCTGTCACCTGTCCTATTTTTCCAGGACACATTAGAAGAAACAAGGTTATTTTTTTTTTTGCCTTCTAGTTTATTGAGAGCAAGTGTGTGGCTGGTTAATACTAACCCTGGCCCAGGCCTTGACATAAAGAGACAAATTTTGGTTGCCCAGTTGGGCCACCAGAGCATGAGAAGTGGTGGCCTGAAGTTTCTAAGGATAATAGGATGTGTGATACAATAAAGAGCATTGTACATAAGGCTGTATAGTGTCCGAGTGGGGGATACTTGTCCCAATCAAATATTGACCGTGATATGATATCTATCAAGAATTAGAATAATAAAATCAAGATAGTTTGGTCCAATAAATGACAAAAAATATGGTTGCCCAACTGGGCCACTACAACAGAGCATTCATTGACCCGAACAGAAGATCTGGTGGCCCCGAGCCATGGGGCCAGTGCGTATGTCATGATGGGACATATTATAATTGCCTCCTGCCCTCTCCCACCAGTCTCGTGTATTATAGTCAGCAGCAGCCATACCAGGTATTTGAGGATAGGACGGGTAGACCTATTTGATGTGATTTAGGTCGAGAGATTGTTTGTCAGGGTAGGAGGGACAGGTATGATAACTATGGGTTGTGTTTCTATAAAGGCAGATCATCTTGGCCAGGCTGGGACAGGTATTACAGATAACAAACTGGGTGGAAATTGCTGCTCATCCTTTGTCTACATACAAATACACACATCAGACACACAACTATTCATACACAATACACATTGCTGCTTTTACCTCTAATATTTAAAGGTTTTGTTTGGCTGAAGCTTTGCAGCATCTATGTAGTTGTAATATTCATGATTTAAATGCTGTTTTAATATATAAAAAAACGGTTGATAATATAATATTACAAATAACAGGTCAAATCTCTCTATTGATATAAACAAGCATTTAACTCGCTCATCTTCCAAATGATGAATTTGAAAAATTTGGCAATTTGATTTCTTTGGGATTTTATCATCACTCATAGAAATATTGTTTACCAGTAATCCAGCATAATGTGTTTCTTACATAGATTGATGCTGTTCTGATAATAATAAATAGTAATATAAGTTTATAAAAGTGTAAGTCCAATGAACAGACACTGTTGGGTATCAGCAGAACATAAATGTTATTGTTATTATTATTATTATTATTATTATTATTATTATTATTATTATTATTATTATTATTATTATTATTATTATTATTATTATTATTTCATATCCAGTATAAAGGAATATGAGGAATATTTTCTCTGTGATAGAAGTTGCTGTTATGAATAAGAGGGGCAGGGTGATGAGGTAGTTGTGATAAGTTCAAAGCAAGTCTGCTGTGTTGAGGGTTAACCTGAATGTGAAAATAGTTGTGCTTATTGGAGAAATGACATACAGAGGAGCCGCATATCTATGGGGCGGCTGACAGAGTCACGTCAGATGAGTGATAATATGGGCACCTTTGACAAATAACATCACAACTTTCCTGAGCGGATGACATTTGAAGCAGACAAATACTCGCAGGTGTATGAAACTAGTTATCACGGAAAGGAAATAAGCGCATAACTGCTGGGGAGGGCACTCTGGGAAAGTTTGAGATCAGATGTAGAATGAAAAAAGGCAAATATTTGAAGGAAATATATATTTTTGGTAAAGCTGAGAAGAAATGTTTTGGTGTTTGTCTTATCTTGTCAAATTATCGGTGTCTTGATCAGTAATGATTTAAAAGCCCAGCCTCATTAATAGCTAGATTGACTGTTTTTATTCTGGGTGTTTGGACAGGCATTGAAGTTAGCAGATGTGTGATTAGAAAACAATTATATTAACTTCATTGTGAAAAATAAATTTGATACTTTTTGATGTAAAATTCCACAACATGAGTGTGCAGACAACATCGTTTTCAAAAGCACAGTTTTATTTTATTTCTTTGAAAAAATCTCTCTTTTTGAAATTGTCTTTCCCCACATCCCAGTAACCAGATATTTTTTGGGGATATCCTCCCCTGGCTTCAGCTGATGAGGCTTAAATCAAGGTGGAAATTAGCAGTGAAAAGGAATGCAGAGGAGAGACTGCTAACATTGGTGATGTAGTGTGGGGAAGAGTTGTTACCTGGCCGACCAGGAGGTCAAACCTCACCTGTCCCATGCTGATAGCAGGGCAAAAAATGAAAAGCAATCTTGGCACTCAGACATACAATACGGAAAATTGCTTCAATTGTTTTCTTCTTTTTTTCATCTTCTCACTGCATAATGCACTGAATTTGTCTGGAGGGTTTCTTTTTAAAGGAATGAAAAAGTGTCATTGTTATGATGCCGTTAACTTTTTTAATGCCTTTATATTCTGTCATATTTTCAACCAAAGTAACTTTTACAAATGATATGTTCCTGCAAGGCATTAGCATCATAATGCTTATTTTATAATGATGAGAACTAACCTTTTGTTATTGACCCAGACATTTACAATTTCACATCAAAATCATTTGAAAATAATGCAGTCTGAGATCAACCTTTTAAAATACAGATGGACCCTTTAAATAACTAATAATATGACTTAAATCAGTAAAAGGAGAAATACAAAGCTTGGAAAGGGAGTAGGAAGTATGGGAACCATATGTACAAGTAGGCTCTACACATCCGCCACATATACTTGTCTCTGTTTTTTTATATACCTTTATGCCTGTCTTGATAGATTACCCAAGCAGCATTTTTGCAGCAATTTCCAGGATGTTTTCGGTGGTCACAAGTCGAGTCACAGTGTGAATGCCCTGTTACACTGTGGGTGAGTGTGGGGCCGTGATTCTCTCCGCCGACAGCGATCCGAGCGTGAACCATCAGAAATCGGGCCGTGATGCAGGATAATAAAGATGACCCGGTCTAACCTGTATCGCACAAGCGACCTTACATCCCTGTTTAATTTTTCTGGCGAATTTATCAACTGCGGGGAGGGGAAAGAAGTACCAAGACCGGCAGCAAGGAAGCGGATGGATTCATCGTTTAGATATAGACGCCTTTGCCCTCTGTAACATTTATTTCATCCAAATTTCATCAGTTTCAGGACACCTAGGGTAGAAGGGCAGGCTTGTGTGAGCTTAACAGGTACTTAGTGGACAGCAGGGGTTGAGATAACCAAATCGAGACCCCGCATACATCGAGCCATGTACACCCCGGGCTACCTTGTTCATGATCGCATCTGGCAGAAAATTCATCATGTCCCTGACTACGAAGCATATCGCAATACCAGCATGGCGCCCTGATTCTTTTTATCCTATATCTCCATCCGAACTGTGCCATCCAACAGGGGGCGCATTTCTGACATGCTCGGCCAATCAGACGACTCTAAATTGGTATGATCTCCCGGCAACCAATTAGGATTGATAAACAAATTTGATACAAGGTCATTACATATGTATATATATATATATATATATGTTGCAGGAGGTCCCAAAACCAAGATTTGGTAGCAGTTCATTGATTGTGAATTGGAAATAAGGTTAAATTTGATGTAATACATAACATTATCAGATTTGAGGGAAAATCATCAACAAGTACTATGCCCCCTGTGGTGATAATTTTTATGGATGATTTGCTTCATGGTGGTGACATGCCTTATTAACAACAAACTTGCTTCTGTCAAAGCCTCATCCTTCACTATTCACAAGACTTGGGTAGAAAAGCACATGTTGACTTGTCAGAATTTTATCGTAGTTTTCATAAAATTAAAGAAAAGTGACAGCGAGACATCGGTACGATACATTAATCTCACCAATGAAGACATTTCGCTATGTAACCAAGAAATCAAAACCACATGTCACGGGCCACAAAGAGCACAATGTTGGCTCATGTTTTTTGTCTTTATTTTTATATCAGAGGAGGTGAGCTGAGAACCTGTCATGGAGGCATACCAGCGAGGAAAAATGAGTGTGACTCGCTGATAAGCTGCAGGGTAGTATGCGGCAGAAATCATATAATTTGTGGCAGTTCGCCTTTTGATATCAGCCATGTCATCTGCAGTGAAACCTCTATGCCCTTGGAAATATTCCTTGCCTCTCCGGCAGAATCATACAGATATATAACCGGCTCTAATCTCCTGAGATTGTAGCATCTGTCATGGAGGCTTCCTGTCAGATTATCATCATCATGTTCAGATAATATTACCAATTATATTTTCCTGTAGATAACCCCCTCAAAACAGAATTTCAAGCTTTTGATATTGTATTTTTATACAGATGAGCCAAGTTATAGGTCTTTTTTTACAAGCAATATGCACTTAAGCTGTTTCTTGAATGTTATGAAATTATATAGAAGAAGATGTATTGAATTCATGAAATATATTGGCTTGCCTTACATTAAGAGTGGCCCAGAGCCCCTTTTTTGGCCTTTGGACTATGATGGGCCAGTGCTTCTTGGATTTTACTGGCCCATCTGTATCCTAATAATAAAATACAACTGTCGTACACATGATGTTTCCCTGACTAATCATGGGAGCTGAAACATTGGTAGGGTCAAAGAATGATTTTTGTCAACCACTCACAGACCAGCTAATAAATTGTTACAAGAAGTATCCAAAGTGACAATGGTAGAATATGGCAAATAAAATCTGTCTGCCCTGTGAAAACTCATGAAATAGTCACGATATGTTCAAATCATGATTTGATTCTTGATTGTAAAACATACTGAAAATTTATTCTAGTAAAATATAAATTCTGACTAGTTTCCATTCAGGTCTTTAATATAAGCCTCCAGTTGTACAGATACTTTATGTGAGGTGTACAGATACTTCATGTGAGGTGTACAGATACTTCATGTGAGGTGTACAGATACTTCATGTGAGGTGTACAGATACTTCATGTGAGGTGTGCAGATACTTCATGTGAGGTGTACAGATACTTTATGTGAGGTGTACAGATACTTCATGTGAGGTGTACAGATACTTCATGTGAGGTGTACAGATACTTCATGTGAGGTGTACAGATACTTCATGTGAGGTGTGCAGATACTTTATGTGAGATGTACAGATACTTTATGTGAGATGTACAGATACTTTATGTGAGGTGTGCAGATACTTTATGTGAGATGTACAGATACTTTATGTGAGATGTACAGATACTTTATGTGAGGTGTGCAGATACTTTATGTGAGATGTACAGATACTTCATGTGAGGTGTACAGACACTTTAAGTGAGTTGTGCAGATACTTTATGTGAGATGTACACATACTTTATGTGAGGTGTACAGATATGTTATGAGGCTATGAAGGTGCCAGTGTTTTAATAAAATGAAATTAAATGAAATGACGGACTCTCAATTTTGGGAGTAGTTTCTGTTGTATCGATTACATCACAGTTGCAAAATCACATTGTCAAGGTTTATGGCACATTACTTGAACTTCTTGAATATTTTCTTGGTCCAATAAAGTGTATTTTACATTGTCATGTCGATGAAGTATGCAAGCCAAAAGATTTATTGCAGGTGCATAGCAAGTGTATCTGTATAATTTATTAAATTGGTGCAAGCTGTTATCCTCAAAGATTGCAGTTGACACAATGTTCCAAATTAAATTCTATGATTTGATAATGAAATTTCAAAATCTATTGACCCTGCAATGGTTTTGTGTTTATAATTTTCAAGATATCAATAATTAAAAGTAAATTATTAGAAAATAAAGCTTTGATCCTGAGTATATATATGGTGTGTCTGTTACAGGTGGCAATGTGATTAAGGCGTGGGATGCCCTGGCAGGAGGGAGGCTGCTCGCCTCCTTCAGCAACCATCACAAGACTATCACCTGCATGAGCTTTGCCAGCAACTACCAGAGGCTTCTCTCAGGCGGACTGGACAGGTATGGTGCTAGGGTGCAGTCATGGTACGGTGCAGTCGTAGTAAGGTGCAGTAGTGATAGGGTGCAGTCGTGGTAGGGTGCAGTAGTGATAGGGTGCAGTCATGGTAGGGTGCAGTTGTGGTAGGGTGCAGTAGTGATAGGGTGCAGTAGTGATAGGGTGCAGTCATGGTAGGGTGCAGTCATGGTAGGGTGCAGTCGTGGTAGGGTGCAGTCGTGGTAGGGTGCAGTAGTGATAGGGTGCAGTCGTGGTAGGGTGCAGTCGTGGTAGGGTGCAGTAGTGATAGGGTGCAGTCATGGTAGGGTGCAGTTGTGGTAGGGTGCAGTAGTGATAGGGTGCAGTCACGGTAGGGTGCAGTCATGTTAGGGTACAGTCGTGGTAGGGTGCAGTCATGGTAGGGTGCAGAAGTGGTAGGGTGCAATCATGGTAGGTTTCAATCATGGTAGGGTGCAGTCATGGTAGGGTGTGGAAGGGTGCAGTCATGGTAGGGTGTGGAAGGGTGCAGTCATGGTAGGGTGTGGAAGGGTGCAATTGTGGTAGGGTGCAGTTGTGGTAGCGTTCATACCTGATAGGGTGCAATCATGGTAGGTTTCAATCATGGTAGGGTGCAATTGTGGTAGGGTGCAATCATAGATTTGATCATTTTCATGATAGATACAAATTATGTTATGTGCAAATTTTATTGGGAAAAGCAACAACAAAAAATGTATATATTTACATGTTTCTTCCCTTTGTTTGGAATCCTATCTTTGTCGTCCTTAGCAGGGTAGTGTGCTATAAGATAGGGTGCATGTGGGGGCACAGAATCGCCATGGTAACCTTGCCTGTCCCCATAATATATACCCCAGTCCAACATGTATCATCTGATAGCGCCCTCTAGTATCAAATACTTCTCTTGTCCACATAACACATTCTATTATCTGATATTTGTTTATATATCATGTAGACGTTTTTTGCCATTATTATATCTTCGTTTCCGGATGGCATCTGTTTCAATGCCTTGGCACGGGAATATAGAAATATAAGCAGCGCAGATTACGACATGAACACCCCGCGGGCGATATTTACATGGGGCTGGTGTATTTGATAGGAAAGTGTCGGTATCACTCAGGCCAGGGTCTTTTATTTGGCATTTTGTATCCTTGAAAGACATGTTTAAAAGAAGGAAAATAAAGTAACACTGAAATTTGTTTAAAAAATGCAGTGAAGAATCCCGTGCTGAATGTTGTATTATACAGACTTGGTAGAAAGTGGAGGAAAAATAATATGACAGGAGGTCAAAAGAAAATCAGGAGCCAAGTATTTTGCAATTTGAATAAAAGTAAGATTTTCTGCCCAATACATGCTCAGTCATATTCTACTATAGGCCATTTTTATATGGTATCCCCTGTTAAGACATATATTAAGGAAATCATAGGCAAGAATGGGACATGGTTCAGTGACATAGTCATGTGTTTAAAATGGAAAAGGTAGTCTGGAAGTAGACAAAGTTAAGAAGATTTTAAAAAGTTAGGAATATGATATCTTTACAATTTTCTGTTAAATGGGATTCTCTCAGATCACTGCTTAAACAATTTAATTATGATGCCAAATTTATTGGTATAATTCCAATTTCTTGCATTTTTTAGCGAGAATATAAACATATATGATTTGTTTGGCCTAAGAGGGCAGAGTAGATTTCAGGTAGAGCATTTCTTTGCATCAGACTACATGACGAGGATCATTTATAGAAGCATAAAGTCTACTCTGTCCACGATGGAGCTCATGTTTGCTTCTACCCAGCATTCCAGCATCCAGATCTAAAGATAAGACCACTTTTTATGCAGACCACCAATACAGGTGTACAAAAAATTAGACATACAAATATTGTACACAGAGAAACAATTTAATGTGGAAAATTGAGCATTCTGGCATTAAACAGAGGGTAGGATGAGCTTTCTTGTTAGATTAAGGGTTTAATTTCAGTTTTGATCTCAGATATCCAAATAGTCTGAAATTTGAGTGGACCTTATAATCTGTTTAACTCAAGTTCAATAGTTTAATATAGGAGAACATGATACTTTTTTGAGAATTAAAATCGATTTTTAAAATTTGCTAGTTAAAGTGAGTTATGTGTCTTACTGATATGATGGCTTACATTTTTCAAACTTTGACAAATGTTATCGAAACATTCTATCAATTCTTTGTTGAATATTATGACAGAAAATGGTCAAAGCAATTATGTATTAAACTAAATGCCTTAAAATTGAAGAAATTGAATAAATATGATTAAGAAATATATAAGAAATATTGGACACAAGCTGAATATAGATTCTGAAATGTGGCTTATGTAATTTTATTTCTTCTGTGGTTTCCTTTTAGCATCACAAGGAAGCCAATTGAAATTCTCAAGTTCAAGTCACATTAGAAATTTATAATATATATTTTTTTAGACAAAGGGGCATGTTCTGGAGAGTGATGGTTATGGGTAACTTTCATTGCAAAATATTGCAATGATTTTCTGTGGCATTATATTTGATTTATGATTTTATATATATATGTGTATAATATAAACAGGTTTTACCATCAAAGTGTACCACTAAAGAAGTATTGAACAAAATTTCCTTTGTCTACTATTATATATGAGTGTTAACATTTCTATTTGATATTTGATTGCAGATTGGTGAAGGTATATGATGTGGGGACATACCAAGTTGTTCACACCTTGGACTACCCATCTGCCATCCTCAGCATTGGGGTTGCGGTGAGTACATGAGTAAAAGTAGTTTTAGTCAACAGTTCTACTAAGTGCCCCTCAAAGTATTGACATAATTTGATATCAAACAGAATACATAAAGTATATTTCTTTAGAATATGGTCAGTCAGTTCTGTGCTCCTGAAATCTAAAAAAAAATCATTGCCCAGAAATGAGGATGTTAACTTAAATGGACCATTGTGAAATGATGTGTGCTACTGTGATGCAAGCTGGTGTCATAAATGCTATTGTGATGCATGCTACCATGGTTACATTATTATGGTGCAAGCTACCATGGTGCATGTAACTTTGGTGAATGCTACTGTGGTGCACATTATTATGGTGCACACTATTGTTGTGCAAGCTACCATGGTGCATGTAACTTTGATGAATGCTACTGTGGTGCACATTATTATGGTGCACACTATTGTTGTGTAAGCTACCATGGTGCATGTAACTTTGGTGCATGCTACTGTGGTGCACATTATTCTGGTACACACTATTGTGGTGCATGCTACCTTGGTGCATGCTACCTTGGTGCAGTACTGTGGTGCATGCTGATGTAGTCACTAGTGCACCCTTGTGTGGTGCAGGCCAGTGTTTTACCTGTGGTATCTGAGGGCATACTGGCCCAGCAGTTGAGGTAAGCCAATCTGGAGGCTTGCATATTACTGTGGAATTTTAATGGTATGGACAGACATTGCACAAAATATAGGTGGATGTCTAAGTTTTGTCTTTATATTAGCTCACCTTGGCAGGCCCTTACCTCTAACAATATGTGTATAATCACATGATATGTGTGAATACCACCATGTTACCAGGCCCTTTATTGACAATGACGCATAAAAATGTTACTATTCATAAATTATATGGTGGGGTGCCATCTTACATAACAATCAGTGCCATCTGGTGGAGTTTTCCAGAAGGCCCTCCATGACTGCCGGAGCCGTCTTTAAAAATTTCCACCTGCGAAGGCCATTATTTTGTGCACATGTAATCGGAGCAATATGAAAGGTTGTGCCCTCTAGTGGCCAACTCATGCCTCCACGTTCTACATCTTAATACCATCAAATATATTAACTCGCATAACCTGTCTATCAGAGGGGGTAGCTCTGATGGTTTGGTAAGCTAGGGCCTCCCTTACATCCATTCTGTCGACCCCACTGTTTGAAGGGTGTCAGCTCCTATTTTAATATCAACTCATAACGAGGCTTTGATCAGTCTCTCGCATCCTGGGCGAGCATGAATCAAACAATCGTGCCCATGTTGATCGTAAGCAGAAGCTTGTAACCCACCATGGCATTCAAACTTCAAAGCATTCACTAATAAAAATCACTGGCTCACATAGGATAAAAAGTAGTTTGCATAAACAGAAGGGCGGAGGGGTAAGGATGGGTAACTCATCAGTCGAGGGTGGCTTGCGATGGGGGGAAATCATCTGACAACATTGTAGGCAAAGTGAAATGGGAGAACTCAATCTTCAACCAATATGGAAGGTTATGCCTCACATTTTATACTCCAGGTGGCACCACTATTGCTTTACTGCTATATTTGGATTGTTAAATACTGATAAATGACTTCGCTCAGTATGATGAAATTAATACCATTTTTCACTTAATATCAAATGTTTTCAAATCCTAGTGATTAATAATTAATGTTTAGTTAGGAATTGTGATAATTAAGCACAAGGTGGCGCTACCATTGTAATGCTATTTAAATCTTAAGAAATGTAACGTTGAAATATAGATGCTTATATTTCTATGGTCTATTAATATAAAGGGTTTGTATGTTACTTTTATAAGAATACCTGATTTAAAAAAATGTTTATTACATAGTAATCTCCATTAAAATGTAAATTATATTGCATTGCTTTAAAGCATTTTGTAGTTGATCGGTTGATATAAGGAAGTTTAAATTTACAGTCAGGAAAAAGCTCATTTGAAATGTTATAGAATTGTGGAATAAAAACCCTGACAAGATGAGGAATAGGGTTTTGTATGTGATTTATTAGAAAACGTTGAGGCATAAGGACGGGTGGGAAGGTCTTGCTGAAGGGATGTAATACGCAGTCTGGCATTCAATTTAGCGCCATCTGTAGGTGTTTTTCACGGCTGGTGCAGATTGTAGCATCATTACATGTGATCATCCAATTGAAACATAAGACTGCCGCTGTAACATGTATTTGATACATACCACTAGGCCCCCAACCTTGGGGACCATCTCACACATACCATACCCTCAAATCGGAGGGAACATCTCAATGCAGTCAATGAGAAATAGAATATTTCTTAGATAATCAAAAGGCAATATCTAACCCAATGAAGGAGTGGAGTAAATTTAATAAACATAGTGCAGTGAAATCCCATAGAATTATGTTTTATCCCGGTGGGATGGACACAAACAATGACTCTGATTTCTTTGCCATGACCAACTGTGGTTGAAGGGTGTACTGTCACCTGTGGGGTCTGTCCATCTGTCTGAATGTTTGGTGCAGTTTGTCCTGGCTATAACTCTGCAACTTTGTTTATTAATATTTGGTATGAAGCTTAATTTTTGAGTTTGGTGGGCACCATAAGAATTTGTATTTTAGATTGACCTTTGACCTAGGCACACTGATCTTAATTTTTTAAAGTTTGTCCTAGCGGATTGGTTTAATATCATTTGTTTTATTTTTTGATAGATGATTTAAAAAAAATATTCAGACAAGAACAACTGCTGTCAGTTCAGGAATATAATCCTGATCTTTTTCTGTTCAGGACCACTTTATTTCTTTTATCGAGATTTCTACCATCTTTGAAAATAGCTAAATATATTATTAGTCTTGTGATGTCTTTCTCCAAAGCTTTATCACACAACAGATACATTGATGCAATTTTAACAAAGTGGCTGCTGTGGATGACTGTGAGAAATCCAAGTAATAGACTTGAAACATACCAAATGCAACAGCAAAGGGAAAAAAGAAAACCAAAAGCTAGTTTAAAATGAATTTGAATATGTTAAAGAAGATTATAATACAATAATATTTTTAAATTGAAATTATAGAGGGTATTAAGAGTTTTGGGTATTAAATTTTGATTTTATAATATTGCAACCTTACGTGTGATTGACTACCATTGCCACATCTGAAAGGCAGGCAGTCATGATGCAGTGCTGCCACCTGGAAACACATAATAGAACTAACTATAGTTTTGCACTCTTGTATAGTTTTAGATATTGCATAAGTTGTAGATCAGTCGAAGTAGATCTGCTTTCCGATGTTTTGTATGAAAATTGCAAAGTTTACCTGTTAAAAGATACTTTCTTTAAAATAAAGGAAATATACTGGTATTTAATTTTGTTGAAAATATAATTTCAGGGAGATGACAGCATGTTAGCAGTAGGAATGGCCGATGGTCTTTTATCTATGCAGCATCGGAAATCTGAGGATGATATCAACGAGAAATCAAGAATGAAGAAAAAAGCTTCCTATAAATATATATTACAAGGAAAAACCCATGTTGCTGCAAAGGTTAGATCTATATAGTCATGATGTTAAAGCTCAATTATATGCCAGTCTTGTATTTTGTTGAACTTTCCTCTTTGGTCTTTTTAGAACAGATTTCTTAAAAAGTCCAAGTATTTAATGATGATGTGAAATGAATAAGATATTCATCAGGTCTGATTGTCACTCTTCCAAAATATGTTTTAAAGTCAAATACAGGAATGACATTCACCAAACACCAGGTGGCAGAACCTACTAGAAAGTCAAGCAGAGCCATCTGGTGTCAAGCATTTGTCATCAGCATTGCATTAGTTTCTTTATCGAATCTGCAATATGAATTTACATTGTAGGGAGATGATGTTGTGGAACATAAGAGAAAAACTCAACTCGCCAAATATGACAGATTCTTCAAAAAGTTTGAATATACTAAAGCATTAGATGCAGCTCTTGATGTAAGTATCTTATTTGACTCGTACCTAAAAGATAAGATCCTCGGAAAAATAAATAATTAATTCTCTCACTCCTTGACGTGTACACTTTGAGCAATTATAAACAAATTGGAATTCAACAATAGTTCTGGTATCAGTCAAGAACTTCATGCCTCAGCGGCCAGTCACGCCTCAGTAAACAAGTAAAAAAAAATGCATTACACATTGACTGATGGATGTTGCAGACAGTATTGGTAGGACGAATGGTGTTTGTGTCAGTAATGAACTACATGCTTGATGGAATGAACATTATTGCTTGAACTGTAAATCTTGATAACTAGTTGGTCAAATGATTTATTTTGATGAATGATATGGGTATCACAGACAAACTTTTCCAGAGTTTATGTACTCACATTTCTCGGATTGATAAGTTTAAGTTGGAAGAAATGCTGAATTTTGATCATTGCTCGATTGAATACAGGGAATAAGCAAAATGAGGCAACAGGCGAGACTCTTCTGAGTATCCAGTTGTGAAGAAAAATGACACTGATGAAAAAGAATAATTTTTTTTTCGATCTTGAGCTTTAAGATCTAATCATTGTGATGAGTTATTGTGTGATGTTTGAAGGTTCGCCTGAGAACACGCAGCCCCGAGGTGACAGTCAGTATCCTGCAGGAGTTGATACGGAGAGGGGGGATCAGACCTGCTCTCGCTGGCCGGGATGAGAAATCACTCACTATCATCATCAAATTCATACAACGGTAAGCTTGAGATCAACACAGGTTGGTGTACGATGTGTGGTCCATCACAGTTCTGGTGGATATAAATGAAAGAGGCTTTGTCAGAAAACACTGGGTCAGGTCTTGACAATCAAGTTAGCAAACAAACATTTCTACTGCACTGTATTTACATAAGAGTAAACTTTATTTATATAAGAATAAATGAGATTTTTTAAGTTTAATTTACAATCAACTCTGTAAATGTTTTTCTTCATGAAATTATAGCTTAAAGCAACATTTTCTCATGATATGTTAGCTGTAGATGGCAGCATGCTGATTGAATTTATTTTAGAGTATCTTTGTTTTCTCACAACACTGTTAGCTTGTTTATATATAGGTATTTATTTATATATTTACTTCATTTTTGTTATAATTGTCTTTTTTTCTCTTTCAGAAACATAAGTAATCCCAAATTTACCAGCATTTTAATGGATATCACAAATATGATACTAGGTATGTGGATTATTGCTTCAACAGCAGAATGTTTTTGCATTTTTTTATTTCAAATAATCGATCAACACCCTTTTTTCCCTTTGGCAAATTTGGCTGAAGGGGTATTGTCCAAGCCTGTGTTGTCTAGGCATATGGGAGTCTGCCCCTAGTTGAGAATTTGAGAACAATTGAGCTCGAGTTCCTCAAACTTTAAACATAGATGAATCTCATAAAGATCTTGAAATAGTGTGCTTGTCGATGACCTTGACCTTCAATTTAAGGTCATCTGACCTGATTACCTAAAATCTTGTGACCTCTATGAGCTGGTAATAAATTAAAATAGCTTTACCAAACTTAAACCATGAAAGCATCTTATCAGTGTCTCAAAATCGAACTATAAATGCATCTTAGCAGTGTCTACGAATTTCAAGGTCATATGATCCAATCTCTGAAAATCTTGAAAACAGGATAGGTTGACAACAAATCAATATGGGTGCTCAAGTAGTGATGAAAATGGCTTGTCCATGGGACATGTGATTTTGAAAATGTACCTGTCCAAATAAAATTTACTGTTGTCCAAATTGTGCTTATAATTTTCTTTGAAACTTTGAGAGACCATATAACATAACAAAATGTGGGGGATATAATTTTCTGATACTAATTGTATATAGGCCAGTTGCAGGTCACCATGCTGCCCCATTGAAAACAACTCACCAGAACTGCAAAAACAAAATCGAAAAGTGCACAAAAAACTCCCAAAAATCCAATCATTAAAAAAACAAGATGGAAACCTGCAATTGCACTATATCTGGTCACTTGCATATAAACCAGTGATTTGAAGAAGTTGATATGAAGAAATACGAAACCATTTTATGATTTTTTTATTTTAATTTTTTTATGATTTGATTCTTCAGCATGGAAAGTAAATAAAGTACGCTCATATTGTCCAAGTAGAAGCTTACCCAACGGCGATATGATTAAAACCTGTCTTAATATACAGATAGAAATATTCTTCCACGTGTCAATGGTAGTCCACCTTCATTTAATAAGTGTAAAATATGCACAAGTCAGAGAAAATGTGAATTAAACTATGCTTAAATATGCATATGCAACACAAGGTCGCCATTATGAAAAGTGGAAGTGACAGGGAGAAGCTCTTATTTTAGGCACGAAAATGATTGGAGAGCCACCACAGTGTATTTATTGACATTGAAATATTAATATATTGCACAATAATGGATCCCTGACACTTTGTATTTACTTAAGAAATGACTGCCGAACATGGCATTCCATGCCAATATCATTAACTTGTCCATCGGACAACTAATTTGAGAATTCTGTGTGTCTGAGGTGATATTTATATGTCCCAGAAGTTCAGACGCCCTTTGCACTCTGCCATTAATTGTTATTTTCATGATGCATATTATCAAGTGTTCTTTGATGCTCTGGTTTCAGATATTTACAGTGAACTAGCAATCTCTCATTGCCATTTATTTTGTCTCCATGGTGCATATTAATTAATGTTCTGTGATGCTCTGGTTTCAGATATTTATAGTGAACAAATTGGGCAGACGGCACCTATAGACGAGCTGTTGTTACGCTTGAAGGAGACCGTAGATCAGGAAGCAGATTACATGAAGCAGCTGATGGAGGTGATGGGAACCATGGACACACTGTTTGCCGCCTCCCAGAGGTCAGAGGTCACCACCAGCACCAATCACAACACAGACATTCTACAACCCTCTGTCCCTGCCAGTGCTGATGTGAAATCATGATAGTTGAAGTGCTGCTTGTGGACTTGTATGGATTAGAGTGGTTGTTAGGGTGCAAGTTGGGGAGTGCAAGTTCATGAAAAACATGCTTCTTGGAACTTTAGTGACTGGTAGTTCTGATGTGATGTCAAGACTGAAATGCATTATGGACTGAGCCACATAAACAGGAGATTAGATATAATCTCTAAGATATAGATATTTGAATGATTAAATCTTGTGCAAATGAATGTTTTTAGCTGTGCTGACTTTGTTAGCTAAGATTATGCAGTAAAAATGAAGTATTTTGTCTGCCTGTTTAACTCGATCTTTCCCCTGAAACCACTTGATGGATTTCTCAGCTATTCATAGGTAAGATATAGGACTGACAAGAGATGAATCTGACTATTTGCATGAAGCTCAAATATTTTGCTTTTAAAAAATAAAATGGCAAAATTTACTTGTTTCTCCCTTGCATAGAAACCTGAAACATCATTGTCTCATTATTCTAATCTGAAAAAAATCCCTAGTTGAGTTTTAATTGAGAAGCAATACATGGTTGATAGAGTCAGAAGCCTTATTGGATACATTCTTTGTGCTATTTTTGTCACCATTATTCTTGACTTTCAAAGCTGGCTAAATATCTTAGATTATCATTTATAAAACGATATGTGCTGTCCCCTGCAAGAGATTCACATTTGAATTTTAAAGGGGAGTTGGTCTTTGATTATCATCATTTGTCATTCCAGATAGAGTTATTGCTGTAAATAATATGCATGTAAAATCAATAGCATTGAAATATATGAATAGTAAATGTAATTAAGGGGTTACCAAATATTGAGGGCTCACCTACAATAATAAAACACTTAAAAAAACTAAATAACATTTTTATTTTCCAAAGAGGATCTCATATATTAAGGAGAGTGACCTCAAGTCATTTATTTGTTTCACTCAGTATAACAGAAATGTGATATATATTAAAATAAAATATGTATCAATGAAAGATAAACTATAATTTTGTCTTATTTATTTTTGTATTTAAAAGGTTTGAAAATGAAAAATGAACACAAAATCATCAAAAAAGGATGAAAAATAAAATTTAGAATATCTTACATTATGAAGAAGTTTTAGGAAAGCACTCACTCAAGGTCTCTACTTTTACTCCTTCCAGGTACAAAGTTATGTAAAGGCCTAAGACATGCTGTTTTTGATTGATATTGAGAAACTTAAGCTCAGCAGATAGGTGTTTATTTTTTTCATGCTGTGCTGGCTCTAGGAATTCTTATTAGAAGATTGGCATACAATACAATTATATGGATAGGATTGTACCATTCAAATGTGTGATGTCTGATGTGCAAATGTCATCAGTTTGTGAATAGCTGGATTACGTAAACACAGCAAAGGCACAGCTAAACAATCCATGATTATCATTTCAGCCCATATTTATAAAATATTGCAGCTTAATAAACAATGAAAAAAATTGACGTACTTTCAGTCTTTAAGGTGATATCTCGTACAGAAATTTGATTATCATTCTTGAATCAATTAATTGACGTACATCACAAGAGAAACATGTCTTACCGTATATACTCGTGTATAAGTCGAGGTTTTTTTCCAAAAACTCTTAGTTAATGTTTAGGGGGTCGTCTTATACACGAGAGCAGTCTTATACTCGAGTATTTACGGTAAAACGTAAATACGGTAAAACGTAAATACGATGTTCATATTTTCGAAATAACGAATATCAGACGTAGCAGATTGATTTTAATTGCGTTTTAAATGATAAATAAAGGTATTTACCCAATATTATCACAAATTGTTCGAGAACAGAACAAAACCATCAATCCATTTAAAACGCAATTAAAATCGATCCACGTGTGAAAGCATTTCTGTCAACAAGGGAAGACACGACTCAAAGCAGTGGAAACAATGACGAGATGCAAAACTGTGAACGCTGATAATTGAAATCAGTAAAAACAAAGTCAAAACAAAGCATTTTGAAATAATATGTTTTAAATGATATATAAAGGTATTTACCCAATATTATCACAAATTATTTTTCGCAAGAATTTCTCCACGATGTAGAACGTAATACGATGTACGTGACGTCCTTAATCTTAGCGTCAAAACCAACACGTGGGAGAATATTTCTTTGTGTATTATAAAGCCAATGATATTCATTATATCGCTTTTAATTATTATTGTTTATATCGATCTTAGCATCAAAACAAAGCGTGTTAATACACAAAGAAATATTCAACCACGTGTAGACAGTAGTCCGCCTGTCCGATATTTGCTTTCACGCTAGTATTGCGTAATGCATGTTAAATGAATGGATGGTTTTGTTCTGTTCTTGACCTGCAAAGCGAATTTGTGATAATATTGGGTAAATACCTTTATATATCATTTAAAACATATTATTTCGAAATGCTTTGTTTTGACTTTGTTCTCACTGATTTCAATTATCAGCGTTCACAGTTTTGCATTTCGTCTTTGTTTCCACTGCTTTGAGTCGTGTCTTCCCTGTTGACAGAAATGCTTTCACACGTGGATCGATTTTAATTGTGTTCTAAATGATAAATAAAGGTATATACATAATATTATCACAAATTACGTTTTGCAGGTCGAGAACAGAACAAAACCATCCATTATTGCGCAATATATTAACAATCGTTTTCGCGCTAAAAACAAGAGCCACTTGCCGTCACTTCCGCCTTTCAAAATTGCGACCACGTGTTGCTTTGAGTCGTGTCTTCCCTTCTTGACAAATGCCTTCACACGTGGATCGATTTTAATTGCGTTTTAAATGATAAATAAACATTAACATAAAATATGCCTTGCAGGTCGAGAACAGAACAAAACCATTTATAACTGTCAAATAATGACACTGTAACTGATATATTTTGTTATTGTTTATTAAGTGCAATTTGTACAAAAGTGGTCATAAGTGGTCAATTCTTCATAAAAGAAAAGAACAAACATTCATTAGTTATACATCATACAAAGTACACAGTTCATAATGTAAATAATTATTCAAAGTTTCATAACTTTATAATAATAATAATCAATCTACTATAAAGTTAATTTCACAGTTGGCTATTAATGATAATGATAATGTTCCTAAGTGTTTCAACCATGTTAGGAAACATTACTATAATGATAACTATTATGTAACTATTGAGTAACCATTGAGTAACCATTGATTAAACTATTAAAGTATTATGTACCTTCTATGCAATGACATTCCATAACATGTCAGGTGTAGTTCATATCAACTGTGTCCCAGGCCATACTGGCCTCTGAAGAAAACATAAGTCATATTATAATATAATCTTCAAAAGAACCAATAAATTTCCTAAGTAAATTCTATAAATTCCAATGTTTCATTTTCAGAATACTCAAAAATAAACAAAGTCTTTTTCCATAATAATGAGAAAATTAGTAACCACCCAAAGTACAAGTATTTACTATGTACCATAACCTTAATGTACCGTATTAACATAACCTTAAATTTATAAACATTTGTTCAATGCTATCCAAGTCTAAATGCAATTAATTTCCAAGTAAAATTCTAATTTCCTAAGAAAATTAATATCTTCAAAGTTTACATTAGAATTACAGAATCCTTGATCAGGACTGTATATATGCATTTATTCTTGTCATTACAACCTTGTATGTTCAGATAAATCAACTAAGTAACTGTAGATTTGATTTTAAACTTTTGATTTCCAACTTTACCAAAGTTGAGGTCATGTCACAGAGAGTGACCTACCTTGACCCACTTTCTAGGTCAAAGTTCACCAAACTAGGTCATGAGTCAGATACATATTTCATAACTAGGTCAAATAATATTTTTTCACAAATTTACATATTTTGTCTAAACTTTCACAGGCAACATGTATTTGTACATTACTTGTAGTTTTTAGCTCATTTGACATTTCACAATTTACCTGTTTGACAATATTCATTCATACATTCCATGCCATGTTCTTTTCACAAATTTCTTCAAAACTCATTCAAAATGACATTCAAAACTCAAACTCTACAGTATCCTATTCTGAACACATTTTATCCAACCCCTACATCCAGATACAGGTTTATAATAAAACAGATAAGAAACTTTAATACTTACAGGGACAATGTTCCCCTTTTACTGCAAAGTGTTTTCAGATGTCCTTTCTCCTTGAGAGCTATTGGCAAAGTGACAGATTACAGAGAAAGAATCTCCCAAATCTAAAATTTTGAGTTCTCTGTTCTGATTGGTTAAAATGTTCTGGCCATGTGAGAACCCCATGGTGATTGGTCAGTCTGTCCTCTGAGTAAACTCAAAAAAACTCAAACCATGTGATAGCCCTGCCTGGACTGTGAAGCCAGCCACAATGCTCACTCAACCCTGACTATCCAGCTCTTGTCACCCATTCACTCAAAACAATCTTGCCTGCACCTACACACATGAGCAATAGTTTTGTAATAGAAACATATAAACATATAAACCAAATTCTGTATAAACATTTTATTTGTACAATAAAACCCATCTTACATATTCCCCTAGTTTGAGGATTTGTTGTCCTCAACAAACATCATTTAAATCCATTAACTTAAAATTAAATCTTACACATTCATCCATTTAAATGCATTACGCAATACGAGGTCGTCATTTTAAAAAGCGGGAGTGACGGGGACAAGCTCTTATTTTTGGCGCGAAAACAAATGGAGTGTATCAACTCGCATTGAAAAATTTAATATATTGCGCAACGATGGATCCCTGGCTTCTCTTCGTGTTGCCGCACATCAAATTTACCGTGTTCCGCACATTGAATTTCTGTCCAAGCGGGAAGACACGACTCAAAGCAGTAGAAACAATGACGAAATGCATAATTTGTGATAATATTGGGTAAATACCTTTATTTATCAGATCATTTGAAATGCAATTAACGCTTTGTTTCCACTTTGTTCTCACTGATTCCAATTATCAGCGTTCACAGTTTTGCGTTTCGTCATTGTCTCCACTGCTTTGAGTCGTGTCTTCCCGCTTGGACAGAAATGCTTTCACATGTGGATCGATTTTAATTGCGTTTTAAATGGATTGATGGTTTTGTTCTGTTCTCGAACAATTTGTGATAATATTGGGTAAATACCTTTATTTATCATTTAAAACGCAATTAAAATCGACCCGCTACGTCTGATATCCGTTTTTTGAAAATACGAACATCGTATTTACGTTTTACCGTATTTACTCGTGTATAAGACTGCTAAGATCTTATATCGTAAGCATATTTAAGTTTCACTTTTAAAATGACCGCCAAGCTTCAGCTGAAGCTTGAATGGTAGCAGAGCCGATATGTCAAGAAAAACCAACTCGTGTTATATTCGGAAATTGGTTTTTTTTCAAGAAAAATAACCCCAATTTTGGGGGGTCGTCTTATACACGAGTCGACTTATACACGAGTAAATACGGTAGATCTAAGCCGCACATTCAACCTCCCAGTGTGTATACAATATTTTATATTTATGACTTTCTGAATGCACTGATCTCAACATATGAAAGCCTGTATCTGCTTAAAAAACTAAAATGATTCTCACACCACTGACTTGATAGCTTAATGTTATATATTGATCATCAGCTATGACAGTGATGGGGGTATTTTCTGTTATTCTATTGGTTTGACACATGTAATGTACTCTGAAACTACAAGATGTATTTATAAGTGAGGAAATCTACCTATTTTGAATTAGACTGAAATTTTTATTCCATTTTTTTTGTAATGTATAAAAAATACAGAAGCATGCAAAGAAACTGGCATGTATGGAGACCTGGAACATCCATTATAGCCTCAGTTTGAGAGTTCTGTATCAAAGCAATGTGGGGCTGATGGAGTCGCTATGAATTACATTGCAACACTCTCAACCAGCAGAGCTGAGAAAATATCTGAAATTTTTAATTATAAATTACTTTGCAGGCATTTCCAGGAAATGGTTACACACTTCTCAAAAAGATATCTGCTGTGAGCTTGAAAAAAAAAGGTTTTTTTCTATTTCTTGAAAACATAGTTATTGTTAACAGCACAGTTTTTAAAATTCAATGCCCTGAATATTGTTCATATATTTTCACCCTTAGCCATTTCAAATTGCCAATGAAATGACTTTGTGTCGGCATCTTTTTATTAAGTTTATCTGAGACCTTAAAGAGTCAATTAATTTTTTAAGCAAACATGTTACTCTATCAGGGCTTGGATGAGTTAATCAATGTTTGATCTTTGCAAATTATCAAGATCATCCTCACCAACTTTTAAAAGATGGCGGATATGGTAAAACCTGGTCAGACAAATTACGTGTTTAGAACTTCCAAAAATAGAAATTTGAACAAAATGATGAAAACCTTGTCAGTAATTAATTATTAATTATATGGATTTTGGAACGCAGATGCTTTCAGGGTAAGTAATATAGTCAACTGAGTTCAGTATAGTTCTGAATTAGTGGTTAATGAATCGTAATTGCACATTGGTTTGTGATATATTTCAAACTCAAATTTAAACAAATGACACAGCAAAGTACGTTTTTCACTAGTTTATTGTTGTTTTACCACACCTCTTATACAGTATAGTTGTTAAACACCATATTTCTTAAAGACTCAAAATGAGTATTTTGGTAGGGTTAGAAAAAGCTATTACACCTTATTGCCATCCCATTTTATGCATGGAAGAAGCCTTATTTGGAAATTGCAACAAGCTTTACATATATATGGTCCATTTTCAAAATAGTGTTAATTCATATGTAAATCTTCTTTAAAACAATGTTCACATACTCAAGAGAAAAACATGAGAACTTTGATTGAAATTACTTTATAATGACATTAACAGGAAGACAATTATCTTTTTTGAGACTTATTTTTTTTAATCTACTTTCAACGAAGCTCAGCTACTGCAAACCTACCAATATTTTGTAAAACATATCACTTATTGAGATTTTAAAGAGAACCTTTGCCAGGAAATTTTATTAATACCTTGTGGATCTTCAACTGGGCCTTTGATCTTTTATGTACCCACTGCCACAAGCCATGGGATTATAACAAGTTTTTATTATACAGTAGCTTCTAACTCTTCATCATGGGTAAAGAACTTTTGATAAACTATTATCTAAAGCAGTCTAGAAGTCTAATGAATTGCAATTGCTAACTAATAGATGGCTAAAACATCTTTACTGCTGCACTACGTAGACATTCCCACTGAGGAGATCAAAGCAGTCTGTAGACCATCAGCCATTCTGAATATATTCTTGGTAACACTCATAAACGTCATCAATAGAACAAATGGCACTCAAAATGATAGGTACCAATATCTTGGCGCAAACATTTTAGTACAGCATTTTAGAAACATGCATTGGTTGGAGAAGGGAATTACCTCTCTGAAGGCAGTGGCACAGTTTGTTAAAACATAAGCTTATAAGCACCAGTTCCTATGTGGTTATCCAGAGGTTGGGGGTTCATTTCCCAGTCGTGCTGGTATTGAATTCATTACAATGAGCTGAGGTCTATGCCTGAAGGGTTAACCATTGTCCTTATTAATCTGTGGATGGTGGGTCGTTATGTCAAGGACCTTTAGATGGGATGAAGATTTTACTATATTTAGTAATACATCATTAAGAAAGCAAAACTCTACTCTCAGCCAGTACCTCACAATTGATTATCAAAATGATATGTTGTGTGTCCACATTATAATGCAAAGCAATATTTCCCAACTATTTTAAGATAAAAGGTTACATAAATCCAAATATACAAGCACCTGTATACTATTTGAAGTGTTCAATATGAAGATATGTGACATCAATAGTTATTTTAAACCAAAGTAAAATTAATTTCCCTCCAGACCAATCTCTCACTGTCATGTCAATAGTTTCAAATATTACCATTAGAAATTTTCATATTGGTGAGATTGAGACAAGTATTCCAAAGCTACTTTGTACAAGTAACAAAACTGGTCCTGAAAATATATAATATATATTAGAAATAAAAAGGCAAGAAAAGGAGACCCCTCATATCAAATAAACTTTTAATTAAAATAGAAAATAACTTAGGCCTGGTACTTGTGCTCACAAATTCAGAAATGAAATAAGGCATCAGTTCACCCTGTATATCTTCTTTGCAAACATAAAAGTGAACTGAGGCCCATTACTTTATATATTATACTCACAATATCAGAGATGAACTGAGGCCTGGTTGTCCGGATGTGCTGTACGATTCTGAACACATCCAATGCCTGTTCTTCATCCATCATGTCAATCATGCAGCATACAGCACAGAACACACCAGATCTCTCTGCACCATATCTAGTGAACAGGCAATGTTTATTTAATAGTATTTAATTAAATCATATTTTGGGATAATCATCCTTAAATATCCGATTAATGGTATAATACCTACAAGCACTGGACAATGGATGGACTCGATCCAGACTGTTGCTGTTTTATGTTCTTTACCAGACGTGCAAGAGTGAGCAAATGATTTTTATTTTCCTCTGCTTTGGTTTTTGTGCTGAGGTCAATGTCACAGTGGTACAATGAAAGAGATTTGCTTGTATGCTGAAACAAGCACAATGGGTCATGATATAAAACATAAATTCACACCTGAATCAAACAAATGTGAATTAGAATTAAAGTCTTAAAACAAAAGCAACTGAATAATTAAAGAAAATTAAAAAAACTACAGTAGTGTTAAAATCATAATTTACCTACCTTGTCAAATTTGATTGCAAGATGGTATATATCAATGCCTTCCTCTTCAGAGACATCAGTACATGTAATTCTGTATGGTCCTGCCATCAGAGTCTTTCCAACATCTGGCCAATATTTGTCCTGTTGCAAATTAGAAGAATAGATAAATCATATATAACGTCATTATTATTTACTTTCACCACTGATCTGCAAATGTAATGAACCATACTTTCTGCCACAAAAGACTATATTTTAGAATAGATAGGGGAGTGAAGTATTTTAGATTAAGATTGTGAAGTGAAAGGATCAGAATATTAAGACCAAAATAAAAATGATTTAAATCAATATAATGTACATAAACTTGTGCAGCATGATATTCATTATCGTAATAATGATAATCATAATTTTAATCAAATAATATATCTTGATTAGAGTTTGTTTGAGAAGTAATGTTACAATTCATGATTGGTTTAGTTGACCTCTTTTTCAAATCATGAGGCGAAAAAGCAACTCGAGTAAGTCATGAATTCATAACTTAGTCACAAGTATCAAGGCAGTGTATCTATTAGCAGTGTTGACACATTTATTGTTGCATGTAATATTTATTTCTCAGCAATTCTGTTGATTCTTTCAATACGTTGTTATTCAGGCAGAAGAGTGGATAAGACTTCATACAACCTCCTCTGAAGACTAACCTCAGGAGTATCCTCTAGATTATTCAAAGAAACAATGACATGACAGTTGCTGTGTTGCACCATTTTCCAGAATGCTTTCTGTGTATTTTCAAGGGGTAACTGGGTTACCAGGAAGCTCTTCTTCTCCCTGTAACCCTACAAAGTGTTTTGAAAAATGATGATGATTACTGTCAGGAAATGATATGCCAATGCACTTTCCCCAATTTTGCAAGTATCACATCTTCAGCTTAGCTAATCTAAAATGATAACATCAGCTTAAATCTAATTTAAAATGTTTTATGAATATTTTACGTTTTCATAATGTAATAAATGAAATAAGTTTCACTCACATTCACAAATACTGCATTAATGTAGTCTCCATTTGTTGACTGTTTTGTCTCAACCTGATTCCAAAAGTGGTGACTGTTGGCTATGAACCACAGGCATTATCATTAATCAGAAATGTAAAGGAAATGAAAAGAGCACTGAGACACACACACACACCACACACACACACATATATATATATGTATATATATATATATATATATGTATATATATATATATATATATATATATATATATATATATATATATATATATATATATATATATATATATATATATATATATATATATATATATATATATACATATACATTTTGATATTTAATATACACACATATACATTTTGATATTTAATATACACAAATATACATTTTAATTTATCCGACCATTATGTATATTATATCAAGCATTGTTTTCAGTACATATAACATTGCCAAACCTGGTAGAATGTCAGGTGAACGATTCCTAATGAAATTTGCATCTGAACTGGCAATTGAAAACAATTCTTGGGATGATTTTAACTTTAGGAAATGTAACATCTGAAAACAAATAATTTGAAATTGAAACAACCAATGCTTTTTAACATTTGCACTTATGATAAATCAACACATATTTGTTAATTTCAGAGTAAAATGAGTTCTCTGGAACCTTGAATTGTGATTGCAGCATTGTCATGCCAGTTGGAGGGTTTGGTCTACTCAGTTGCCCATGTATGTTTTTCAGTTTAGAACATGGAATATATGTCTCTCCCATTTCCATAGCCTCTGACAATGCTGAATAAAGAAATCTGTACTGCTTCTGTATGAAAAAAGAGACAGAAATTCAAGTCAATACATTATCAATATTTAAGAAATTAAAGATCTGTTTATGAAAGGGAGATTCAGATCTTACTATATGACTGACAATTGGTCATTTATTCTGTTACTAATCAGTTCTCAGCCACATTTTTATGAAGAGTCATGACATGTGAAAGATCATGTGCTCACCTTTTCAACATTGGTGGTAGAGATTGATATGACAGAGAAGTCAAGTAATGGAGGGTAATCAAGTAGGAGACATACAATCATTTGTTAATGCATCAGAAGCCACCAGAGGACACCAGATTAATGACCTTAAGGATTGGTGCCTTTCAGATTCAGCATTACCAGGGAAGCTGGGCTAAATAGGGCTGATATTTTCCCAAAAACGGTTTAAGATATTTTATTATTTTCCCTAAAAACAGAATATTGATATTCAAATTTCTGCCTAAAACAGGGATCACAATCCCCTTTTCCAAATCTCCTAATTCAGAGCATGTTTTGTCACCTTCTTCATCCTAATCCAGGGTTGACTGTTACCTTCCCTTATGAACCTTTTTATGTTGTGAGGGTCTATACAGGGACTGGGGGCCACGGGCCGTGGCGCAGTTGGTTAGAGCACCAGCTTACTAGCACCAGTTCCTCTGTGGTGATCCAAAGGTCATGGGTTCGATCCCCGGCCATGCCGAGATTGAACTCATGATTCAATTTCCCATATGAGCTGAGGCCCGTGCCAAAAGGGTTAACCCGTTGTCCTTGTAAATCTGTGACCAGGTGCGTTGTCATGTCAAGGACCTGCGACATGACAATTCAGTAAGGCAGCACTATATCTGCTACAAGTAGGTCTCATCACGAAATGACTGAAATAATGTTGAAAGTGATGTAAAACCCCAAACAAACATACAGGGACTGGAATAGTCCTCAGAATTGTAACATTTCTACACATATTGTTGGAAAGGTTTTGCAACCTCTCTGGCTTGGGGATATACTCGCTTATTGTGAGGTCGGGCCAATATGCTAAGTGCCTACTCCGATCTCGGGTGATTGAGGAGAACTGCAGACTCTGATATTATGTCATCTTTATTCGTGGTATAAATTGTACATATACATAAATACATATACATATATATAACCCCGAGTTAACATATGGCATGGCAATGAGCGATCAGCCTAAGTGGTCATCCGTGTAACTCCTGTGTGGGGGCGACAGAGAGTGGCGGCCTGCGGCCCATATCCCCGCACTCCTGCTCCATGCTTGTCCTGAGTGTCGTGGCTTGGCTCTTTGCCTTTCTTGGTCCAAATTGGCTATGTGTCGTGTGTACAGCCTATATGTACCCACACGTCAGGATGAGATCATGTCTCTTCCCAGAAAATGACCAAATATGGTCATTTTCCGTACTTGACAGGGTGAGATCATATCCAATTCTGTACAGTGACACAGTGGATCCATAATGTATGCAACCTGCTCTTGACGCGTACCACGGTCTCGCACATCCACCGTCTCTCTGTCAACCTGCACTTGGTAACCTCTGTAGATGGGCAATCTTGCACTCAATAACTATGCATGATATTCTGCTATTCTGCGTGATTGTCTATGATTGTCTATATATAATCCTGAGAGTCTATAGGTAGGTAATCTATATCCTACAATATCTCAATCCTAAATTTCCCCAAGTTATGTTTTAAGTCCGACCCAATGACTATCTTTGTCAGGTTTGCATGTTTCTTTAGCAAAGGAACATAGTGTCACTTAGAGAGTTTTTGTTCACTTCCGATTTTAATTGTGCAGTTCCTATGTGTTGTTTCCAATGTGGCAGTATGGCGTCCCGCAATCGGCCAATTGGTTTACAAATCCAGGAAGTAAAAAAGACAAAAAACAATGATCAATGAGCTTCTGACTACCAGACATCACATATTTGTACAAAGTGTTTCTCCTTGCCTGGAGGTAAAGCATTCTTTTCGTTACTGGGGAGTGCTTTTTGTTCACTTCCGATTTTAATTGTGCAGTTCCTATGTGTTGTTTCCAATGTGGCAGTATGGCGTCCCGCAATCGGCCAATTGGTTTACAAATCCAGGAAGTAAAAAAGACAAAAAACAATGATCAATGAGCTTCTGACTACAAGACATCACATATTTGTACAAAGTATTTCTCCTTGCCTGGAGGTAAAGCATTCTTTTCGTTACTGGGGAGTGCTTTTTGTTCACTTCCGATTTTAATTGTGCAGTTCCTATGTGTTGTTTCCAATGTGGCAGTATGGCGTCCCGCAATCGGCCAATTGGTTTACAAATCCAGGAAGTAAAAAAGACAAAAAACAATGATCAATGAGCTTCTGACTACCAGACATCACATATTTGTACAAAGTATTTCTCCTTGCCTGGAGGTAAAGCATTCTTTTCGTTACTGGGGAGTGCTTTTTGTTCACTTCCGATTTTAATTGTGCAGTTCCTATGTGTTGTTTCCAATGTGGCAGTATGGCGTCCTGCAATCGGCCAATTGGTTTACAAATCCAGGAAGTAAAAAAGACAAAAAACAATGATCAATGAGCTTCTGACTACCAGACATCACATATTTGTACAAAGTGTTTCTCCCTAGCCTGGTGGTAAAGCATTCTTTTCGTTACTGGGGAATGCTGCTACTATTAAAAATAATTATAAAATATATTCAAATTATGAAAATGCATACATCACTTTTTGTTACGTGACCAGTTTTCACAGATAAAGAGAATGATAGCATGGAGGGGACTTTTGGTTGTGGCACTGGCACTGTCAACATTTGGCAGTCTTCTGGGCTAAGTTGTGACTAAGTTGGGCAGTGATCAGATCCAAACGTTAACTCATACACAGCACTCTATATTCTGTCTATTGTTGCTATCTTTACTCAATTGAACTGCATGTATGCAAAGCTAGCATGCCCTTGCTGGAAGACCTTTAAATAAAAGTAAACAGCTCTCATGTGGACCTCAATGCGACATATTTACACTGATTATACTGACCAAGGTCACTCTTCTCGAACTATTGCCTGCTCCCTCTCAGAAATGTCCACTGCATATTTGTGGATTTGTTGTGACAGGAATCATTTTGGATATCAGAGCCAAAGACACTAATTTTGTCAGATAGATTAAAGCCCCCAAGTATAGTGTTAGCAGGAAAAAGTGTGTCCATACCTAAATGAATCACTTAAGGTTAGTTTATTCTCTGGGATGATATCCACATTTCATTTGAAATTTGTTATGTTTAAAGGAAGACTTGATCTGCTGACTGACTGATAAAATGGTAAGGAATAACCATGATCCCAATCAGCTGATCTGGTCATCCAGGGCTACTGTCCACTTTGTCCTCTTTGGCTGTTTTAAATGGGGGGGGGGGGGCTGAGTATGCAGCCATCATTCACCATAAGATTTCTAATCGTTTCATAACCTTTACCCAGCCCTAGCCAGTACCCTACTTATCATTCACCATAACCCAGTGAAGAACCAGACCACTTGGCTTTACTGGGAGAGTGGGGTATTCCCAGGCTCTTGTGCATGCCTTTTGTGCCATGATGTCATACCTCAGATCAAGGGCCTCATTTGCATCCATTCAACCCCAGGACCTTATGTTTCAATTCCAGAACAGGTTACATCAAGCCCTTTGTTGGTCAAGAACGTGTCACTCAGAGTCGATTTTCATCTCATTCCCTGAGGTTGGTAAATGTGTGCCAATGTAGCGCTTCATCTATTCAAACTTGGCAGATAGCCCAGGCTGGGGATTGATCCCAGGTTTATCAGACCTATATTCCCTAGTATACCAGGCTGGTGTTGCCAAGTGGCGTGCCTTTGACATTACTTTCAATAAAAATACAACTATTTATTACTTATTATCATATTACTAGAAGTGAGGGCCTGCTCTCAAGCAGTGCAGACGTGCCTAGCCTGAGCTCCTGATTAACACCTTCAAATCTTTGTTTAAATTGAAGACAACACCATCGTTGGATAAGTATATATAAACGTATATATACCAGGTGCGTATAACATTGAATTAAATATACAAAGCAAAAGTCTAATAGTATTTCTCCACTGAATATAATATTTCTTGGTAAGAAATATTGAGTGAACAGTGAAAACAAATTTGAAACATAAGACCCACATCATTTGACAGGTTAATCCGGGGTGTCAGTGCACAAACCTTGGCCTGCCAGACAATAGCTCTACCTCAAACAGTTCTGGCCCAAGTGAGCAAATTAACAGTGGCACTGAGAACCCCTATAGTTGGTGGCAACTTAATCACAAAATTATAGAAGCTAATATATATAAGATAGAACTCTAAATTGGTATTTCTCGTGCGGGGAATACTATCTATCTTATTTTTTGAAGACACACAATTGTTGAGAACATATCTTGAATTTATTCTAAGGCTAATATTATTTGTATAAGACGGAGCTCTAAATTAGTATTTCTCGTGCGGGAGGTACTATCTGTCTTACTACACTGATAATTTTGTTCTTGATACATATATAAGATAGAACTCTAAATTGGTATTTCTCGTGCGGGGAATACTATCTATCATATTTTTTCGAAGACACACAATTCTAAGGCTAATATTATTTGTATACGACGGAGCTCTAAATTAGTATTTCTCGTGCGGGAGGTACTATCTGTCTTACTACACTGATAATTTTGTTCTTGATAAATATATAAGATAGAATTCTAAATTGGTATTTCTCGTGCAGGGAATACTATCTATCTTATTTTTTGAAGACACACAATTGTTGAGAACATATCTTGAATTTATTCTAAGGCTAATATTATTTGTATAAGACGGAGCTCTAAATTAGTATTTCTCGTGCGGGAGGTACTATCTGTCTTACTACACTGATAATTTTGTTCTTGATACATATATAAGATAGAACTCTAAATTGGTATTTCTCGTGCGGGGAATACTATCTATCTTATTTTTTCGAAGACACACAATTCTAAGGCTAATATTATTTGTATAAGACGGAGCTCTAAATTAGTATTTCTCGTGCGGGAGGTACTATCTGTCTTACTACACTGATAATTTTGTTCTTGATAAATATATAAGATAGAAGTCTAAATTGGTATTTCTTGTGCGGGGAATACTATCTATCTTATTATTTTTTGAAGACACACAATTCTAAGGCTAATATTATTTGTATAAGACGGAGCTCTAAATTAGTATTTCTCGTGCGGGAGGTACTATCTGTCTTACTACACTGATAATTTTGTTCTTGATAAATATATAAGATAGAAGTCTAAATTGGTATTTCTCGCGCAGGGAATACTATCTATCTTATTTTTTGAAGACACACAATTGTTGAGAACATATCTTGAATTTATTCTAAGGCTAATATTATTTGTATAAGACGGAGCTCTAAATTAGTATTTCTCGTGCGGGAGGTACTATCTGTCTTACTACACTGATAATTTTGTTCTTGATACATATATAAGATAGAACTCTAAATTGGTATTTCTCGTGCGGGGAATACTATCTATCTTATTTTTTCGAAGACACACAATTCTAAGGCTAATATTATTTGTATAAGACGGAGCTCTAAATTAGTATTTCTCGTGCGGGAGGTACTATCTGTCTTACTACACTGATAATTTTGTTCTTGATACATATATAAGATAGAACTCTAAATTGGTATTTCTCGTGCGGGGAATACTATCTATCTTATTTTTTCGAAGACACACAATTCTAAGGCTAATATTATTTGTATAAGACGGAGCTCTAAATTAGTATTTCTCGTGCGGGAGGTACTATCTGTCTTACTACACTGATAATTTTGTTCTTGATAAATATATAAGATAGAAGTCTAAATTGGTATTTCTTGTGCGGGGAATACTATCTATCTTATTATTTTTTGAAGACACACAATTCTAAGGCTAATATTATTTGTATAAGACGGAGCTCTAAATTAGTATTTCTCGTGCGGGAGGTACTATCTGTCTTACTACACTGATAATTTTGTTCTTGATAAATATATAAGATAGAAGTCTAAATTGGTATTTCTTGTGCGGGGAATACTATCTATCTTATTATTTTTTGAAGACACACAATTCTAAGGCTAATATTATTTGTATAAGACGGAGCTCTAAATTAGTATTTCTCGTGCGAGAGGTACTATCTGTCTTACTACACTGATAATTTTGTTCTTGATACATATGTAAGAAAGAACTCTAAATTGGTATTTCTCGTTCGGGGAATACTATCTATCTTATTTTTTGAAGACACACAATTGTAGAGAACATATCTTGAATTTATTCTAAGGCTAATATTATTTGTATAAGACTGAGCTCTAAATTAGTATTTCTCGTGCGGGAGGTACTATCTGTCTTACTACACTAATACTGGACTCAGACAGAAATCTCCTGTTTAAAAACAGATTACAAGGTTAAATATAGAACTTTATAGAAAGTACAGAATTCTTTCCATTGTATACTTCTTACAGACTTTTGATGGCATCAAATGAATTTATTGAATCGCTTCATGAAAAATTAATTTTCGGAAGAAATTCTAACATAAAGTACAAAAATATGCAACAATTAGATAGTAAAGCAATTCCCTGTCAAAACTATGAGAAGAATGGGGAGTGCAGGTTTGGGGATAGATGCAAATTTTTGCATTCATTGAAGAGGCAAAAATTTAACAAATGACGGGGTCGGGGGGACATAAGGTTTCAGAAGAGAGATATGTATAATGAAAGAATCTTGTATAACCAAAATTTAAATCATGTAGATAATGATAATGCTTATAGGTATGAATATGGTAGTGTGAATTACTGGACCACGATTGGCAGCTCTAAAAATATCTCTGTGCCATTAAGAAATATAATACCTAGCGATAATGTGAAACTTTTAAAAAATGATTGCATCTTAGATTACAGCATGAATGAAAATGTTTTTATAAATGAGAAAAACTCTATGAATGGAGATGTTTTTATGATGCAGGACGATTTTAAAGAAAATTGCATGAAAATAAATTTAAACAAACGTGAAAAAGATTTTAATAATGTCATTTTTTCACATGAAAAGATAAATACCTTATGTCCCCGTAGTCAATGCATAAATCAATGTCAAAACAAAGTTTTTTTATCTTTTCAGTAATAATAATACCTTATGTCCTTGTAGCCAATGCAAAAATCAATGTCAAAACAAAGTTTTTTATCTTTTAAGTAATAAAGATAGCCAAGAATATGAAACAGCAAATAAACATGTAGAATTTTTAAAGCCCACATATGCTGAGGTATTGAAGATTCCAAACAATCAAGAAGTCAATCTATACAATAATATCCGAAAACGCAAGTGTAAAGAATCTAATGGAAGCACATCATCTTTAAATAAAATGGTGAGAATCAATGATCATATTAAATACATGGCCAGGGGTGAAGGGCTTCCCCAACTGGACACTCTTAATGATAAGCATCTTAATGGTAGCTCTAACATACGAAACATAAGAAAAAACTTGAACCAATCAAATGCCTTATCTGGGTCACGTGGTCTAAATAACCACACCCACCACAGGATGGTCCGTAAGAGTAGAACAGGTTTTACTATGCCATTAAACGAAACATCGCTCTCAAATCGATTTGAATATCTTTCTGACAGTAACATAATTGCAACCCATAATTTCAGGCAAAAGGAACATAGTCCTTATATTATTAATCACCGCACTAAGTCTCGAAGCGATCGGACGTTAGCTCCGCCCTCCGTTAATCTGATTGGCCGTCATGGGGGGCAATGTGCTGGGGGTGAAAGAGGTTCCCTCCATAATGACGTCATAGGGTCAATGGCCGGTTTCCCGGTTGAAAGTTGCCTTAATGCTCAGGAGAATACAAAAAAAATTCACTTTAATAGAAACTTAACTAATAACAAAATGAATAGACATGTAAAACATAACCTTAAAAAAAATACACACATTATAATGAACAAAGATCTAACTATTGCAACAGCCAATGTTCAAAGTCTTGGAAATAAGACAGAACTGATAAATTTATATATTAATGAAAATAATGTTGACTTATTCTTTATAACTGAAACTTGGATTAATGAAATGAATGAACAAATCATAAGAGGTGAAATTAAAGGTAACAACTATGATATTGAACATGTACCACGTGTCCTAAGGTCTGGCGGGGGTCTGGCTATTATCTATAGACCTGAAATAGACATAAAGAAAATTAATCACACACATAAATTATCGACAATGGAAATGATGGAAATAAATATTAAAACTAAAAATAATATATGCACTATTATTACAATATACAGACCTGAGCCTTCTGATAAGAACAAATATACTTACACAGAATTTTTCGAAGAATTCAGTGAACTACTGTCTTATTATAGCACATATACACATGAAGTTATATTGGTGGGCGACTATAACTTTCACATGAATAGACCCGAGAGGCCTAATATAATAAAATTCAATGAAGTCCTAGATCTATATAATTTACATAATCATGTGACAGAACCAACGCATATTATGGGAAATACGCTCGACCTATTAATAACAGGCATACATAGTAATGTAATTAAGGAACATATAGTTGATGAAAAAATATCAGATCACAATATCCTAAGACTTACCTTAAATCTGCAGACTAAAGTCAATAACAAAAAAACTGTATCATATAGAAATTACAAAAAAATGAATATCGATGAATTTAAAAGAGACATTGAGGAAATGTTCAACGATAGTCAATCTTATCAAGATGCAGATCTAAATAAATTACTTGATAAATATAACAAATTGACAATGGTACTTGACAAACATGCTCCTAATGTGGAGAAAACCATAAATATTAGGAAACCAGCACCATGGTTATCTGATGATGTAAGGATTGAAAAAAGAAAGAAAAGAAGACTTGAAAGGAAACATGATAAAACTGGCCTCTCCTCAGATAAGATACAATTTAAAATACAGAGGAACAAATATAATAATATCATTAAGAATTCGAAAAACGATTATTATGCGGGAATAATAAATTCAAATAAATCGGATCCGAAAAAATTATTTAAAATATTAAATAAATTACTACATACTAAAGAGGACACCCCTTTCCCTAGTCATAATGACAAAAAGGAGTTAGCCTCAGAATTTAATAATTTTTTTCTTGAAAAAATTTCGAATCTTAGAGAGTCCATGGACCAAATTGATAAAAATAATCAACAAATAAATGAGGAAGTCAGATTTGATACACAGTTGATAGAATTCACATTGTTAAGTGATTCTGAAGTCAAAACAATAATTAAAGAATCTGCAAAGAAGTCATGTGAGCTGGATCCAATCCCTACATGGCTTATAAATGAATGCATGGGGAATTTACTGCCATTAATAAAGGCCATCATAAATAAGTCAATCTCATTAGGAGACATGCCTGATGACCTGAAGATGGCCATCATTAGACCCTTAATTAAGAAATTGGGCCTGGAATTGATAAAGAAGAATTATAGACCAGTCTCGAACCTGGCCTACTTATCAAAATTAATAGAAAGAGCAGTAGCTAAACAGTTTGTGGGACATCTAGTTAGAAATGATATTCAAGGCCTATTTCAATCAGCCTATAAGGAGTTCCATAGTACTGAAACTGCATTACTCAAAGTGCAGAATGACATCTTAATGGATATTGATGATGGTAAAACGGTAATGCTGGTACTACTTGATCTATCAGCGGCTTTTGACACTATTGATCATGAAATATTGCTTAATAGACTGGAAAAAAGATGTGGTATCACAGGGACTGCCCTTAAATGGTTTAGATCATACTTGTCTAATAGAAAACAATGTGTTGTAATAGATGGTGAAAGATCTGATAATATTAAGATTAAATATGGTGTCCCACAAGGCTCAGTTTTGGGACCTTTATTATTTACGGCATATATGGAGCCTTTATCAGATATAATTGGTAACTATGGTCTCAAGCATCACATCTATGCTGACGATACACAACTCTACATCACCATTGATCCTAAGTCTAAAGAAACTAGAGTTAAGTCCTGCAAGGAGATGGAAAATTGTATTATAGAGGTTAAAAAATTCTTAATAGAGAATAAAATGAAGATAAATGATGGGAAGACAGAAATGCTTTTATGTGGTAAAAGCTGTGAATTCAGAAAAAAAAATGTACCTGAAGATATTCTAGTAGGGGAAACTAGAATCCCTAGATCAAATTCTGTTAAGGATCTAGGGGTTATTCTAGATCAAGAACTATCTATGAAATCACAAATCAGAAAAATGTGTAAAAACGGTTTCTTCCATGTAAAAAATTTATCAAGAGTAAGAAATTGTTTAGATGAGGGAACAGCCAACACCCTTGCTCATGCATTTGTCACTTCTACCCTTGACTATGGAAATGCCCTTCTAGCGGGTCTTCCTGAGTGTGAATTAGCCAAATTACAAAAATTACAGAACGCTGCGGCGAGGGTAGTTGGGAAGCTCAAAAAAAGAGATCATATCACGCAAAAACTTAAGGAACTTCACTGGTTACCAGTAAAAGCTAGGATTGATTTCAAAATATCTCTATTAACATGGAAGGTGCAAAATGGCTTTGCCCCAAAATATTTGTCTGATTTATTAGAATATAAACAGTTGGGTATGGGACTGCGATCTAATGATAAAAATGAATACGTAGTACCTAAGACTAATATGAAATCTTATGGAGATAGGGCTTTCATGGCGTATGCGCCAAGGAACTGGAATGCGCTGCCCCTTGAAGTGAAAAAGTGTAAAACTGTTGAAACTTTCAAGAAGAAACTTAAAACATTTCTATTTAGAAAACACTATCTTAATGAAGCGCTTCGAGCAGACTTGGTCTGATATAGCGCTATATAAATCGTTATTATTATTATATTACTACATATCATACACTATATAGTGCATTTATCATCAGTACACATTCTTCCACTATAGGTCATAATTCCATCACATCACCAAAATGATCATTTTGTGCATTCTTTCAGTTTAGGGTTTAAGACTCAAGACTCAAGTATTATAAATACTAATAGGTTTTACTGACCAGTGTTGATACCATGTTGACTCTGGCCATTCTGAGAAGGTTAACACAATATGTGACATCCACCAATCCCTCAGATTCTGCCTGATCCAGGAGGTAGTCCAGCGCTAAGAAGATGCCGGTTTGGCTCACACCATCACTATGGTTAAAAAAGTGTTTTGTGAGTCTATATTATGGTCATTTTGTAAAACTGTTTTTAGGCCAGAATATTATTGATGATATTATCATTTTGATAGGAGCTTATGCTGGAGTCTATCAAATTTAAAATTGTAGACAAGGGGCAACAGATCTTTTCATGTAATCTCAACAATCATATGTTTGACTAATTAGTCAGGATATAGATTTACACAAAAATGAACTTCATTTAATTGAAAATATGACATCTGTGATTTGGAAATTATCTGTAAAGCCATGTGATCCAGGGCAGTAATTGAGGGAAATTCTCAACAAAGTGATAAACCAAACGAAAAATATTTTTGAATGAACACTTTTGATTAAATTTCTTCCAAGTTGATTAGAAATGTACAAAAGTGAAATTCTGGGGATACATGTCATCATTCATTGCTTACATACTTTCTCACGATGAAAACCTCTATTTTGAGTTTTAAACAGACATTGTCTCCCTCCAGGTGTGCATTTATTAAGAGCAATTAACATTCAATTAAAGTCACACTGGATATACTATAATATTACATTTTTATGTTCAATATCTAATTAGTATGTTGATAATAAGAACAAATTGTATATATGCTTTTATGAATTTAATTTAAAACCACAGATAATCATGCATTTATTTGTCTTAAAGGCTTCAATATACCAAATATCGAATCTTATGTACATTTGGAAACGTCCCACAAACTTGTATTGGTTAAAGGTGATAGGAAGCCAATATTAGAAGAGTTTATGCATGCTTTGTCATTATAAAAATTAAAATACCTGCAATGAACAACAGTTGGTCCCACTTGAAGTGCCAGTTGAGATTTGACTTTTCTTAGAAAGTTCAGGAATGGAGTAGCATAATTTGGAACATCATTATCAGGCCATTGGGTGAAGTTAAATTGTTTCACAGAACGAATCTCCTTGGTTGTGATCTGATGACAAATATGCAATGAATTAAATACATATTCAACATATTCAACATGATACAACATTCATCATTCAAAGTATGCTGTAAAATCTTTCAAATCATTCAAAAAGAGTGATAGAAGCCATCATATCATTGTTATGGTTAAAATTTTGAAGAAGCTTTTCAGAAATAGCAAGAGCATAGACACAAAATGTGATGTTAATTAAATATGGTGATGCATCTTATCTCATAAATATGGTCTTTCTGATCTGTCAATTCTTAGGTTCCACATTATCAACAGAAATATGATAATGGGTATTTTCAAATATTTTACAGTATTGACATTAATCAAGGTATTATTAACAATAGTTTAAAGAACAACAACAAAGTTAACATTTTTGATGGCCAAGACTCGGATGATATAGCTTGGCCATTCTTCTACTTCTTTCAAGGTCACATTGATATCTCCATAAGTTACGTCTGCATTGAAGTCAGGCCAATATTTCTCACAAGTTATCTATAACATCGAAACATTATTAAGTTATATGGGTTGTTACAATTTTACATAAAGGTATGTGTGACATTATTTAACATTATATTTCTTATTTCTTGACAAATCATTAAAGAGGCCTTATTTTCATTTTTAATTCTAATCACATAATGGTTGGATTATTTCCTCTATATGTATACCTTAGTTTCTCCCACTATGTTTATAAGCATCATGATGTTTGGAGTATTTTGTTCCCAGATCATCTGCCAGAAGTCAATTACAGTTTCTGGAGTGGGACCTTGTGTGGCAATAAAGGCTGTCTGCTTCAAGTAGTTCTGATAGACAAAAAGAATGAGAACAAATGTAGCAATTGTTATGAGTAATTGAAATACTAGTTTATGAAAATGAAAATGCATAACATATATTAAATGCATATACCTGAACGTAACTGGCATTAATGTAATCTTGTCCACTTGTATTTGACACTTTAACTCTATTGTGGTCATCTGAATATAAATGTTGAGTATTTTTAGAAATCTTCATAACTGTATTGTGTAGGACATATCACTCTTTATTTGATATCACATCCAGAACTCACTAATTTGAAAAACTCTAAGTATCATAACTTACATGCAACAATATTTTTAGACCTGTTTTTCACAGTTATGTTCGAACGGTGGGACCCTGCTTCACATTTTGCAGTTAACCCACATGGTATGCTCTGCAAGTGTGCAACAAAATGCCCAAATGTATGCACAAAAGTCATGTTAGAGTGAAAAAAATGATTCATTGTTGGTAGATATCACATGGTGCACATGCATCTGGTTACATTCAAGGGGCGGGGCTAATGGAACAGACCTATTTGAACATATCTCATCGCATAATCGGAGAGGGTGTCATATACTGAGCCCGATGCAAAGGAGAGTAAGGTTTGTGTCAGTGATGGTCAGGTTGTGTACTGTTTCATGTTTATTATGGTCATAGTATAAGCCTGTGTCAGTCACTTCATTGGGTCATGCAGAGACTTCATTGGGTAATGCAGAGACTTCATTGGGTCATGCAGAGACTTCATTGGGTCATGCAGAGACTTCATTGGGTCATGCAGAGACTTCATCGGTTCACAATGCAGAGACTTCATGAGGCCTTTCTCCATGTACTGGCATGTTGGCAATACTATGCTTTATATTAACTTGCACCTCTGCATTTCACATTATTGTCGGTTCACTTGTAATAATAATAATAATAATAATAATAATAATAATAATAATAATAATAATAATAATAATAATAATAATAATTATAATAAGAAGAAGAAGAAGAAGAAGAATAACAATAAGAATAACAATAATAATAATTATAATAATAATAATAATAATAATAATAATAATAATAATAATAATAATAATAATAATAATAATAATAATAATAATAATAATAATAATAATAATAATAATAATAATAAAATTGGTATATCACTGATACCAGACAAGTCTGTTCATAGCGCTATATTCAGGACGTGCTTCATGAAGAGATGAGTTTTCAGTCTACTCTTAAATGAGGAGACTGAGGCACTAGTCTTAATTTCACTAGGCAAGGAATTCCAGAGTCTAGGGCCAACACAGATGAAAAGGCCCTGTCCCCCACTGTCCTCAGCCGGGTCTTAGGAACTTCCTGATTTTTCCTACGAGTTTTGGATGTATTGTAGTTTCCTGGTGTCAGATTTAGGAAGACCTGCTAGTAGGCCATTGCCATAGTCCAGAGTGGAGGTAACAAAGGCATTGGTAAGTGTTACCGCTGTCTTCTCGTCTAGACAGTGTCTGATGGCCTCATCTGGCCCTTCATATCCAACTTAGAATCAAAGGTTATGCCAAGGTCAACCACTGACTCACTAGGAGCAATATCAGAGCTGCCAACCCTAATTGTGTCTGGGATACTGCTGCTAGTGGCAGTATTGTACCTGTCAGTACATATAAGCATTTCCGTTTTTCCATCATTTATCTTCATCTTGTTTGATATAAGGAAGTTTCTAACCACACTGAAGCACTTTTCCAACTTGATGGGGGGAAGTGTGGTCAATAGGGATGTGAATCTGAGTATCATCTGCATAAATATGATAGCTCAGACCATATTTGGCTTGGATATCAGAAAGGGGTGTCATATAAATGGTAAAAAGTATTGGGCCCATTACTGAGCCCTGTGGGACCCCATATTTTATGGACTTGAGGCAGGACCTATGGGTCCCTACTTTCACACACTGTTTCCTGTTACTTAGATATGACCGAATCCAGGAGAGGGCGTGACCTTTGACATTACATCGAGCCTCCAATCTATTAAGTAGAATTTGGCGGTCAATGGTGTCAAAGGCAGCAGAGAGGTCAAGTAACAGCAGGATGACTGACTTCTTATTGTCAAGAGCACACAGGATATCATTTTCACCTTTAACAGAGCAGTTTCAGTGCTATGATATTCTTTGTAGACTGATTGAAACTTGTCGGTAAGGCCATTCCTTACCAGATGAGGGACCAATTGGTCTGCCACTGCCCTCTCTGTTAGTTTAGAAAAATATCTTAGGTTGGAAACAGGTCTATAGTGTTATGATGGCTTTTTTTCAGACCTCTTGACTAATTTTCACACATCACCTGAAGTTAAGGGTGTGAACCTCTCAAGACTTGCTGTATCTGGTGTACTCCTATTGTTCGCAGTGTCACCTGGTGGCTAAATTTGGCAGGGTGGAGCCTTAATAATGTCCAAGCCAATTCTATTTTTTCAAGAAAGAATGTGTTGAACTTCTCAGCTTGTTTGCCACTTGCAATTGCAGCAAAACAAATTATTTTTTTGATTTTATAAAAAATAATTAAATCCTTCTGACATTCAATACAGTTATGACACAAATCCCAGCAGACAAAACTGGTTGAAATGATGCGGTTTTGATGTGAATCTCAAATGTGGTTTTGACATGGTAAACTGAGGGAAAAGGCAAAGCAAAATGACATGAATTATTCACATGGAAAGATGTGAATTATTCACATGGAATGATATAGATTATTCAAATGGAAAAGCTTAGCAGGGGTGGGTCAGTGTGAATTAATAACACCTAGCTCAATATATAATTCACCAAATGTAAATTAAACAAACATTAAGTGGTATATTGTATGTTTTTTATAATTGAGAGACAAATTATCTTGTTTTGCTTTTTCATAGAACTTATTTATATGTTTTAAATGATTCAAATGACAAATTTTAGATTTTGTAATAAACAATATATCAATATTAACAAACAATACAATATATCTGCTTCAATTCTTCCAATAGGTGGCCTCTCGAAAGCAAGAACAATTACCTTGAATTGCTTCTTGAATGGCTGTTGCTTCCTGTTTTCCTTGCTGATGTAATCACTTATCTCTTTTGTTTTCAAAGGATTCATTTCCGGACTGAGTGTTTTGTAGCAGCCTATATTTGCTTTTATATCATCCTCCAAAGTTTCATAGGGTCCATTACTAATTCTTATATCTTCTGGTTCTTCATAAATGCCTTCTTCTACTTTTTGCACATCAACTGGATGTGCCAATGGATATTAAAGATTATGACATATATTCAATCTTGAAAAAAATGACAATGTTATTTGTTTTATGTAAAATGTATTTAAACGATTTATCATAATCTTGCCTTCAGATTTACCTTGGAAATTCATGTATTGTTTATTTGCAGATGCCACTGGTGAGTTGACATAATTAGCCTCCAGTGTAGCTTCTTCTTGAGTTTTTCTTTTCTTTCTGGAATAGGGATGATATTAATAATCCAAATTAACTATACACTCTATATCTGCAACTTGATCCTTCAAAGAACATGATCTTACCGATATCTGAAGAATACAACTGCACTCACTCCAGCCATAATTATTAATGATAAACAAGCCAGTATTACTCCAATAACTGTTGAACTAGCTGAAGGTTTAGTATCTAAAATGCGAAACATATGATTGTTATTCTGGTGTGATGAAGATTTGATGTAATTATTTCGTATATATCATAACATAACAAATTAATAAAGATGTATTTGCTTCATTGATATTGTTACTTATAAACAATAATTCAAAAGTAAAGCCATTTGGACATTTAAAATGTGTAAACTTTGGGCTGAAACTTTGATTATCATAATTATTTCTGTGCTTATACAATTTTGAATAAAATGATATTTCTGAAAGAGGAACAAATTAAGTTTTGTATTGATAATAATCCAGCCAATTTTCAAGACCAATTACCACAATTATGTAACTACAAAAATTACTTTGTAAATATATTTCATGATAGGTAATACAAACCAACACAACTGTCACTAGTATAACCTAGTATAATCTATAGAATATGTATAATTTACTGCAAATATATTCTAACATATATTGATCATTATTATTCAGAGTAATATATACATTGTCCCACAGATCCATGACCGAAAGTCAAAGGCATACACATTATCAAACATATATCATTATTCTGAATTATATAATGTTTGCATGAATAAAAGTGGAAAAAATTATTTTGAAAACCCAGTATTGCTGACATATTTGATGCACAAAACAAAGAATACTACTCACTTTGTTGGCAGTTTGAATCAGTCCAGCCTTCGGCACAATTACCAGGACAATTTCCATTGGTACTGTCACACGCCTCTTGGTTCAAACAGTGACATTGTCCCTCACACTTAGGACCAAAGAACCCTGCCACACACTCTGTCAATAAAATGTAACTGCTATCAAAACTAAAATAAATGAAAAATTACAAATTGGAATGTGAAATGGATTGCCATTACAAAGAATATTGCCTTGATGTCATGAGCCATTCAAAACTTCTAATGGTTCCAACATTTAAGATGGCCAAAATTAGTCATTATATATGTTGGATAATTACTACTATTTGTAAATTTTGCATAATCCAGGCCTATACCCCCATAAGACATGCTTTCTTGTTAAAAGTTTTTAATTTAGAATTTAGGTTTTACCCAGGGGGCTTATTTTGATAAGCTAACTGGTACTCAGGTGAGTGTCTGATATAAGATTGATAAGCTTGAGAGTCCAAGATTAACTATGTCTGATTGGGGCTATGCCTCTTAACAAGCCTGCATAGCAGACCATACCCTCAAGCTATGTTGAATTCTTTTGAATTTTTTATGAGCCATTTCAAAATTGGAATGGCTACCAACGTATAAAATGGATTGCAATTACAAATAAAATCACCTTGGATGCCACACTGAAGATTGATAATGTCAATAATATTCATAACATATGTTAAACTAACACAAATAATAAAAAGACAACCTTGACAGTCTGTACCAGTCCATTGAGGTGCACATTCATCATCAGGACACATTCCATTGGTACTGTCACATACCACATGGTTCAAACAGTGACATTGTCTTTCACAGTTAGGACCAAAGAACCCAGCTGCACACTCTGTCAATAAATGTTACTGCTATCAAAATTGAACCAAATGCTTTGAATACTTTTTATTTTTTCATGAGTTATTAAAAATTGTCATGGTTTCAAATGTGTAAGATGGATTGCCATCATATAAGGTGGTCAATATTGTTCATAATATATGTTGGATAATTGATACTATTTGTATAATTTGCACACAACTGATTTTACTTATTTAATACATACAAACAACATATAACACCAACAATGACATGGGGTGTGAATGACATGTATTGGCATTTAACCTTGTGTGAGTGAATCTAGGTCTATACCCCATAGGGCATGCTTTCTTGCTCACACAACTGCAGGCAGGTGTGTGAGTTAATGGTCTTTAATTTAGAATTTAGATTTTTACCCAGGGACCTTATTTGATTAAGCTTACTGGTACTCAGGTGAGTGTCTGATATCAATCTTATTTAAAATATATGTTAAATTAACACAAATAATAAAAAGACAACCTTGACAGTCTGTACCAGTCCATTGAGGTGCACATTTACCATCAGGACACATTCCATTGGTACTGTCACACGCCTCTTGGTTGAAACAGTGACATTGTCCTTCACAGTTAGGACCAAAGAACCCAGCTGCACACTCTGTCAATAAAATATTACAGCTATCAAAATTGAAACAAATGCTTTAAATACCTTTAAATCTTTCATGAGCCATTCAAAACTTATAATGGTTCCATCGTGTAAGATGTGTACTGTGGTACTGTTGCACGCCTTTTGGTTCAAACAGTGACATTATTCCTTACAGTTAAAATCTTCATGAGCCATCCAAAAATAATAATGGTTTCAAGCATGTAAGATGTTTTGCCAACATGATAGTGAATATTATTTATGATATATGTAAGATAATTGAGACTATTTATAAGTTTGCCTACAACTGATTGTCTGATTGGGCCACACTGCTTTACCAGCCTGCATAGAAGACCCTACCCTCGAACTATGTGTAGTTTAGTTAATAGGATCTCATCCCAGCTGGTCTATAAGAAATCTAATAGTGTTGTCATGCTTAGCAATGGCTAGCCCATTATAAAGCTTACATAATGGATCCTTTGGCAAAATGCGTCAAGGGGCCTGTGTGCCATAAGGTACTGCCACATGAAGCACACAGTACCTATGGACTTGAGTTTATGATCTGCCTCTTTTATATACCATATGCACAGTTGGTTAGAGTGATAATACCCTTGTCACATTTAGCCGGGAAGTAAGAATCAGCCAACTTCACAGGGTCCTGGGCACTGGGGAGTTCATCAGTGTTAATCTGAGATATGCCGTGGCTGTGGTCACATTTTCACGGGTGCCGCACAGCATGTGCCAGATTAGATGCCACAGACGTCTGTAGGATATCCTAAAGACGCCTGTCTCATTGCACTGTTAGTTCACCTTACGATGCCACTGGCACCTCTAAGATAATCTGCTGATGTGCCTGCGGAACACAGCCTTGACCCTGCCGTGTAGTTTAGGATAATATTTGCTGATAAGACATCAGGGAAACATTCCTGATGACCCGTACAATTTCTTAAAGATGCCCAATCGTGGCCAATGATCTCCCAGTGCCCTCACGGCCATCTGAACTGCCGACCGATTTTGTAAAAAATACCCATCGGCCGGGCATCTTAACTGAAATAGACTGGGGTATTATTAGCACCAGTTAAGTTCCTCTGTGGTGATCCCCAGTCATGCTGAGATTGAACACATGCTACAATTTCCCATATGAGCTGAGGCCTGTGCCTTAAGGGTCAAACTGTTGTCTTTTGTAAATCTGTGACCCAGTGGGTTGTCATGTCAAGGACCTACGACTTTTTAGGGTGCATATGATTGAAGCCGGCGGTTCCACCATAATCCGCCGCAAACTGCCAGATATCGCCGGTTACACACGATTGGGCCGGCAATTAGGCAGCGGGTGGACTTGCCGCTTACATACGATCGGTCCGGCGGAATGTGCCACTTTGCACACGATTGTGTATAGGCGGGTGGGTCGGCGGATTTCGCCGCCTCCTGCCGGCGGGTTCCAATCATGTGTACCCTTAGTGAGGCAGTACTACATCTCATCACAAAATGACTGAAGTAATGTTGAAAGTGATGTTAAACCCCAAACAAACCAAAGAAATATACAGGTGCCATCACAAACTAATTTGTGATGGCACTGGTGGGTCAACCAGTGTATGATTGGATATGTTGTGAATGACCCCAGGAAGTTCTGCTCCCCTCAGGCATGTAAAATACCCTAATGTAAGCATAGACTTCCACATCATATAGTAGTAGACTGCACATTGCATAATTGGATGTATTTGATTAGGTAGAAGGGCTGCAAGAGCTAGACATGAGTTGTACCCGAGGTGAACCAATAGCTGGCAATAGGAGTCCATGCCGGACATGCAAGGCCTGGATGGCTGCTAAATAAACATGAATAGTACTAACTGCCAATGAACTGTGATTTTTTCCAGGTTGGAATTTAGAAATGCAATGTAGTGTAGAATAGTGTTCCCCCACTGGGATTGGTTCAATGTTAAATTTGGTACAAAAAGCATACTGTGTACTACCCCAAAGCCCAATCAGTATCATACTGATCGCTTTGGCGTCCAGGTCTGCAAATGAATCAATATGTACAATATTTAAGTTCTTATAAGCTGTGCCAGTTTTACAAGTATTGTTACAGCGTCATCTATGCTGATAGGAACAAATTGAACCAAGCAGGGTTATACCATAGTGTATTATTGTACATATAAATGACAATAACAGACTTGAAGTATTGTTACAGTGACAGAGATTATACCACAAAATGTGTTGTGCCTTAAGAATGTAAGAAAACAACACTAATGATCATTAAAGAAAATAAAGGAAACAATATAAGATATTGGATTTTCCACTGGGGCTTGCATATATTAAGTAAGAGACTACTGAGTGCATCGGCTCATGCATTATGCATTTTCCCCACGCTTATATAATATATACTGGTGTAAAGGAACAATGGTGATGATGATGATGATGGTGATAGTAAAAATAATGATAATATGAATAATGATAATGATACAATTAATATAGCACTGATGCCAGACAGTGTATGTTAATAGTTCTGTATCCAGGAAATTCTTCCTGCTCAGCAGGCCATTAATCGTGCTGAAAAATCTATGTCATGGGAAAAGCTTTTGAAAAAAAATGTCAAATATTAAACATCAAATAACAAAAGAACTTCATGCTCATCTGAAACGTTCTGAAAAGGTGTGTCTTCAGTCTACTCTTGAAAGAATAAACTGAGGGTTCCGGAGTACTTATTACTTCAGGAGAGAGGGAATTCCACAGTTTTGGAGAAGTAGCAGAAAAGGCTCTATTTCCTATCGTCTTAAAGCAGGTCTTAGGACAGACAGGTAAGTTTTGTCATAAGACCATAGGTCTCTATCATTCTGACAAGGAGTAGATCACATAAGAGTGGTGATGCCCTTCCGTTCAAGGTCTTCCAGGCAGCAAGAATTTTAAAATCAATTCTAGCAAGCACGGGGAGCAGTGCAATTCTCTGTTTCTCAGATATATAGTCAAATTTTTTGATTTGCCTCACACAATGTGTGTTGCGCAGATATTGAAACTTCCTAATGTCAGTGGATGTGACAGATGCATGGGTCCATCAGGAATGACCTATCAACTAGGTATGACCTTATCTACTCCAAAGCAAGTACCGTCATTTGTTCTCATGCACCTATCTCCATGTTTCACTTGAAGAAGATTACACAAGTAAGGCGGTGCCTTACCATTTAAAGCCTTCCAGGTCATAAGGAGGATTGTGAATTCAATCCTAGCATGAACAGGAAGCCAGTGTAATTCCTTCAGGTTTTCTGATATATGCCAAACTCCTGATGTGGTAACATCCCTTTGTGCACATTTTCCTGATTTTTGCTTTCATGTCCATTTTTGATATCAGTGTCACCCACTCTGACAGAATTATTAATACTGCTTACAGCAGTACCATACCTGTACAGATGAGCATCTCTGATTTTCCATCATTGATCTTCATCTTGTTTGAGATCAAGAATGCTCTGACCTCCATGACACATCTTTTCAATTTGTGTCTACTGATGTCTACTTCCTGACTAGAGGTGTGATCAACAGGCATGTAAATCTGGGTGTCAACCGCATAAATATGGTAATTGAGTCCACATTTTAACCAAAATGTCAGTCAATCGGGACAATACAGTGAAGAGAATGGGACTGACCCTTGTGGGACCCAATACATTATGGGTTTGAGAGTGTATCTGTGGCACCCGACCTTGACACATTGTTTCCTTTCCTGCAGATATGACCGGATGGAGGCAAGAACATGACCTCTGACATTGCATCTTGATTCCAATCTATCAAAAAGGATTTGATGGTCAATGGTATTGAAGGCTGCAGAGAGGTCAAGCAATAATAAAATTACTGACCTTAGACTGTCAAGGTCAAGCAGGATATCATTTTGTACTCTCAGTAGGGAAGTTTCAATGCTATGATATTCTTTGTAGGCTGATTGGAATCTTTTTTGGTGCTGAACACAACCTCTTGTTTGGAAGAAGTAGCTTTAGAGGAGGAAGAGGTAGTAGAATTGGAGGATGTCACACTGGACATGAGAATAGAAGTATGCAGGGGAAATGATAGTATCACCACAGAGCAGCAAAAAGTCACTGGGTGCAGAAGATTTAGGTAGCAAAGTAGGAATATCCAAGATGTTATCCAGTCCTTAGATATTGATATCCAGCGTAAACCCATGAGGAGAGACAACTTTCCCGGGTGTACCATTGTTGGAGAATTGTAGCATTCTGATCACCAACAGGTGGCAGGGTGGTTATAAGAACACGAGGACCTTTCGAGCGAAGGAGCATTACAGCTTGCATGAAGGTGTTCCTTCCTGTCCAGGCTTTCCGAAGGGGTGTGGTGTCAGGCACTAAAATGACCACATCTGTCTTAGAACCGACTTCAAGGTCAAGGCATATTACCCTGATGGGGTCAGATGAAATGGTAGTATTGCAGTCATTTTTCGTTATATTAGAAGCAAAGACATCTCCTTGACCCTGAACACATAGAAGGAGGGTAGTCATATCACTAGGTACGAAAGAGGTATCCTTGTCAGAGCTGTCCTCAACCTCTGAGGCAGTTGGCAAGTACCTGCTAAGTTCTTCTTCCTTTTCAGACAGGAGGGAAGTTGTCCTGGCCAATTCAGATGAGAGTCTAACTCTATCAGTCTCTAATTTTTACCCGGATTCTCCATCAGTTGATAGCTACTACTTGGATACCTGGGGTAACCTCATAGAGATATAGGGAAAAGTGCTGGCTATGATTTTGGGGGCTAATACCTAGCTGCCTACTATACCTATCTGAATAGGATCAAGGAGAACTGCAGACTCAGTATTGACAGTGTACTATAGTCGTCTTTATTGGGTGCACACAATATATAGGAAGTAAGAAGTACTGTGTCACCAGTAGGCTTAGTAGATACTGCAGTAGTAGGAAGTACTCTAGGTGGAACCAGGCCAGGTTCCTCCACTGGAGCACTAGTAGGTACAGGTACAGGTACAGGTACAGGTACATGTACAGGTATGAACTGTTTCAGATTATTTCAAGTTATATATATGGCTATTGTATTGCTTCACATGTGTTAGGTCAGATCAGTACACAGACCAATCTGCAGGATTATGCAATCCTGCAGATTGAGTTTGACCAACAAATATTATTTACGTCAGAAGTGGTATAACTTTCCTTGTAAACCCAATAAAATAACGTATATAAGATTTATATCCTTAATAGAGAGGTTTTTTAGGTGTTATGAGCCCTATAAGAGACATAACCACAAGCGTAACCATGTGCCTTATAAGAGACGTAACCACAAGGGTGGTTATGACATGGTTATAGATGTATAGAGAAAAGAATCATCTCAGTAAGAGGTGTTATTTTTTATTTGCTATTATTGTCAAGGCCATAAAGAGGGTGTAGTTTCGGCACAGATAGTGAGAGAGATGTGTTAGATAGGCAGTACAGAAGGTATCTGTGAGGTGTTCACATCACCTTGACAATGTGGGTACCATAGGGAAACTCGTCTCGGCTGTAGAGACGGTAATGACTGTCCCGGCAGTAGAGACAAATCTGAGGATTTAGTCTCAGCAGAGAGACTAGTGTTTTTTGGTAGGAGAGAGAGTCATGTCAAGGACCTGCGACATGACAATTCAGTGAGGCAGCACTATATCTGCTACAAGTAGGTCTCATCACGAAATAACCGAAATAATGTTGAACGTGATGTAAAACCCCAAACAAACAAACTACACATCTAAGGCATCAGACAATTTCAGCATGAATGCCTGTATAATGTTGTCATGATCCTTCACTGTTTGTAATGCTGTAGCCAGCTCATCTGCAAACACTACTTTGTCAGCCTCAATACTGACATCCTTGGCCTGCAGCTTTGCTACTAACTTTATAAACTGGATTACCTCGGTGTAGGCTGATTTTTTTCATCTGGACATCTTTTGCATCAAACACAAATCCCACACACAAATATATATATATATATATATATATATATATATATATATATATATATATATATATATATATATATATATATATATATATATATATATATATATATATATATATATATATATATATATATATATATATATATGTGTGTGTGTGTGTGTGTGCATATATATATGTATATATATATATATGTATATATATATATATATATATATATATATATATATATATATATATATACATGCTCTGCAGTTCTACGCATACTACAAGGTGGGTAGGCTGGGCAGCCCAAAGAAACTTTGTTCATTGCCCAACTGCCTGTGAGTAAATGCTTTACTGTTGGGATTGGCGGGAAGGCACCAGGCCCCAGAAGAAAAAATAGGAACCCTGAGTTGTTCACAAAGAGGCCACTGTGTCTCCCATCTAACCCCTTTTAAAATCAAATATAAAAGAGACATTTCAATTAACCCATCTAACCCCTGTACCAATCAAAATATTAAAGAGACATTTAAATACAAAAAATAAAAAGGGACAACCTTGGCAGTCTATACCAGTCCATTGAAGTGCACATTTATGACCAGGACACATTTCATTGGTAATTTCGCATGGCTCTTGGTTCAAACAGTGACATTGTTCCTCACAGTTAGGAGCAAAGGTCCTGTCTGTACATTCTGTCACTAAAATGTAACTGCTATCAAAATTTAAATGAATGCTTTATTACAAACATTTCATGAGTCATGTCAAAATTGGAATGGCCTCAAAGATGGATTTCCATAACAAACAATATTGTAGGATATAGATTACCTACATATAGACTCTTATAAACATATATAGACAATCATAGACATATGTGGATTTTTTAAACATGATATGAATAATAGTGCTCACTCTCTTGGCAGTTCGAACCAGTCCATCCTTTTGCACATTTTCCAGGACACATTCCATTGGCACCATTGCACACCTCTTGGTTCAAACAGTGGCATTGTCCCTCACAGTTAGAACCAAATAACCCTGCTGCACAATCTGTCAATAAAATATAACTGTCATCAAAATTGACATAAATACTTTTAGATTATTCATAAGCCATCTGTTAGATTTTTCATCTGTTAGATTTTTTTTACTATGAAACTGGTTAAGATCAGGAGTTTTTATAAGATAAGCTAAAATAACACAAATCACAGAATAGACAACCTTGACAATTTTCGCCACTCCATTTCGGTGCACATTCATCATTGGGACATTTTCCATCCTTAACATCGCAAACTGCTTCTTTCAAACAGTGACATTGTCCATCACATCCAGAGCCAAAGGTCCCAGGCCTACACACTGTAAAATGAATTAAACTGCTTTGAAAACTGGAGTTGACACTTATCAATTATATCAAGTAAACACTAAGACAAATATGTCGAAGGGAAGACTAACAGTGGAAATAAGTTAATAAACAAATACCAGGTTTATATACAGCATAATTGGAATTATCCCCACATGTCTGAGATGCATTGCCTGGACAGGGAGTATCACATAGACCATTATATGATGGGACAGTTTGAGAAGCTGTGAAGTTACTGCAATAACATTCGGATCCAGCCTGAAGATTGGAAAGTGTTATATAAGTTTTATCTCACATTTGTCACATTAATAGAATATTTAGAGGTATGTCACATGATGTTTATGATAGCTATGATAGCAGAGTGCAGATAGAGAATCTAGACATAGGCTGTATTAATTTCATGATTAAAAAGTTTTGTCTGTGCCTTTCATTTGTTCCAAACACTATTCCCAAAGCCATGTGCAAAATGTAAATGGAATCTACTGTTTCCAAACATATGCTGCACTGCTCATCATATTTAAGTTATGACTCAGGTAGAACTTTATCTCCGGCAACAGAGTTTCAATCATACCCCTTTTCAGTTAATATTAGATGTCAGTTTTGTCCAAAGAAAATGACTTGGAAAAATGATGATGTGGAATACACTACGTCATTTGCAGAAGGTCAAATTTAATCAATTTGAAATTACACACATGGATCTGAATCTAGGAAAAATATGTTTTAAGTCCATTTTGCTGATGTCTTTTGGATTAGATTTTAAATGTTTTTCTGGTTCATAGATGATCTTGCATCAGTAGTGTCCATCGTCAGTGGACTCCATCAATTAGGGTTGAAGTGTATATTGATTAAACATTCTTTTTATATTTTCCCTCTTCCGACCAATAATAAATCCCTAATATCAATTAGAATTGCAGTTTAGTATGTTTAGAGAGCTCATTATTAATTGATGAATATCAAGAGGTTACTCATTGTAAAATCACTTCAATATCATCCAATATTATACAACTTGTACAAAAAAGCATCTACATTTTCATAATAGATTTTCCCATTTTTCAGCATAATATAGAAAGTATATGTTGACTTTATCAAGCTAATTTTAACCTGGCATTTAACCATCACCAAGAGTGGCATTGAACACACTTCCTCCTTTGCTTAACAAATATGTGTCAACAACAGGTGCAGATGCTTTCTTTGTCAATGTGGATATGCGTACAACCTAAAAGTTGTTGATGAGTGGGGGACTTTACATTGTAGCTACCCTTTAGACACAATAATGAAATGAAATAATGAAGGAATTGCCCTGTAAGAAAACTAAATTTACATCAGTTTTGTGCTATCTGAAAATATTCATTAATAATACCTATCCTGTTTTGAATGGAACTAGTAGATCAACAAACTAGCTAGTTTTATCTCTTACTGGATTGTGGTCCAATTTTGAATATATAATTGTATGGCATATACACATACCTGATTTGAAATTAAGATTTATTTAATTCAACCATGTTGGAAAAACAAAAGCAAAATGTTCCTCTATTGACTACAAAACATCACAACCTTGGAAAATCATGTACTATAATATCTAAGTAAAATTTCTATAATTACAGATATTTCAGATTAGCTATCCAAAAGGTTTAGATATATTTGTAAATAAATAGTACTCATTAATTTCAAGAAGTACATAACTTGCAATGTTATGATGTGATAACCTACCAAAGACATATCTTGATGTTCATATATTCAAACAATATATTCTTATGATTATAAACAGATACTTTCACCTCTTACTCTTTCAGGCTGACTGGAACACATTGAATCAATATCAGTAAATATGGTGTTATTTAAATATATATATACAAACGATATAATCATTTTGATCTGTTTATATTTGAGTTAATATTTTTTATATCAGCAAGGAGTTTATATACAGCAATTTATTCATGTTTGAGAAATATCAATAAATCTTATATTTTTGGTTTATATCTGTCGAGAAAATAATTATTACATATTTATCAATATCATAATCCTTTTTTTAGGTAAATCAGTCAAAATATCTCCATTCTTACATTTTTTTAAACAATCAATCAGTCGTTTACAGAATTTACTTCTTGATCTACATGTAGTTGTTAGAAAATGAATGAAAAGATGGACTTCTCTGTGTGGCATAACTTGGAGAATGTCTCACATTTACCTCTCATCATTTTCAGACAATGAACATGTTATTTAAAACCTTTATGAAAATACTGTTTCTTTGAAGGTTAATCAATAGAATTTAACAAAGTTAAAATATAGATATATGCAATTGTGATAATATATATACAAAGCTGAATGTTTGGTCCTTTAATTACTTCTCATCATTCTATTAATTTCATTTTCTTTCATTCAGATAAAAAGAGGAATGGGTGGAATCTGATTTCATCGTATTTTGCTTCAGGTAATACTAACTACTTTGTTCCTCTGGTGTCCATGATTGGAAATATCATGCACAACTCACCCCAATTTGACTGTCATCACCAATGTAGGCCCAAAACCTAATGGCCCCATGTTTACAAAGTAGGTCAAATTATTAATAATATGCGAACAAACCATCTCTCTCAATTGCAAATGCAGACATCCAACTAATTTTGACAACAAATAACTAGGAAAAAACCATTCATAAAAGCATTTGAATGTACATTTGATATAAACAAACAATATTTAATGGAAATTTAGAAGGTATGTGATTAACATGAACCCAATTCTGTGATTAAAACAACGAGAAATTGAAGTAGGCTTAATGGAATAGGAATGTCTTGATTTTATATATTTGTCTCAGAAATATTTGCAACCAATAATTTGGTTCAGTTGAACGAAATTTTCTGCCGGATCTAAGTGTTATCATTTGTATGTCATGATAATCTGCTCACCATTTGTATCAAGGCATGCTCAGAATCTGAGTTTGGCCTGGAACCTGAGTTTGGCCTGGAACCTGTGTCTGGCCCAGAACCTGTGTCTGGCCAGGAACCTGTGTCTGGCCCAGAACTTGTGTCTGGCATGGAACGTGTGCCTCTGGCTAGGAACCTCTGTCTGGCCAGAAACCTGTATATGGCCAGGAACCTGTGTCTGGCCCATTAAGGCGAACATAGGAGCTTGGTTCTGCCTCCTGGTAGTGTGCAGGATGTGGGGTCTTACAGCACATCTACACACTGATTTTTGCAGGGGTAGTCATTATAATAAGCATTTATTTCAGGAAATGAAACATAACATTAGTTTTCCTAATTAACGTGTTGTACAGCAACTTTTCATATACCCTAACATCACAAAATATATAAAAATAAATCTTATCGTGATAATATTTGCGATAACAATAGAATGCGTGATACATACTTTCAAAGCTGCATGCTTGTTCATTTTATGACATCTTGAGATACAGATATCAATTGTCATAATGTTAGCATCGTTTTCCTCATCTACTTGATTTTGCTCAGCAGTTGAAGAGAAACATCCTAAGTATCGATCATCATCTGGAACTGATTGAAATATTAATATTATGGTATATAATTGCCTATGGTGGTCGTCAACTACAAAATGTATATCAGATTATATAATATGGATTTAGAGTTGTAAAGTTAAGTAAACAAGCAGAAAAATACATATAACCCTTTATCTGGATAAAATTTCTTACTTATTCCTGTTTGGTAGACACTAATGTACTGTGCAAATCCAGTAAGTGATTGACTTCCACACACTTGAGAATTGATACCACTACATTTAGAATTACATCCATCAGAAGATTTTCCGAAGTAGTCATATTCACTATTACCACAGAAACAATATTTGACTGCCTGAAACATATAATTATCGTAGATGTGTGTTACTGAAATATCTGGATGAAAATGATTTTTCTGTCCTGAAACGATGCATAATTAATTAACTGAAGAAATTTATATTTCCCTCATCTTTACTTACCACCAATTGTCTTCAAGACAAAGATGCATACATGAAAATGAGTCCCATGAGTTGAATATGGACAAAAGATTGATAAACCAATTAAAAAGATTTTGCTCTTTACTGTGAAAATCGCTATATATAATAACAGGATTCACAGAACCATCATTATACTATGTGGCCTTAGTAGAATGTTAAACGATGGAGTATCGCCATAACTGGCTCGGCAGCCAGCTATATAGTTTATGTTCAATTAACACAAAAGTCAATTGCAGCAGTTAGTTTGCACATGATATATTTTATTATATTATTAAATGTATTTGATTGATTACATGTGTGCAAACCTAACTGTGAATTGTTTCCCAGTTTCATGGGATTTTACTGAATGATAACAATGGTTAAAATAAGTAAACATTTAGAATCCAGTACAATACTGACAGGTGAGTCAGTTAACCAACACGTTATATAAAAAGCTGGCTGTTCGATGGCGTGTATTCAGTAGCCAACCACCAGCGAAGGGTACAGACCTATGACTGATTTACTTGCCATCCTGCAGTTAATTGCAACTGCTAGTTTGCACAAGATTATATATTATATTATTATTTGTAATTGATTTATGATAGGTGTTTGTAATTATACTAAGGTATTTAGAGATATGCTGCTTAATGCACTTATAAAATGTAGTTTGCACAAGATTGACAGAAATATTTTACTCGCAATTAACAAATCTGACATATTTGCCATGTTAAAGAGAAGGTAGATTGTGTTTAAACCCTGCTAAAGGATAAAAGGAGTCATGCACGTGTGGCATGCCACTGGGCCACCACCTGAGTTGATATTGCTAGAGGCACAGGTTTCTTGGTCACACAAAATATATACATGTTATTGGACAGGTGTGCTTCTTTTATATTGTAAGGAGCATTGGGTTTCTGCCTGAAGCCTGCCTTCTTTAGGCAGATTACCATTGCCAGAGTTCATCTCCCTAGCCAGATGCTTTTGGCTGCAGATCACTACTTCCAAGGTCTTCAACAATTGGTTTTCCCTCTGATTTGTTTTCATATTGTCGCCACTTGCACATCTGCAAGCAGTGCAAATGACCAATGTCATATGACCAGTACAGCAAGCAAGGCAAATGTGCTCAATCCTCTGGCCAGAAACATTCATCGACAAGCCCACCCTCTAGGAACAGCCTCCTGCCCCTAGCTTCTAGTGGGAAGCCATGGCTGACTGAAAGTTCACTGACATTTTGCTGAACAAAGCTCTCTATGGAGTCAGGATTCACTAAGATGGACCTCATTACAGGTCTTTTGGCAGAAATTGGCCTTTTGCACTGGAATATGCCCCAGAAGTAGCTCAATTTATACACATGAAATTAGCTTCCAACCAGGAAGCTTGTCATTCACCTACGCATGTACATGTAGGGTGCATTATCAACACCTGACATGTGTTCAAGTTATTAGTAAAGTGAGATGAGTTATTGTATTAATTGTAATTGTATTATCATGTATTGTATTATCATATGAAATATATGGCTTTATATAATTATGATAAAGCATTTCCCCATACTTAATGCATGAATTGTTAACTCTCTAACCAAATTTAGATGTATGGCATAATCCCTCATCACTAAAGGAGAGATTCCCAGGGAGAATAAGAAGTTGACATCAAATGGCATATTTGATTTGTGTTATCATGTCTATCATATTAATGCAAATAATATACCCTCTAAGCTATCTTTGCATGCATACTGATGATGGGGGTATATATCTTACCCAATGTGGAGGTAATTATTAGGTCAAAAAGCCAGTTGTTTATACAAAAACCCTCCTAACTTGCCAAAAAATAGGTAAATATATTATTTTTGAAGTTTAGAAAAGCAAGTCATTCTATTTTGCTCCTTTTTATTATAGAATGTATGTATTATGTATTTTGATAGAAATATTGACATTGCATACAACTCACATAATTGTGTCAAAATTAAGCTCATATTATGCAGATAATAACTCAAAAAAATACATACCAGTCCAGCATATTTAAAGAGCTTTGTTTTACATGCATCTATGCAGATATCCACAGTCAGATCTGACTTACTCTCAAAAGGCCACCAGGGAAGAGCATAGACTTGGTCTGTGGTGCCCTGACGTGCATTATAACACCCAATGAAACGAGAATCCTGGGGCTCTAATGTAGAAATGTATATTTAAATTAAATTTTTCCCATGCCATGTCCCTTTGCTCCTAGCAATGGACCATTTAAAACAATAAATTAATATGGCAACGATTGAAAATTGTGAAAATGTGAAATGATGTTTTTGCGACCCTTTCAGCAACTATGACCATATGAGGTTGACTTTCGAGCCTTTTAACCAGTGTGAAAGTAACACTGCTGGAAGTGGGAGTCGAACCCACCACCTCCCGTCCTCTGGAAACGATTGATTTTTTACCACATTATGAATATTTCAGAGAACAGCATAAACACAGATTGGATCTATGTCATCAACTATGACAAGTGTTTAAGATATTAAGGATTTTTGGTAAATGATATCTTGCAGACTTGTGATGTTTGTTCAAGATAATACACATTCAGAAGTGCAATCCCGTCATTGTAAAGTGAAATCTAAATATTTTTCATCTGCTAATATTTTGTAGTTGGTATTTAAATAATTTAGGGTAACATGACAATAAGGCATCAACATTTATTTTATTCAAATTTTGAAAGTGTCAACTATAGATTAAATAAATCAGATAAAATAATGTCTCTAAAACCTCACATTTGATGTGTTGGACTGTCCATCCAACCATTATTTGCATGATTAGATTTTACATTGAAGAAGAAGCTGTTCATGTACCAATGTTTATTAAAATAATATTTTGTATATGGATCTGAAATTCAGATTTGTTGCTGCTGGATTAACCAAACAAAATTAGATTAGCAAAACCAAATTTTAGTCTTTCAAAATACATAATTTGATTTTTTTATACTTTTTTCAGGAAACATACAGTGCTTGTAATGATGAAAAAACTTGCAAAAAGGAATATTAATGGTAGGTTATATATATTTTGGACATGGTACAATGGACAACTGTGTTGTCATAATAACATTTTCGGCTGATACTGATGTGGAAGTGAATATGATAAACAGTGAGAGTGATGTTCGTTTTCTTGTCTTAAATGTGACAACTAATGATAAAGAAGAGTATATTTTTATACCATCTTTAATTTATATATATATATATATATTTATTTGTTTGTTTGTTTGTTTCAGGTTTTACCTCACTTTCATAATTATTTCATGATGTGATGAGACCAAAGTATATATCAACAGCTTCACTGGTCTCGATTAAGACCATGTGTGTATGCTCCATCTAAAATAGTAAGTATTGTATGAGCAATGTCAGTGACTGTTGCACTAGTAAGCATTGTTTGTAAAAGAATGATTTTGTTGAATTAGTGCACAAAGGCATGCTTAAAAATGAGGCTAAGGATTTTGCCATTTCTTAAATTTTTTGAAAGATTTGTCCAGGTCTTGGAGGTCAAGTGTTGATGATCACTCACTAGTATCTCTTAATGGGAACCAAGCCTGGTTGTGGGTTCAAGCCTGAATGGAGATCCAATCTGTGCATATTGTCATCATTTCATGTCTGGCGACCTACATGCCCTTTCAATAGCCCTTCATTTTACACACAAAGAATCTATTATTCAACATAATAATATGATTGTTTAAAAAAGGGTTGCAAATCAATAGGCCCTTATATTGACTTATATTGTGCAAAGCTTTCATTTTCAAAGATAACAATATTTTCATTAAGACAGAATTTGACAGCATCATTCAATTCTCACATGTCCTTGAATATCTGCATATATTATATGCATATATTCACGTTCAATGTGGAAAAATAGGTCTTTTGGAGAATCAAACAAAAGAAAATATTAACTTATAAAGCAGATGGAAGGTGTACTGAACAATGGGGTTTGCATGAAAGACAATTACAGAATGTGTATTGAATTTGTATTGAGCCAGATTGAGCCACTGTGATCCACAACGGCTCATTTTGGATGATTGTTTCACTCACCATCCCACCATGTTTTACAAGCACTACATATCAATAATAAGGGCAATATGGCAATATTAAAACTGCAGTTAATTGCAGTTAGTTTGCACAATATTATATGTTATCATATTATTATAAGTATTTTATTGATGATAGGTGTTATATTAAGGTAAAAATAGATTGTTTTTTTGAAGGATTGATTGCAAATAAATTGTTTTATTGCAAAACTAACTGTGAATCATCTCCCAATTTAACAGTTACTCTAAATTTGTTTATGCTCCAATACAGACATGCTTCTGCACATTTGATGCCAATTATCATGGCCAGAATCTTCCATCGACCTTCCAGGAACAGCCTTCTGCTCTAGCTTTTGGAGGGAAGACATGGCTGACCATCCTAACAGAGTGTTCACTGACATCTTGCACAACAAAACTCTCCATGGAGTCATTAAGAGGGACCTCATCACAGGTCTTTTGGCAGAAATTGGCCTTCTGCACTGGAATATGCCCCAGTGGTAGCACAATTTATAGACAGGAAGCTGGTCATTCACCAATGCATATCTATGATTTATCAACATCTGAGGTGTGTTCAAGGTATGAGATAAGTGAGTGGAGTATTGTGTGCATTATTATTTTATATTTGTAATATCATAAAATGTTTGACTTTGCATGAAAATAAAGCATTCCCCATATTTTAATGCATGCATTGTTCTCTCTCTAACGATAAATATGACATAATCCCCTATAAATAAAATAGATTCTCAGTTTGGGGGAATAAGAGGTTGACATCACATTTGTTTTGTGTTTCCATGTCTGTCATATTGATACATATAAAATATCCCCATAGCTATCTTTGTAGTATGTCATATTACATGCATTCTAATGACAGGGGTATATCTCTAACCCATTTAGAATATTAGATTAAAGAGCCATTTGTTTATAAAAAAATCTCCTTACTTGACCATGTATTGGAAAATATTTAATATATGCAATGTACAAATATATTTTTACTTTTTTATTTTAATACTTTTTTTATTTTTTTTATTTCTGATGGATTGTTCTTTCTATTAATCAATGTATGTATTATGTACATGTGAATGTTATGGAAGAAATTGTGTTAAAAATAAAGCCTCTATTATGCAGAAAATTCGTAAATAAAAATAATATACCAGTCCAGCATATTTGAAGTGTTTTGCTTTACACTCATCTATGCAGATATCCACAGTCAGAACTGAGCTACTCTCAAATGACCACCAGGGAAAAGCAAAGACAGGGATTTGGGTATTCTGAAGTGCATCATAAAACCCAATAAAAGGAGAATCTTTGGCCACTAATGGAAAGATTGAATATGATGTTTATATAACGCAAAACCTATACCAATCCATTTCCTCTGGCCAATTCTCTTATCATTTTCACTACTTTCCTTGCCAAGCCAGTCTTTTTGTGTGTAATCCATATCCATATTTTAATGTAATATGTGACCACTCCCCTAATCTATTTTAAGGCTCTATCTATTTATATAAACTAGCAGCTTCGGTACATAATAGGCCTGGGTCATATACAGGTGGCTCAGATTAATGATGAACGTAAATGCACAGATTAAGAATTCTTGAAAAATGATATATTACTGCTCAGGGATGACGTGCAGGAATATATTTCACAGTCCACAGTTCATTTTTCCCTTTTTCTTTTCCGAACATTTGACTTTGACTTATTTTAACTTTATTTTGACTTGACTTTGACTTTGATTTTAAAAACATATGACGCAATGCTTCAATTCTTTTCAAATGTACAGGGATTACTACCAGGGGATATATATATATTGGCACAAAAAATCCCATTGCAAAAAAAAATATTTAAAAGTGAAAACAAATTGTTGAAATTGGACTTTGAAAAAAAAAACAACATCATTTATTCTGCAATTAAAAATAATTATGAGAGATGTTTCAATGGTGGTGTCTTTTATAGGGATTCATCTATAGGGTCCCTAATATCTTACAGAATTTTTCACTAACTGAGCAATTATCAGAAGGGGTTGAATTAAGAGGTCAAACATGAGAAAGAAATTAAAAATCTATAATTTATATTTTTTGGGGGAACATTATTTTTTCCATGTGAGAGATGTTTTAATGATTTTTTCCTTTATAGGGATTCATCAATAGGGTACATAGTATCTGCCCAAATTTTTCACTAATGAAGCAATTTTCACTGTCTGATCTCCCAGATTTGTAGCTGGTCTGTGAAAAAATGACGAGATTGGTGCGAGAGAGCAGTGCATGACAGGGAAGATGTTGCATTGTAAGCTTCCGCCCATCTTGCTTCAAGATGGGAGGGAAATTTCAGACTGACATCATACATTGACACGCCAATGTCAGTGCTATTGCGTGTTTGTTGTGTAATCTATTTGTTGTGTAGTATATTGCAATCTACGTAATTTACGTCAACATTATGTAGGCAAAACTGAGAAAAACAACGATGTAAAGATGCGACAATGCCCCAAACAGGCTGTCGCCGGTGTTCCCGGATGTGCCGTGTGCAAAGAATTGGGTCAAATACGATCGCAGCGCTCTAAAAATGCAGCTTATATGGTAGAGCAGATAGGGAGAATTAGTATAAGGGGTTGAACAAAGAGGTCAAAGATGAAATATTTGAAAAAGTAACCCATTTTTAACTGATTTTGGTGGGATATATTTTTCATATGAGGGATGTTTCAATGGTGTTGTCCTTTATAGAAATTCCGTCCTTGTAATACCTTCATGAATTTTGGGTTGGTTTAGGAGGTCAAATATAGATATATTACAAAATCATCAAATTTTAACTGTTTTTAGCATGATTTTTTTTTCAATATGAGAGATGTTTCAATGTTGTTGTCCTTTATAGGAATCATACTTAGGATACCTAGTACCTTCCTGAATTTTTCACTAATTGAGCAATTAATATAACGGGTTGTATTATGAGGTTAAACTTTCAGACAAAATAAAAATAAATCCCCAAATTTTAATGTGTTTTTTACACCAGAAATATTCCACATGAGATATGTTTCAATTTTGTTGTCCTTTATAGGATATCATCTACACGGTATCTAGTACTTACCTGAAATTTCAATAATTGTTTTTTTTTACCTTTAAATTCATTTTTTTGCATTGGAATTTTTAGTGGCAATATAAATATATCCCCTGGTAGTAATCCCTGAAAATTTGAAACGAATTGAAGCATTGCGTCATATGTTATTAATTCATAATGTAACGCAAAGTCAAATTTTCGGAAAAAAATGAACTGAATATCTTCCCGCACTTTCAGGGATGCCAGTTCCAGATAATATACCAAATAGTTATCAAGTCATTAAAAAATCAAATCTACATATTGTAGTTACATTTATCTTCTAATACTTTGAACTTCGACGATGATTATAAAACATCTAGTACATCAAATACATCAAAATCTATCGTGGTGGTCAGCAACAGAATGGTTGAGGTGTGGTTTGCCCCGCCAAACCTGGCGTCCACACGTGACCAACCAGTTGCTGGGGAAACCACAATATCCCGCAGTGAACCTGCATGTCCAACGTGACCCTGGCCATACCAACGTGACACCTATCGCCTCTCTCATTTAACACCGCTTATAAATACGAAAGCATTAAAGTATTTTGCATTGATTTCTTGGTGCTGGATCAAATGTGAATATAAAGATTTAGAATATATTCATAGATTAACATGTCAATGTTCAATTTGCAAAACCATGAAAGTTGCATGGGTAATATCATCAATTTAGGAATAAGATTGTGGTAATATGGAGGAGATGTATTATTCAATGTGGTATGCATAAAGGACAACTACTTAATTATAGTGAGCCAGATTGACAACCCAGTGATCCTAAAAAAGAGGCTTACATGTTTATTGATCATATATCAATCTAAATTCACTCTCTCCTCTTATCTTATTCTTTGTGTATTGGGAATAGTAATCAGAAGCCCATGCAGTTATAAAACAAAAAACTAATGTTACCAGTTCTATATATGCTGGTTAATACAGCTGGTGGTGCAAAGCTTAATGGACTCCCACATGGTAAGCATTCCCCACGGTTCTGACATCTAGATATGCACAAGTTATCTTCTCTTTTTGTGAAATCAATCACACTCCAGCAGTAACACGGTCCCCACTGAAAATAAAAACAACTAAGGATATATTATTTAGAAATTATGATGTTTTAAATTGTCTGTCCATGATATGTAAGATTTATGAGGTTTTACTAATGCAGGAATTTCAAATCAATGATTTGATATTCTAACCTTCCTTCCTGTGAATGCAAAGCCATCAGTATAGCACATCTCAATGCAGGCTTCTATGTCTATATTGGTGTCCTTTCTTGTTAGTCTAATTAAAGGTTCCTCAGAGACAATGTCATAACATCCCTCGTGCCTTGTATCAACTGTTTCTGTGAGTAACAAGCAGTGTTCTAGTTAACCATTGTGAAGTATCACACAATAACCTTAAACTATGAAATAACAATATGTACATTCTCCACCATGAGGATATACCACAACACATATGAGCCCCCTTCCTATTAATGTAATATAATTACCTGTGTGTTGATCACTTGGTACATTATCACATGCAGCATCAACTGATTCTGTAAATAACAAGCAATGCTCTGTTCTCTATTATTGATCACACAATCAAATCTGCACTTTACTCTGGGATAAATACAAATATACCTCCAGTAGGCATAATACTACCTGTGTAGTATTAAGCTCTTATATTGTAATATGGTGAAATACCTGTGTTATATACCACCAAGATCAAAATAGACATCATCAAATAAAATGCATGGGATGTAAATGTTTCCATATTTAAAATATTCTCCTTGTATTTGGAGAATATACAACTTATAACATAACAACACATTGCTTCCTGGTCTGAGCTGATTGCCCAATAGTCTGGATTCCATTATATCTGTGTGTTTTCAACCATACATGTCACACACTTGTGTCCTCAACTGTGAAAGAACTTTTTTTTTACTATCTTGAAACATTAATACTGATAAAGAATTACTATTTGGAATATATACAATACCTGTGCTCATAATGCCTATGATGATATGAATAAAATTTCAAGGTTTTGCTGGGGAAAAAAATTGAATAAAAATAGAAAATGAAAGATATGTATTACGGGCATTTATACGCTGTTCCAGCTGCAGCTTTTCCACACACATCCAATGTCCGAACAAGGCATGCTCTTACAAAATCAAACCAGAACATGTAATACTCTTTTATTTATAATTTATTAAAATTCGGCATGATTCTGTAAATAGCAATCAATGCTCTGGTCACCACTGGCACTGTTAAGGACCACACTATTGGACTTACATATATTAGGAGATATCTGCAGATTGACTACTCTGCATTATTTGTAGGTAGTTTATTATCAAACTATTTCTGACTTATTTGCATGATAGAAAACCAAGTTAGAAAACTTCAAAACTTCAAGGCATTTATTACAAATTCTCATATGAGCTGAAATCCGTGCCTTGAGGCTTCACTAGGATCGATGTTTTGTCCTAATAGTGGAGATTTGAAAGGTAGGAGGACTGCATTATATGCCAGTGAGCCTTAATGAGATCAAACACGATACTATAAAACCATGCTGGACACCAGGTGTCAGTGCACATTCCGTCTGCCAATCGAAAGACATTTGCATCAGAGGTCATTTGTTATGGTGAGGATTTCACAGAGCAATCTCTCAACAAAAATCGTCGAATATTGAATATTGTCTGCTAAACCAGGCAATGTCATTCTGGTAGGTCTCATCGATGATCGAAAATGCAACCAATGGTGGTTTGAGTTATTCGCTTCAATTTCTACAAAGACTGGTTTGCTCCATTGAGCAAAAATGCTTCTACCATAGAACTGATCATGCTGATAAGACAGGCAGTACTGAAGTGAACTAGAACATTTGTATTTATGTACTGTCGCAGGTCTCCGAGCATTTTCAAATATTTTTTGCTGTCTTGATAAAGATGTATGCTTTTCAGTCAGTAAATTTACCTTTTTCATGACCAGCTCTTCTCAACATTTACGGTTTCATTAACCCTAAGGGACTATGCTATGTAAATTTTGTTGATTGGCTGGACTAACCAATTTTTGTCTGGACTAGTGTATCCACATACTAAATTTATAAAATTTATAACCATGGTTACTAAATTTGCTTAATGAAGTTCTGGGGTCAAAGTTCATGATTCACTCAGTCTGACGTCATTATCATGATTACATTGTAACAAGTTGCAGCCCTTCAGAATGTTACAAATGACGTTATCAAGCCAGAACAATGGGGACGTTGCCATCCTTCCCGTCCATTGCTGGTGGTGGACGTTGCCGTCCTTCCCGTCCGTTAGGGGTTAAACAAAATTAATTTCACTTCACTGAAAATTAATTTCTATATTATAATATGATGTCAGTGGAAAATGGCAAAGATCCTAAAGATGAGCTGGACAGTGATCATAGTCCCTGCCAATACTAACAAATGGTTTTGGATCATAGAGAAACTATAAGAGAATAAAATATAAAAGTACTATTTTTCTCTATGGTTGGATGGGGACTGACTGTGCTCAGAGTAAGCAAATCTGAAAAAAACATGAAAATCAAAACTAATCATCAATATTTTTAAAAATCAGACCTGACCCTATATCTTCAGATGAGGATGTGAGAGAAATGAGTGGGAAGATATCAAAAGTTGTGGAGAAACTACCATGGATGCGACAGGAGAATATATGACCAAATGGGTTAAGATATCTATGGACTGATGCTCATGGCGTGTGTACTCTAGAAACACTCTACCATGAAACTAAGGTACGCTGATCCTAAAATATCTGCTGCAATCTGGGCCACAATATGCAAAAGAGGCAAACAAAATTTAATTGATAAGAAAAAGGACTTGTTGAAATTTATTTTGTTAAACAATCATAAAACATTTTTTGAAAATTAAACATGTAATGCTACTAACAGTTTTCTCATTTTGCTCGTAATAATTTGCTTGAAATTCTTACAAATATTTTTTTTTTTGTCGTGGCTGATGTGTACCGCGTGCTTGGGCCGGACAGGGACGGCCAGTAGTATCATTACCTCACAAAGTGGATGTATGCCCTCAACCAGCTGGGCAAGTGAGTCACACTTTCCTTAGCCCTGCAAAATGCTGTAGTTAACTTCAGTGAGACATAAAGAAAACAAAACACCTAAATATGTGGCTGAAATAAATAGATTTATACTGTCTGGTTTAGACATTTGAAGAGGTCTGGCAGATGCACAGGCAGATTTTGTGTGATGATCACCTCATAATTTTAAGCATGACGGCATCTTTTTTTGTACATACGTGTGACCATCTTTTGCAAAATCTAAAAAAAAAGTTTTACAGTGAAATTGGTCCATGAAAACTTCTAGATAAAGGACCAAGTGTGTTCATGATGAAATTTGTTCATGGTGAAATTTGCCTTCATAAATTTTGGTGTATCCTACGGCCTTCAGGCGAATAACCTGTGGCCGCAGAGAATCCCCATGATCAATGCTTTTTTGATGAATACAAGTGTGGAGATGAATATGACACCAAGAGTATAACTAACGTGATGCATCTCAACAGCCTCATGCCAGGGGTTCTCTTGAAAAACTTCTTGGCCCCATGACAGACAAATGCCTTTGTCACATTTGTCACAAGTCTAGCTATAACTTTGTTGGGTTTTTGTGGGGGTTTTTTCAAATTATGTAACCTAAGAAACTTGAAAAGAAAAATAAACTTAAAAGGAAAATAAGACTTTAAAAGACAAAAAAAAAGAAGAAAGCAAACTCTTTGATATGATCTTCAATAGTTTTGTACCTATTTGGCATATTGAGAGATAAGTTAAATTACCTACTCCCATTGCCTGATGTATTGCAGATCACAAATCATGCTGCAGTCGATGTGGAAAGATGTGGACATCCACCAAGGCTTCTTCTGTCGGGAGCCCAGGCTTCGCAATGAGAAATATGCTTTCACCAACTTTGGTCTGTCCTACGGGCTGCAGTGTGTTAATCTGTGGCCGGAGAAAGTCAATAAACTTAATGCTTACTTTGAGACCTATAAGAGCGGAGACGAGTATGACACGGATGCCATCACACATGTGATGCATGTCAACAGCATCATGCCAGGCGTGCTTATCAACCATTACAAACCTGTACAGTAAATAACACAAACCTGGCCTGATTTTACCAGACTTTGGAGCCAAATATATTAAGTGTGTTCAAAGAATCTTGATTTTACCCAACTTTGGAGACAAAATATACCATATTTGTATTCAAAGAATATTAATTTTACCAAATGTTGAAGCCAAATATATGTTTGTTCAAAGAATCTTGATTTTATGCTAATTTGGAGAACAAATATATGTGTTCAAAGAATTTTGATTTTACCCCGCTTTAGAAACAAAATGTATGTTTGTTCAAAGAATCTTGATTTTACCCAACTTTGGAGACAAAAAATATGTGTTCAAAGAACCTACATCTATGCCCTAAAGAACCTACATCTACATGTTGTAGTCAACTGTGGCAAGGACCTTTTGAAGCAAGACTGCTTGGAGGCAGTGTGGAGCACAAGTCTTGGGAGGACCATTCGTTAATAGGGCTCAGCCACGGGCCGTGGCACAGTTGGTTAGAGCACCAGCTTATTAGCACCAGTTCCTCTGTGGTGATCCAAAGGTCGTGGGTTCGAACCCTGGCCATGCCGGGATTGAACTCATGATACAATTTCCCACATGAGCTGAGGCCCGTGCCTAAAGGGTTAACCCATTGTCCTTGTAAATCTGTGACCGGGTGGGTTGTCATGTCAAGGACCTGCGACATGACAATTCAGTGAGGCAGCACTATATCTGCTACAAGTAGGTCTCATCACGAAATGACTGAAATAATGTTGAAAGTGATGTAAAACCCCAAACAAACAAACCAAACAAACAAATAGGGCTCAATATACAAAGTATATAAAATAGACAAAGTAGAAACATGTTGTAGTCAACTTCAGCTTGAAGCAAGACCACTTGGAGGCAGTGTGGAGCACAAATCTTGGGAGGACCACTCGTTAATGGGGCTCAATATACAAAGTATATTAAATAACCAAAGTAGAAACATATTGTAGTCAACTTCGGCAGAGACCTCTTCCTGATGGACCTCTTGGAGGTAGTGTGAAGCACAACTCTTGGAAGGACATTTTGTTAATGGGGCTCAACATACAAAATAAAAAAAATAGACAAACTAGAAACATGTTTTGGTCAAGTCTGGGAAGGACCTTTTCATGATGGACCTGTAGCTGTCATTATAAGGCTCAATAGACAAAATAGACAAAATAGACAAAATAGACAAAATAGACAAAATAGACAAAATAGACAAAATAGACAAAATAGACAAAATAGACAAAATAGACAAAATAGACAAAATAGACAAAATAGACAAAATAGAAACTTGTTCTGGTCAACTAATTGAAGGACCTTTTTGAAGGAGGACCTCTTGGGGGCAGTGTGAATATTTGATAGACATAATAAAATAGACAGTTATGGGCATTAGGTATCATAAATATAATAATTTGTAGATGTATAAAATGTGTTTTATATGTTATGGATAAGATTATATATCAATTGAAAACAATATTTATTGCAATCTTTATTATAATATCTGTGGTTGTGATATGAAAAATATGATGTGTTATGAGTGCTCCGTTTTCTATGGAGTATCTCCCGAGATCTGCAGAAGTAGCAACAATGGTGAAATCATTATATTTTCTCAGTTAAAACTCATTTTTATGTGCAGAACTTCCCTACTATAACCAGATAGATTTTGTGTTTTTATTTAACCACCTGTACATGTGCCTTAATCATTGCATACCACATGTGCATTTAAATTAGCACAGCATTTTCATCTGGAGTCTCAACTCCCCAAGGGTAATTTACAAGGAGTGAAAGATGTGCCATCTTGTAATTTTAGTAGTGTATTTCTTGTCAGGTAAGACCAGGCAAGGAGAGATGGAAGGGAACATGGCGTTATGGGATATTTATCATAAAACCACAGAGCATCATGGGAAAACAGAAAGTGTTAGAAGAGAAGACGTTTTTATTGGTCATCCATCAATGACATGGTGAAATCACTGAATCTTGGGCCCAATTCTCCAAAGTGTCATTCATGAGCAATGTGCAAAATATATGTGCAATGTACCAAGGTTTGGGACAGTGATACAGGAATTGGTCTTTTGAACGCATTCTATTCATCATGCATTTTGTCTGCCTTTGTAAACTATATGATGAGAACAGAGAAGATATGTATAGTAAAGTGTATGCTAAAAATAATATGTTTATGGATTACAATGTAAATGAAAAATTTGTCTATATTAGTATATATGTTGAGAATGCATGGAACAAATGCAGTGACACAATGTATATTAACTGGAATGTTTTAGGGTGAATGTCTTAAACATGATGAACATAGAAGCCAGTATGGGTATATATGTTGTGATATAAAGTCAAAAGTTTAAACTGACAGAAAAGTCCTCAGGGGCTGGGAAATTAAATACAAAAGTTTTACCATCAATGTAACTGTATATATATGTTCCTGTCAGTATAATAAAATATATCAAACAATCAATCATTTTTCTATGAGATACTAGAATTAAAATCTTTAAAAAAGTGAAATGGAAACAAAAAATATAATGTAGGCACGTCATTATGATAACAATCAAATATTTTGAAATATTCCTTTTCTGGACCTGAAGAATTAACCTAAACATGCATTATATTTTATTTAAATATTAAGTTTGTTAAAAATATTTTTTATTTTAAATCAAGATGGTACAAGTATCTTCTAAAGTTGACTTTATGGCAAAGAAGAAGCAAAAAAATCTTGGGAGTCCCCATTCGACCTTTACTCATTCTTACCTCATGTGGCAGATGGCCGTGAATAAATATCTGGCAAGTACATTAATTTGCAGCCTTGATAATTAATCATAAGCACTCCAGCTCTGTGTTTTATGGATAATTGATGAAGCCCACTGAACAAATAAAACCCAAATCAAACTTGTCCATGGCAGGGGCATAGCAGTATCAAGTAACTAGCGGGAGACCCCGCATAGTCCAGACCTGCTGCACCACAAGCTTCACAATGTGTAACTGAATCATCACTACTTAACAGAAGTTCTTCCACTGGTCATTGGCAGTTTACTTTTATTCATTGATCAATTTCCAGTTGCGTTTTCAGCCAGATTTGAAGCATTTTTCATCCACTTTTGAAATAAATGACAGTCAATTTCAATGGGACGTGTAACAATAGACAAGTTACACATGAAAGCCCTCGATGAAATGGATTACGCAGTCAAATACCTTACATCGGCAGGTTGAGTTTCACTTATTACTACTTATCCCCCGGAAAATGATGAACTCGATGAATGTTGCCAGGTCGGTGGAGGCGTGCCAAGTTTGAAATTGTGATAATATGCTTAACTGTTAAGGGTTTTAAAGATGGGATTTGTCTGAAATGTAACATATCAACATGCTAGTATTTCAATTCCTTTCCAATTGTACCTAAACTGAGAAAATGCTCTTAGCTCCATAACCGCTATCAGTAATGACATGTTGTCTGTCAGATAAAGAAAAATCTGGTATTAGCAGATAACTTATGGCATTTTTAGAAAATTTAAAATTTGTGCTCATAACATCCTTTGATGGGATTAGCATGATGTCACAAAATGTCACAAAACAGTTTGAACATTTCGTGAAAATTTTTCAAAAGGTGGTTTCAAATTTAAACATCTCACTTCATAAAGAGTCTTGAATTTCAAGTGGAGAAAATCTTGTCTCGCAACAGACTGTTGGTTCTGTTACACAGATAGATGGATATCTGACACTTTATCAAATAGCTGAAAGTATTGAAAAGGAAATAAATAATCCCTTTAAAATAATAAGATAAGTTCATAAAATAGACATTTTGAATATCTCCATTAAACAAATGAAATGTGTATAATAATATATAGTCAAGTTGCGAGATAATTAATGAGTTAGTAAAGGGAAATATTTTTTCTCTGATGGAGTTTCAATATTTTATATATAAGGTACTATCAAAAAGAAAAAGAAATTTCCTATTAACTTATTTACACCTCAGGTTTATTCCAATGGATCTCAATAACTCTATTCCTATGGGTATAAATGTTGCCAATGACATGGAGAAGTTTATTTTTTATAGATTTCTACGCACGTAATTTATGACCAAATTTACACTGAAGATACGTATTTTGGAAGATGATAGGGAATTTTCAATCAGTTTTGCATTTGATCAAAAATTTATTTGATCAAATCCGTTTTATATTTGATCAAAAGTTTTATTTTCTCTTTTAAACTGATTTTGTGATATGATAATGATGTGGCTGAACACCACAAAATTTCAACAACATGTTGCTGAATTAAAAATCAAGATTTGCATTAAATTTGAAATTCAGCATGGATGTTAGAATATGAGAATGACTTTGGAGAAGTCTAATGGTTTGTTGCTTGCCATTGTTCATACACTAGATATTTCCAATATATGTCTGCATGATGAAAATCATATTTTTACACACATACAGCCCTCTTCCCGCCTTTCCTAATCTGGATTTGGACATGAGAGGATCAGTTTACTTTCTTCATGGGATTAAAGATTGGGGTCAAACAAACAACTTTATCCCTGACTGGGCCAGGCGACTTTGATACTGCAGAGATAATAAGTTATGCAGAGGGATGAGCAGCTTTTGGAGGCAAATTTAATGGGATGTGCACGGTAGGTAACCAGGTCCACATGCAGAGGGCAGCACCAGCATTGTGATGGAGCAGTGATTGTCTGATACGTAATGGTACGATGCTGCTCACAACACATGCTCCACCTCTCAAAGGCTCCGGAGGGTCACCCCTGTAATGCCTTAATGCAATCGGATCATCTGATAGCCACTGGTATCCGGTGTCGGGCCGCCACATCAAATCACCAGCTACATTCTCATGGAACCCCCGTGCCAGGATGCCATACATCCTTATGAATCTAAACCAAAAATATTTTTAAAAAGTTAATGTAATACATACAGAGAATTGTTGTAATATGGCTGGAAGAAAAGTAATTTGGGTTTGCACACTTGATTCTGTTTTTCCAGCCGTTAATTTGTGATTCACCATTTTGATGTGAATGAAGATCCATTGATAAATAATACTTGGCTGTTGTTATTGCTATCAATCTCTTAATGTACTTCACTAATAACACTATCAGCCAGTTTAGTACGGTCCTATAAATTAACATGAAAATTGAATTATGTTGATCAGAGAATCGATCAGCTGATTACAAGAGCGGAATCTGAGTCACCTTCTTGTGCATTTCTTTGATTATTTTGCTTGAGTGGACAAAGCGATATGGATCAAGTTTATATACATAATGCCACTAAATCATTCATAGGTTTCTGATTTTTGTTGTATTATATCATCGAGGGTAATGCCACAATCTTCCTCATATAACACGGCATATGCTTCCAAGTATAGTTGAAAGACAGAGGTCAATTCAAGGTCACAAGGTCATTTCATAGGTCACAGATCATGACAGGAAATGAGTTCAAAGGTCAGTGGTGGGGTCAAAGCATTTCAAAAGATTAAAAAGTCAAATTTAACTGAGCGTTGATTTGTCTTTATGATTTGTAAATATGACTTGAATACCCCACTTGGTGTCACTTAGTTTTCTTGATGAAAATATAATGCAAGACAGTCTAGGTTTCCTTCACATCCTTATCAAAGATGATATTTCAATTTCAAGATGACTTCAGGGCAAAGAATTGTCATGTGGAGAACAGATTTATTTCTCAGAATCAAATTAGTTGAGAATTACTTTGCTATATACTTGATATTCCGTTACATGCATATGTCAACTTTGAATTAGGAATCTTTAAAGTTTTGATAACCCCATAACCAGTTTGTTGATGAAACAGTCTGAACTATATTTAGTCAATCAAAATTCTGATTGAATTTTAATAAAAAGATTGAGTCAGTAATTTCAAAATGTCTTTTCCAGGTGGAACGTGTTCAGACCAGGATGATAATATTGTGGTTAGGTTTACTGATAATGATTGCAGTGTAGCTCATTTTTTTTATATATTTCAGGTTCATATGACCACACAGTTCGATTATTTGACACCAGAGGGCCCAGCAGTGTGTTGTCAGTGGACCATGGACAGCCCGTGGAGAGTGTCCTCATGTACCCAGCGGGTGGCATCTTCCTCTCAGCAGGTAAATTTTACAATCAACATTAACTAACTATTTAAAATCATTTGCACCAAAATGCTTGCATTATATCACTCCATGGACAATGTAACATCATTTGGAGGTCATGGTTTATTTTTTTCCCCCAGGGACATGATTAATTCCAACTTTGACCAAATAGATTAAAGGCAGAAGACTGATTTCACTTTTTGTTTATAATTGATTCAGAGAATTTGTATAACTCCTGTTCAAATTCTTTTTGTTAGTTCCTGTATGTAGTTTTCAACAGGAAAACATAGTAAACAAAATTGTAATCGGCCTATCTGATATTTTTGTACAAATACTTAATCAATAATACTGTAGTCATTGATTATAACTGCTAGGCCCAAAATATTATTACTACTATCAGTAAATTCTAGGACCATTATTGGCTAGAAAGTGAGGGATGCTATTGTAAGAAAGTGAATGGTGAATTACCCAACACATTCCCAGATCTTGTCATATTATATGTTGTAAGGTAAAAACAGAAATGAGTACAGAGGTCTGGATAGTGTCAGAATGAGCTCAGAATTAAGATTACCAGGCCAGGTTCATGCTAGGGGTGATATTTCTAACCAAAGCTGATCCCTTGGCCAGTTTTAGGGATCATATTGATCAATATTTGGATCCAAAAGAATGGATTTTTGTTGGATGATCAAGAAGTAAAGTTTTAAGGTATTTTGGATGGATGATGGAGACATAGCCCCCCCCCCCAAAAAATAAAAAAAATTAATAAATAAATAAATTAAGAAGAAGAAGATGAAGAATGTTGCTTTTGATTTTCCTACCTACCCTACTTCAATCCGGCTGCTCTAAAGTTTTTGTTTTGATTTCTTGATGAAAAGACATAGTTTTAGTTATCATTTTTATATATCCATTCTCAAAATACTTGATCACTTTTAACGAAAAAAAGAAAAATAAACAAAAAATAAAAATCTGTCACCTGTCCTATTTTTCCAGGACACATTAGAAGAAACAAGGTTATTATTTTTTTTTTTTGCCTTCTAGTTTATTGAGAGCAAGTGTGTGGCTGGTTAATACTAACCCTGGCCCAGGCCTTGACATAAAGAGACAAATTTTGGTTGCCCAGTTGGGCCACCAGAGCATGAGAAGTGGTGGCCCGAAGTTTCTAAGGATAATAGGATGTGTGATACAATAAAGAGCATTGTACATCAGGCTGTATAGTGTCCGAGTGGGGGATACTTGTCCCAATCAAATATTGACCGTGATATGATATCTATCAAGGATTAGAATAATAAAATCAAGATAGTTTGGGCCACTAAAAGAGAAAAAATATGGTTTCCCAACTGGGCCACAACAACTGAGCATTCATTGACCAGAAAAGAAGATCTGGTGGCCCTGAGCCACGGGGCCAGTGCGTATGTCATGATGGGACATATTATAATTGCCTCCTGCCCTCTCCCACCAGTCTCGTGCATTATAGTCAGCAGCAGCCATACCAGGTATTTGAGGATAGGACGGGTAGACCTATTTGATGTGATTTAGGTCAAGAGATTGTTTGTCAGGGTAGGAGGGACAGGTATGATAACTATGGGTTGTGTTTCTATACAGGCCGATCATCTTGGCCAGGCTGGGACAGGTATTACAGATAACAAACTGGGTGGAAATTGCTGCTCATCCTTTGTCTACATACAAATACACACATCAGACACACAACTATTCATACACAATACACATTGCTGCTTTTACCTCTAATATTTAAAGGTTTTGTTTGGCTGAAGCTTTGCAGCATCGATGTAGTTGTAATATTCATGATTTAAATGCTGTTTTAATAAAAAAAAAACGGTTGATAATATAATATTACAAATAACAGGTCAAATCTCTCTATTGATATAAGCAAGCATTTAACTCGCTCATCTTCCAAATGAGGAATTTGAAAAATTTGGCAATTTGATTTCTTTGGTATTTTATCATCACTCATAGAAATATTGTTTACCAGTAATTCAGCATAATGTGTTTCTTACATAGATTGAAGCTGTTCTGATATTAATAAATAGCAATATAAGTTTATAAAAGTGTAAGTCCAATGAACAAACACTGTTGGGTATCAGCAGAACATAAATGTTATTATTATTATTATTATTATTATTATTATTTCATATCCAGTATAAAGGAATAAGAGGAATATTTTCTCTGTGATGGACGTTGCTGTTATGAATAAGAGGTGCAGGGTGATGAGGTAGTTGTGATAAGTTCAAAGCAAGTCTGCTGTGTTGAGGGTTAACCTGAATGTGAAAATAGTTGTGCTTATTGGAGAAATGACGTACAGAGGAGCCGCATATCTATGGGGCGGCTGACAGATGAGTGATAATATGGGCAACTTTGACAAATAACATCACAACTTTCCTGAGCGGATGACATTTGAAGCAGACAAATACTCGCAGGTGTATGAAACTAGTTATCACGGAAAGGAAATAAGCGCATAACTGCTGGGGAGGGCACTCTGGGAAAGTTTGAGATCAGATGTAGAATGAAAAAAGGCAAATATTTGAAGGAAATATATATTTTTGGTAAAGCTGAGAAGAAATGTTTTGGTGTTTGTCTTATCTTGTCAAATTATTGGTGTCTTGATCAGTAATGATTTAAAAGTCCAGCCTCATTAATAGCTAGATTGATTGACTGTTTTTATTCTGGGTGTTTGGACAGGCATTGAAGTTAGCAGATGTGTGATTAGAAAACAATTAAAATAACTTCATTGTGAAAAATAAATTTGATACTTTTTGATGAAAATTCCACAACATGAGTGTGCAGACAACATTGTTTTCAAAAGCACAGTTTTATTTTATTTCTTTGAAAAAATCTCTCTTTTTGAAATTGTCTTTCCCCACATCCCAGTAACCAGATATTTTTGGGGGATATCCTCCCCTGGCTTCAGCTGATGAGGCTTAAATCAAGGTGGAAATTAGCAGTGAAAAGGAATGCAGAGGAGAGACTGCTAACATTGGTGATGTAGTGTGGGGAAGAGTTGTTACCTGGCCGACCAGGAGGTCAAACCTCACCTGTCCCATGCTGATAGCAGGGGCAAAAAATGAAAAGCAATCTTGGCACTCAGACATACAATACGGAAAATTGCTTCAATTGTTTTCTTCTTTTTTTCATCTTCTGACTGCATAATGCACTGAATTTGTCTGGAGGGTTTCTTTTTAAAGGAATGAAAAAGTGTCATTGTTATGATGCCGTTAACTTTTTTAATGCCTTTATATTCTGTCATATTTTCAACCAAAGTAACTTTTACAAATGATATGTTCCTGCAAGGCATTAGCATCATAATGCTTATTTTATAATGATGAGAACTAACCTTTTGTTATTGACCAGACATTTACAATTTCACATCAAAATCATTTGAAAATAATGCAGTCTGAGATCAACCTTTTAAAATACAGATGGACCCTTTAAATAACTAATAATATGACTTAAATCAGTAAAAGGAGAAATATAAAGCTTGGAAAGGGAGTAGGAAGTATGGGAACCATATGTACAAGTAGGCTCTACACATCCGCCACATATACTTGTCTCTGTTTTTTTATATACCTTTATGCCTGTCTTGATAGATTACCCAAGCAGCATTTTTGCAGCAATTTCCAGGATGTTTTCGGTGGTCACAAGTCGAGTCGCAGTGTGAATGCCCTGTTACACTGTGGGTGAGTGTGGGGCCGTGATTCTCTCCGCCGACAGCGATCCGAGCGTGAACCATCAGAAATCGGGCCGTGATGCAGGATAATAAAGATGACCCGGTCTAACCTGTATCGCACAAGCGACCTTACATCCCTGTTTAATTTTTCTGGCGAATTTATCAACTGCGGGGAGGGGAAAGAAGTACCAAGACCGGCAGCAAGGAAGCGGATGGATTCATCGTTTAGATATAGACGCCTTTGCCCTCTGTAACATTTATTTCATCCAAATTTCATCAGTTTCAGGACACCTAGGGTAGAAGGGCAGGCTTGTGTGAGCTTAACAGGTACTTAGTGGACAGCAGGGGTTGAGATAACCAAATCGAGACCCCGCATACATCGAGCCATGTACACCCCGGGCTACCTTGTTCATGATCGCATCTGGCAGAAAATTCATCATGTCCCTGACTTCGTAGTATATCGCAATACCAGCATGGCGCCCTGATTCTTTTTATCCTATATCTCCATCCGAACTGTGCCATCCAACAGGGGGCGCATTTCTGACATGCTCGGCCAATCAGACGACTCTAAATTGGTATGATCTCCCGGCAACCAATTAGGATTGATAAACAAATTTGATACAAGGTCATTACATATGTATATATATATATATATACCAACATATATATATATATATATACCAACTTGGTCCGTTGCTTTTTATCATTATGATCAATGATCTGGCCCCAGAAACACCAACAACAAAATTCATGGATGACACTACAACATACGAAGTGAAAAAGATTATTGGCCCTGGTTTCCTGCAGCAAGGACTAAATACAATAGAACATTGGACTGGTGAAAATGACATGAATTTGAATGTTCCAAAAACGAAACACATGCCCATAAACTTTACTAAACAGAAAAGTGCCTCACAATCATTATATATGGGAGGAAAATTGCTAAGCCAAGAAATATGTGTTAAGCTACTTGGCATCCACATAGCTAACGATCTGAAATGGAACACTCATGTAGACTCGATTACCATGAAAGCAAGTCGTAGACTCCACCTCATTACTGCAGCCAAAAGAGCAGGATTTAGTGAGCAGAACCTGATTCAAATTTTCATTTCAAAGATACGCTCCCTGTTAGAATATGGTGCAGAGTCCTGGCACCCAGGGTTGTGCCTCGGCCTTACACAGGACATAGAGAGAATTCAAGTTCGAGCCCTGAAAATAGTGAAACCTGACTTTAACTATTGGGAGGCACTAGATCATTTCAATTTAAATACACTAGAACAAAGACGTATTAAGATGTGTGAAAATTTATACAACAAAATGAAAAACCCCTCACATCCTCTACACCACCTATTGCCACCTGTAAGAGAAAACATACATAAAACCCGTCATGCCAAGAACAGAATTCCTAAGAAAACTAGAACCAAGCGTGCTGATTCCAGTTTTGTACAATATGCTGTGAGAATGTTTGAGTAACCCAAGCATATGTGGAGCTATAACATTTTTGTATATTGTATTTGTATATGTATATGTATCACTTATCATTAATGCAAAAATGTATTCTATTATAATTATGTATTTCAGTCAGCCTAGTGTTGCCAAAATAAACTACATTGTCATTGTCATTGTCATTATATATATATATATATATATATATATATATATATATATATATATATATGTTGCAGGAGGTCCCAAAACCAAGATTTGGTAGCAGTTCATTGATTGTGAATTGGAAATAAGGTTAAATTTGATGTAATACATAACATCAGATTTGAGGGAAAATCATCAACAAGTACTATGCCCCCTGTGGTGATAATTTTTATGGATGATTTGCTTCATGGTGGTGACATGCCTTATTAACAACAAACTTGCTTCTGTCAAAGCCTCATCCTTCACTATTCACAAGACTTGGGTAGAAAAGCACATGTTGACTTGTCAGAATTTTATCGTAGTTTTCATAAAATTAAAGAAAAGTGACAACGAGACATCGGTGCGATACATTAATCTCACCAATGAAGACATTTCGCTATGTAACCAAGAAATCAAAACCACATGTCACGGGCTACAAAGAGCACAATGTTGGCTCATGTTTTTTTGTCTATTTATTTTTATATCAGAGGAGGTGAGCTGAGAACCTGTCATGGAGGCATACCAGCGAGGAAAAATGAGTGTTGTATTTGTATTTGTATTTGTATTTGATAAGCTGCAGGGTAGTATGCGGCAGAAATCATATAATTTGTGGCAGTTCGCCTTTTGATATCAGCCATGTCATCTGCAGTGAAACCTCTATGCCCTTGGAAATATTCCTTGCCTCTCCGGCAGAATCATACAGATATATAACTGGCTCTAATCTCCTGAGATTGTAGCATCTGTCATGGAGGCTTCCTGTCAGATTATCATCATCATGTTCAGATAATATTACCAATTATATTTTCCTGTAGATAACCCCCTCAAAACAGAATTTCAACAGATATTGTATTTTTATGCAGATGAGCCAAGTGATAGGTTTTTTAAAAAAGCAATATGCACTTAAGTTGTTTCTTGAATGGTATGAAATTATATAGAAGAAGATGAATTGAATTCATAAAATATATTTTTATAATGTGGTGGGCCTTTACATTAAGAGTGGCCCAGAGCCCCTTTTTTTGGTCTTTGGACTATGATGGGCCAGTGTTTCTTGGATTTTACTGGCCCATCTGTATCCTAATAATAAAACTGTCGTACACATGATGTTTCCCTGACTAATCATGGGAGCTGAAACATTGGTAGGGTCAAAGAATGATTTTGTCAACCACTCACAGACCAGCTAATAAATTGTTTCAAGAAGTTTCCAAAGTGACAATAGTAGAATATGACAAACGAAATCTGTCTGCCCTGGGAAAACTCATGAAATAGTCACGATATGTTCAAATCATGATTTGATTCTTGATTGTAAAACATACTGAAAATTTATTCTAGTAAAATATAAATTCTGACTAGTTTCCATTCAGGTCTTTAATATAAGCCTCCAGTTGTACAGATACTTTATGTGAGGTGTACAGATACTTCATGTGAGGTGTACAGATACTTCATGTGAGGTGTACAGATACTTCATGTGAGGTGTACAGATACTTCATGTGAGGTGTACAGATACTTCATGTGAGGTGTACAGATACTTTATGTGAGGTGTACAGATACTTCATGTGAGGTGTACAGATACTTCATGTGAGGTGTACAGATACTTTATGTGAGGTGTACAGATACTTTATGTGAGGTGTACAGATACTTCATGTGAGGTGTACAGATACTTTATGTGAGGTGTACAGATACTTCATGTGAGGTGTGCAGATACTTCATGTGAGGTGTACAGATACTTTATGTGAGGTGTACAGATACTTCATGTGAGGTGTGCAGATACTTCATGTGAGGTGTGCAGATACTTTATGTGAGATGTACAGATACTTCATGTGAGTTGTGCAGATACTTTATGTGAGATGTACAGATACTTCATGTGAGGTGTACAGATACTTCATGTGAGGTGTACAGACACTTCAAGTGAGTTGTGCAGATACTTTATGTGAGATGTACAGATACTTTATGTGAGATGTACAGATACTTTATGTGAGGTGTACAGATATGTTATGAGGCTATGAAGGTGCCAGTGTTTTAATAAAATGAAATTAAATAAAATGACGGACTCTCAATTTTGGGAGTAGTTTCTGTTGTATCGCTTACATCACAGTTGCAAATTCACATTGTCAAGGTTTATGGCACATTACTTGAACTTCTTGAATATTTTCTTGGTCCAATAAAGTGTATTTTATTTACATTGTCAGGTGCATAGCAAGTGTATCTGTATAATTTATTAAATTGGTGCAAGCTGTTATCCTCAAAGATTGCAGTTGACACAATGTTCCAACTTAAATTCTATGATTTGATAATGAAATTTCAAAATCTATTGACCCTGCAATGGTTTTGTGTTTATAATTTTCAAGATAATCAATAATTAAAAGTAAGTAATTAGAAAATAAAGCTTTGATCCTGAGTATATATATGATGTGTCTATTACAGGTGGCAATGTGATTAAGGCGTGGGATGCCCTGGCAGGAGGGAGGCTGCTCGCCTCCTTCAGCAACCATCACAAGACTATCACCTGCATGAGCTTTGCCAGCAACTACCAGAGGCTTCTCTCAGGCGGACTGGACAGGTATGGTGCTAGGGTACAGTCATGGTACGGTGCAGTCGTGGTAGGGTGCAGTAGTGATAGGGTGCAGTCATGGTACGGTGCAGTCGTGGTAAGTTGCAGTAGTGATAGGGCAAAGATAGGATTCCAAGCAGTCATGGTAGGGTGCAGTCGTGGTAAGGTGCAGTAGTGGTAGGGTACAGTCATGGTAGGGTGCAGTCGTGGTAAGGTGCAGTAGTGGTAGGGTACAGTCATGGTACGGTGCAGTCGTGGTAGGGTGCAGTCGTGGTAGGGTGCAGTAGTGGTAGGGTACAGTCATGGTACGGTGCAGTCGTGGTAGGGTGCAGTAGTGATAGGGTACAGTCATGGTAGGGTGCAGTCGTGGTAGGGTGCAGTAGTGATAGGGTGCAGTCATGGTAGGGTGCAGAAGTGGTAGGGTGCAATCATGGTAGGTTTCAATCATGGTAGGGTGCAATCATGGTAGGGTGTGGAAGGGTGCAGTCATGGTAGGGTGTGGGAGGGTGCAATTGTGGTAGGGTGCAGTCGTGGTAGGGTGCAGTCGTGGTAGGGTGCAGTAGTGATAGGGTGCAGTCATGGTAGGGTGCAGTTGTGGTAGGGTGCAATCGTGTTAGGGTGCAGTAGTGATAGGGTGCAGTCACGGTAGGGTGCAGTCATGGTAGGGTGTGGAAGGGTGCAATTGTGGTAGGGTGCAGTTGTGGTAGCGTTCATACCTGATAGGGTGCAATCATGGTAGGTTTCAATCATGGTAGGTTTCAATCATGGTAGGGTGCAATTGTAGTAGGGTGCAATCATAGATTTGATCATTTTCATGATAGATATAACTTTTGGGAAAAGCAACAACAAAAAAAATGTATATATTTACACGTTTCTTCCTTTTGTTTGGAATCCTATCTTTGTCGTCCTTAGCAGGATAGTGTGCTATAAGATAGGGTGCATGTGGGGGCACAGAATCGCCATGGTAACCTTGCCTGTCCCCATACTATATACCCCAGTCCAACATGTATCATCTGATAGCACCCTCTAGTATCAAATACTTCTCTTGTCCACATAACACATTCTATTATCTGATATTTGTTTATATATCATGTAGACGTTTTTTGCCATTATTATATCTTCGTTTCCGGATGGCATCTGTTTCAATGCCTTGGCACGGGAATATAGAAATATAAGCAGCGCAGATTACGACATGAACACCCCACGGGCGATATTTACATGGGGCTGGTGTATTTGATAGGAAAGTGTCGGTATCACTCAGGCCAGGGTCTTTTATTTGGCATTTTGTATCCTTGAAAGACATGTTTAAAAGACAATTATGAAAACAAGGAAAATAAAGTAACACTGAAATTTGTTTAAAAAATGCAATGAAGAATCCCGTGCTAAATGTTGTATAATACAGACTTGGTAGAAAGTGGAGGAAAAATAATATGACAGGAGGTCAAAAGAAAATCAGGAGCCAAGAATTTTGCAATTTGAATAAAAATTTGAATAATAAGATTTTCTGCCCCATACATGCTCAGTCATATTCTACTATAGGCCATTTTTATATGGTATCCCCTGTTAAGACATATATTAAGGAAATCATAGGCAAGAATTGGACATGGTTCAGTGACATAGTCATGTATTTAAAATGGAAAAGGTAGTCTGGAAGTAGACAAAGTTAAGAAGATTTAAAAAAGTTAGGAATATGACATCTTTACAATTTTCTGTTAAATGGGATTCTCTCAGATCACTGCTTAAACAATTTTAGTTATGATGCCAAATTTATTGGTATAATTCCAATTTCTTGCATTTTTTAGCGAGAATATAAACAAAGTTATGATTTGTTTGGCCTAAGAGGGCAGAGTAGATTTCAGGTAGAGCATTTCTTTGCATCAGACTACATGACGAGGATCATTTATAGAAGCATAAAGTCTACTCTGTCCACGATGGAGCTCACGTTTGCTTCTACCCAGCATTCCAGCATCCACATCTAAAGATAAGACCACTTTTTACGCAGACCACCAATACAGGTGTACAAAAAATTAGACATACAAATATTGTACACAGAGAAACAATTTAATGTGGAAAATTGAGCTTTCTGGCATTAAACAGAGGGTAGGATGAGCTTTCTTGTTAGATTAAGGGGTTAATTTCAGTTTTGATCTCAGATATCCAAATAGTCTGAAATTTGAGTGGACCTTATAATCTGTTTAACTCAGGTTCAATAGTTTAATATAGGAGAACATGATACTTTTTTGAGAATTAAAATCGATTTTTAAAATTTGCTAGTTACAGTGAGCTATGTGTCTTACTGATATGATGGCTTACATATTTCAAACTTTGACAAATGTTATGGAAACATTCTATCAATTCTTTGTTGAATATAATGACAGAAAATGGTCAAAGCAATTATGTATTAAACTAAATGGCTTAAAATTGAAGAAATTGAATAAATATGATTAAGAAATATGTAAGAGATATTGGACACAAGCTGAATATAGATTCTGAAATGTGGCTTATGTAATTTTATTTCTTCTGTGGTTTCCTTTTAGCACCACAAGGAAGCCAATTGAAATTCTCAAGTTCAAGTCACATTAGAAATTTATAATATATATTTTTTTAGACAAAGGGGCATGTTCTGGAGAGTGATGGTTATGGGTAACTTTCATTGCAAAATATTACAATGATTTTCTGTGGCATTATATTTGATTTATGATTTTATATATATATATATATGTGTATAATATAAACAGGTTTTACCATCAAAGTGTACCACTAAAGAAGTATTGAACAAAATTTCCTTTGTCTACTATTATATATGAGTGTTAACATTTCTATTTGATATTTAATTGCAGATTGGTGAAGGTATATGATGTGGGGACATACCAAGTTGTTCACACCTTGGACTACCCATCTGCCATCCTCAGCATTGGGGTTGCGGTGAGTAAATGAGTAAAAGTAGTTTTAGTCAACAGTTCTAGTAAGTGCCCCTCAAAGTATTGACATAATTTGATATCAAACAGAATACATAAAGTATATTTCTTTAGAATATGGTCAGTCAGTTCTGTGCTCCTGAAATCTCAAAAAAATTCATTGCCCAGAAATGAGGATGTTAAATTAAATGGTGCAAGCTACCATGGTGCATGTAACTTTGGTGAATGCTACTGTGGTGCACATTATTATGGTGCACACTATTGTTGTGCAAGCTACCATGGTGCATGTAACTTTGGTGAATGCTACTGTGGTGCACATTATTATGGTGCACACTATTGTTGTGCAAGCTACCATGGTGCATGTAACTTTGGTGCATGCTACTGTGGTGCACATTATTCTGGTACACACTATTGTTGTGTAAGCTACCATGGTGCATGTAACTTTGGTGCATGCTACTGTGGTGCACATTATTCTGGTACACACTATTGTGGTGCATGCTACCTTGGTGCATGCTACCTTGGTGCAGTACTGTGGTGCATGCTGATGTAGTCACTAGTGCACCCTTGTGTGGTGCAGGCCAGTGTTTTACCTGTGGTATCTGAGGGCATACTGGCCCAGCAGTTGAGGTAAGCCAATCTGGAGGCTTGCATATTACTGTGGAATTTTAATGGTATGGACAGACATTGCACAAAATATAGGTGGATGTCTAAGTTTTGTCTTTATATTAGCTCACCTTGGCAGGCCCTTACCTCTATCAATATGTGTATAATCACATGATATGTGTGAATACCACCATGTTACCAGGCCCTTTATTGACAATGACGCATAAAAATGTTACTATTCATAAATTATATGGTGGGGTGCCATCTTACATAACAATCAGTGCCATCTGGTGGAGTTTTCCAGAAGGCCCTCCATGACTGCCGGAGCCGTCTTTAAAAATTTCCACCTGCGAAGGCCATTATTTTGTGCGCATGTAATCGGAGCAATATGAAAGGTTGTGCCCTCTAGTGGCCAACTCATGCCTCCACGTTCTACATCTTAATACCATCAAATATATTAACTCGCATAACCTGTCTATCAGAGGGGGTAGCTCTGATGGTTTGGCAAGCTAGGGCCTCCCTTACATCCATTCTGTCGACCCCACTGTTTGAAGGGTGTCAGCTCCTATTTTAATATCAACTCATAACGAGGCTTTGATCAGTCTCTCGCATCCTGGGCGAGCATGAATCAAACAATCGTGCCCATGTTGATCGTAAGCAGAAGCTTGTAACCCACCATGGCATTCAAACTTCAAAGCATTCACTAATAAAAATCACTGGCTCACATAGGATAAAAAGTAGTTTGCATAAACAGAAGGGCGGAGGGGTAAGGATGGGTAACTCATCAGTCGAGGGTGGCTTGCGATGGGGGGAAATCATCTGACAACATTGTAGGCAAAGTGAAATGGGAGAACTCAATCTTCAACCAATATGGAAGGTTATGCCTCACATTTTATACTCCAGGTGGCACCACTATTGCTTTACTGCTATATTTGGATTGTTAAATACTGATAAATGACTTCGCTCAGTATGATGAAATTAATACCATTTTTCACTTAATATCAAATGTTTTCAAATCCTAGTGATTAATAATTAATGTTTAGTTAGGAATTGTGATAATTAAGCACAAGGTGGCGCTACCATTGTAACGCTATTTAAATCTTAAGAAATGTAACGTTGAAATATAGATGCTTATATTTCTATGGTCTATTAATATAAAGGGTTAGTATGTTACTTTTATAAGAATACCTGATTTAAAAAAATGTTTATTACATAGTAATCTCCATTAAAATGTAAATTATATTGCATTGCTTTAAAGCATTTTGTAGTTGATCGGTTGATATAAGGAATTTAAATTTATAGTCAGGAAAAAGCTCATTTGAAATGTTATAGAATTGTGGAATAAAAACCCTGACAAGATGAGGAATAGGGTTTTGTATGTGATTTATTAGAAAACGTTGAGGCATAAGGACGGGTGGGAAGGTCTTGCTGAAGGGATGTAATACGCAGTCTGGCATTCAATTTAGCGCCATCTGTAGGTGTTTTTCACGGCTGGTGCAGATTGTAGCATCATTACATGTGATCATCCAATTGAAACATAAGACTGCCGCTGTAACATGTATTTGATACATACCACTAGGCCCCCAACCTTGGGGACCATCTCACACATACCATACCCTCAAAGCGGAGGGAACATCTCAATGCAGTCAATGAGAAATAGAATATTTCTTAGATAATCAAAAGGCAATATCTAACCCAATGAAGGAGTGGAGTAAATTTAATAAATATAGTGCAGTGAAATCCCATAGAATTATGTTTTATCCCGGTGGGATGTACACAAACAATGACTCTGATTTCTTTGCCATGACCAACTGTGGTTGAAGGGTGTACTGTCACCTGTGGGGTCTGTCCATCTGTCTGAATGTTTGGTGCAGTTTGTCCTGGCTATAACTCTGCAACTTTGTTTATCAATATTTGGTATGAAGCTTAATTTTTGAGTTTGGTGGGCACCATAAGAATTTGTATTTTAGATTGACCTTTGACCTAGGCACACTGATCTTATTTTTTTTAAGTTTGTCCTAGCAGATTGGTTTAATATCATTTGTTTTACTTTTTGATAGATGATTTTAAAAAAATATTCAGACAAGAAAAACTGCTGTCAGTTCAGGAATATAATCCTGATCTTTTTCTGTTCAGGACCACTTTATTTCTTTTATCAAGATTTCTACCATCTTTGAAAATAGCTAAATATATTATTAGTCTTGTGATGTCTTTCACCAAAGCTTTATCACACAACAGATACATTGATCCAATTTTAACAAAGTGGCTGCTGTGGATGACTGTGAGAAATCCAAGTAATAGACTTGAAACATACCAAATGCAACAGCAAAGGGAAAAAAGAAAACCAAAAGCTAGTTTAAAATGAATTTATCAGTTCAGGAATATAATCCTGATCTTTTTCTGTTCAGGACCACTTTATTTCTTTTATCAAGATTTCTACCATCTTTGAAAATAGCTAAATATATTATTAGTCTTGTGATGTCTTTCACCAAAGCTTTATCACACAACAGATACATTGATCCAATTTTAACAAAGTGGCTGCTGTGGATGACTGTGAGAAATCCAAGTAATAGACTTGAAACATACCAAATGCAACAGCAAAGGGAAAAAAGAAAACCAAAAGCTAGTTTAAAATGAATTTGAATATGTTAAAGAAGATTATAATACAATAATATTTTTAAATTGAAATTATAGAGGGTATTAAGAGTTTTGGGTATTAAATTTTGATTTTATAATATTGCAACCTTACGTGTGATTGACGACCATTGCCACATCTGAAAGGCAGGCAGTCATGATGCAGTGCTGCCACCTGGAAACACATAATAGAACTAACTATAGTTTTGCACTCTTGTATAGTTTTAGATATTGCATGAGTTGTAGATCAGTCGAAGTAGATCTGCTTTCCGATGTTTTGTATGAAAATTGCAAAGTTTACCTGTTAAAAGATACTTTCTTTAAAATAAAGGAAATATACTGGTATTTAATTTTGTTGAAAATATAATTTCAGGGAGATGACAGCATGTTAGCAGTAGGAATGGCCGATGGTCTTTTATCTATGCAGCATCGGAAATCTGAGGATGATATCAACGAGAAATCAAGAATGAAGAAAAAAGCTTCCTATAAATATATATTACAAGGAAAAACCCATGTTGCTGCTAAGGTTAGATCTATATAGTCATGATGTTAAAGCTCAATTATATGCCAGTCTTGTATTTTGTTGAACTTTCCTCTTTGGTCTTTTTAGAACAGATTTCTTAAAAAGTCCAAGTATTTAATGATGATGTGAAATGAATAAGATATTCATCAGGTCTGATTGTCACTCTTCCAAAATATGTTTTAAAGTCAAATACAGGAATGACATTCACCAAACACCAGGTGGCAGAACCTACTAGAAAGTCAAGCAGAGCCATCTGGTGTCAAGCATTTGTCATCAGCATTGCATTAGTTTCTTTATCGAATCTGCAATATGAATTTACATTGTAGGGAGATGATGTTGTGGAACATAAGAGAAAAACTCAACTCGCCAAATATGACAGATTCTTCAAAAAGTTTGAATATACTAAAGCATTAGATGCAGCTCTTGATGTAAGTATCTTATTTGACTCGTACCAAAAAGATAAGCTCCTCGGAAAAATAAATAATTAATTCTCTCACTCCTTGATGTGTACACTTTGAGCAATTATAAACAAATTGGAATTCAACAATAGTTCTGGTATCAGTCAAGAACTTCATGCCTCAGCGGCCAGTCACGCCTCAGTAAACAAGTAAAAAAAAATGCATTACACATTGACTGATGGATGTTGCAGACAGTATTGGTAGGACGAATGGTGTTTGTGTCAGTAATGAACTACATACTTCAGTGACCACTTTGAAAAGAATGATTTGAAAAGAATGATTGATGGAATGAACATTATTGCTTGAACTGTAAATCTTGATAACTAGTTAGTTAAATGATTTCCTTTGATGAATGATATGGGCATCACAGACAAACTTTTCCAGAGTTTATGTACTCACATTTCTCGGATTGATAAGTTTAAGTTGGAAGAAATGCTGAATTTTGATCATTGCTCGATTGAATACAGGGAATAAGCAAAATGAGGCAACAGGCGAGACTCTTCTGAGTATCCGGTTGTGAAGAAAAATGACACTGATGAAAAAGAATAATTTTTTTTTCAATCTTGAGCTTTTAGATCTTATCATTGTGATGAGTTATTGTGTGATGTTTGAAGGTATGCCTGAGGACACGCAGCCCGGAGGTGACAGTCAGTATCCTGCAGGAGTTGATACGGAGAGGGGGGATCAGACCTGCTCTCGCTGGCCGGGATGAGAAATCACTCACTATCATCATCAAATTCATACAACGGTAAGCTTGAGATCAACACAGGTTGGTATACGATGTGTGGCCCATCACAGTTCTGGTGGATATAAATGAAAGAGGCTTTGTCAGAAAACACTGTGTCAGATCTTGACAATCAAGTTAGCAAACAAACATTTCTACTGCACTTTATTTACATAAGAGTAAACTTTATTTATATAAGAATAAATGCGATTTTTGAAGTTTAATTTACAATCAACTCTGTAAATGTTTTTTTCATGAAATTATAGCTTAAAGCAACATTTTCTCATGATATGTTAGCTGTAGATGGCAGCATGCTGATTGAATTTATTTTAGAGTATCTTTGTTTTCTCACAACACTGTTAGCTTGTTTATATATAGGTATTTATTTATATATTTACTTCATTTTTGTTATAATTGTCTTTTTTTCTCTTTCAGAAACATAAGTAATCCCAAATTTACCAGCATTTTAATGGACATCACAAATATGATACTAGGTATGTGGATTATTGCTTCAACAGCAGAATGTTTTTGCATTTTTTTATTTCAAATAATCGATCAACACCCTTTTTTCCCTTTGGCAAATTTGGCTGAAGGGGTATTGTCCAAGCCTGTGTTGTCTAGGCATATGGGAGTCTGCCCCAAGTTGAGAATTTGAGAACAATTGAGCTTGAGTTCCTCAAACTTTAAACATAGATGAATCTCATAAAGATCTTGAAATAGTGTGCTTGTCGATTACCTTGACCTTCAATTTAAGGTCATCTGACCTGATTAACTAAAATCTTGTGACCTCTATGAGCTGGTAATAAATTAAAATAGCTTTACCAAACTTAAACCATGAAAGCATTTTCAGTGTCTCAAAATCGAACTATAAATGCATCTTAGCAGTGTCTACGAATTTCAAGGTCATATGATCCAATCTCTGAAAATCTTGAAAACAGGATAGGTTGACAACAAATCAATATGGGTGCTCAAGTAGTGATGAAAATGGCTTGTCCATGGGACATGTGATTTTGAAAATGTACTAGGGTGGCTCATTTTTTGAAATTGTTTGAAAATCATTGCTCCCAAACCTGATTTGAATGCGTATGGGTATGAAAACCACTATGATTTTTTTTCGGAATTTTTCGAAAAATTTTAATATGCGCACGGGGGGTGTGGGGGTCAAAGGGCAAATTTACTGTATGAAAAAAGTCAACTTTGTCGTAGAAGGTTGTATAATAGCTCAAATAGGTATTGATGAGTAGAACAAACTTTGTAAAAGAACATATGCTCTAAAACATCATCTTCATACCACAAAATGAATATAACAGTTTTTAGGGTCAATTTTGTAAAACATTGCCATAATAATACAGTAGTGAATGATTTATTCTCTATTGAAAATGTATTGCTGCATCTATCATACCTGATGGGATACTCTCAATGAATACATTCAACATAACAGTAATTAACACAATTCTCATAATTGTCACTACTTTGCCTTAATAGTCAACATCAACAGTAAGAGTGGTGTATACCTACAATATGAGCTATCATACAACCTTCTACGACAAAGTTGAAAAATTTGCCCTTTGACCCCCACGCCCCCCGTGCGCATATTAAAATTTTTAAAAAAATTCCGAAAAAAAATCACAGTGGTTTTCATACCCATACGCATTCAAATCAGGTTTGGGAGCAATGATTTTCAAAAATTTTCAAAAAATGAGCCACCCTAAAATGTACTTGTCCAAATAAAATTTACTGTTGTCCAAATTGTGCTTATAATTTTCTTTGAAACTTTGAGAGACCATATAACATAACAAAATGTGGGGGATATAATTTTCTGATACTAATTGTATATAGGCCAGTTGCAGGTCGCCATGCTGCCCCATTGAAAACAACTCACCAGAACTGCAAGAACAAAATCGAAAAGTGCACAAAAAACTCCCAAAAATCCAATCATTAAAAAAACAAGATGGAAACCCGCAATTGCACTATATCTGGTCACTTACATATAAACCAATGATATGAAGAAGTTGATATGAAGAAATACGAAACCATTTTATGATTTTTTTATTTTAATTTTTTTATGATTTGATTCTTCAGCATGGAAAGTAAATAAAGTACGCTCATATTGTCCAAGTAGAAGCTTACCCAACGGCGATATGATTAAAACCTGTCTTAATATACAGATAGAAATATTCTTCCACGTGTCAATGGTAGTCCACCTTCATTTAATAAGTGTAAAATATGCACAAGTCAGAGAAAATGTGAATTAAACTATGCTTAAATATGCATATGCAACACAAGGTCGCCATTATGAAAAGTGGAAGTGACAGGGAGAAGCTCTTATTTTAGGCACGAAAATGATTGGAGAGCCACCACAGTGTATTTATTGACATTGAAATATTAATATATTGCACAATAATGGATCCCTGACACTTTGTATTTACTTAAGAAATGACTGCCGAACATGGCATTCCATGCCAATATCATTAACTTGTCCATCGGACAACTAATTTGAGAATTCTGTGTGTCTGAGGTGATATTTATATGTCCCAGAAGTTCAGACGCCCTTTGCACTCTGCCATTAATTGTTATTTTCATGATGCATATTATCAAGTGTTCTTTGATGCTCTGGTTTCAGATATTTACAGTGAACTAGCAATCTCTCATTGCCATTTATTTTGTCTCCATGGTGCATATTAATTAATGTTCTGTGATGCTCTGGTTTCAGATATTTATAGTGAACAAATTGGGCAGACGGCACCTATAGACGAGCTGTTGTTACACTTGAAGGAGACCGTAGATCAGGAAGCAGATTACATGAAGCAGCTGATGGAGGTGATGGGAACCATGGACACACTGTTTGCCGCCTCCCAGAGGTCAGAGGTCACCACCAGCACCAATCACAACACAGACATTCTACAACCCTCTGTCACTGCCAGTGCTGATGTGAAATCATGATAGTTGAAGTGCTGCTTGTGGACTTGTATGGATTAGAGTGGTTGTTAGGGTGCAAGTTGGGGAGTGCAAGTTCATGAAAAACATGCTTCTTGGAACTTTAGTGACTGGTAGTTCTGATGTGATGTCAAGACTGAAATGCATTATGGACTGAGCCACATAAACAGGAGATTAGATATAATCTCTAAGATATAGATATTTGAATGATTAAATCTTGTGCAAATGAATGTTTTTAGCTGTGCTGACTTTGTTAGCTAAGATTATGCAGTAAAAATGAAGTATTTTGTCTGCCTGTTTAACTCGATCTTTCCCCTGAAACCACTTGATGGATTTCTCAGCTATTCATAGGTAAGATATAGGACTGACAAGAGATGAATCTGACTATTTGCATGAAGCTCAAATATTTTGCTTTTAAAAAATAAAATGGCAAAATTTACTTGTTTCTCCCTTGCATAGAAACCTGAAACATCATTGTCTCATTATTCTAATCTGAAAAAAATCCCTAGTTGAGTTTTAATTGAGAAGCAATACGTGGTTGATAGAGTCAGAAGCCTTATTGGATACATTCTTTGTGCTATTTTTGTTACCATTATTCTTGACTTTCAAAGCTGGCTAAATATCTTAGATTATCATTTATAAAACGATATGTGCTGTCCCCTGCAAGAGATTCACATTTGAATTTTAAAGGGGAGTTGGTCTTTGATTATCATCATTTGTCATTCCAGATAGAGTTATTGCTGTAAATAATATGCATTTAAAATCAATAGCATTGAAATATATGAATAGTAAATGTAATTAAGGGGTTACCAAATATTGAGGGCTCACCTACAATAATAAAACACTTAAAAAAACTAAATAACATTTTTATTTTCCAAAGAGGATCTCATATATTAAGGAGAGTGACCTCAAGTCATTTATTTGTTTCACTCAGTATAACAGAAATGTGATATATATTAAAATAAAATATGTATCAATGAAAGATAAACTATAATTTTGTCTTATTTATTTTTGTATTTAAAAGGTTTGAAAATGAAAAATGAACACAAAATCATCAAAAAAGGATGAAAAATAAAATTTAGAATATCTTACATTATGAAGAAGTTTTAGGAAAGCACTCACTCAAGGTCTCTACTTTTACTCCTTCCAAGTACAAAGTTATGTAAAGGCCTAAGATATCCTGTTTTTGATTGATAAAATTAAGCTTAGCAAATAGGTGTTTATTTTTTTCATGCTGTGCTGGCTCTAGGAATTCTTATTAGAAGATTGACATACAATACAATTATATGGATAGGATTGTACCATTCAAATGTGTGATGTCTGATGTGCAAATGTCATCAGTTTGTGAATAGCTGGATTACGTAGACACAGCAAAGGCACAGCTAAACAATCCATGATTATTATTTCAGCCCATATTTATAAAATATTGCAGCTTAATAAACTATGAAAAAATTGACGTACATTCAGTCTTTAAGGTGATATCTCATACAGAAATTGATTATCATTGTTGAATCAATTCATTAACGTACATCACAAGAGAAACATGTCTGTCAGATCTAAGCCACACATTCAACCTCCCAGTGTGAATACAATATTTCATATTTATGACATTGTGAATGCACTGATCTCAACATGTGAAAGCCTGTGTCTGCTTAAAAACTAAAATGATTCTCACACCACTGACTTGATAGCTTAATGTTATATATTAATCATCAGCTATCACAGTGATAGAGGGATTTTCTGGTATTCTATTGGGTTGACATATATAATGTACCGGTACTCTGAAACTACAAGATGTATTTTGAAGTGAGAAAATCTATCTATTTTCAATTAGACTCAAATTTTTATTCAATTTTTTTGTAATGTATAAAAAATACAGTAGCATGCAAAGAAAATTGCATGTATGGAGACCTGGAAAATCCATTATAGCCTCAGTTTGAGACTTCTGTAGCAAAGCAATGTGGGGCTGAGGGAGTCGCTATGAATTACATTGCAACACTCAACCAGCAGAGCTGAGAAAATATCTGAAATTTTTAATTATAAATTACTTTGCAGGCATTTCCAGGAAATGGTTACAAACTTCTCAAAAATATATCTGCTGTGAGCTTGAAAAAAACGTTTTATATTGTTTTTTTTCTATTTCTTGAAAACTTAGTTATTGTTAACAGCACAGTTTTTAAAATTTCAATGCCCTGAATATTGTGCATATATTTTTACCCTTCGCCATTTCAAATTGCCAATGAACTGACTTTGTGGCGGCATCGTTTTATTAAGTTTATCTGAGAACTTAAAGAGTAAATGAATTTTTTATGCATACATGTTACTCTATCAGGGCTTGGATGAGTTAATCAATGTTTGATCTTTGCAAATCAAGATCATCCTTACCAACTTTTAAAAGATGGCGGATATGGTAAAACCTGGTCAGACAAATTACCTGTTTAGAACTTCAAAATATATGAAATTTGAACAAAATGATGAAAACCTTGTCAGAAATTACTTATTACTTATATGGATTTTGGAACGCAGATGCTTTCAGGGTACGTAATATATATATATAGTCAACTGAGTTCAGTATAGTTCTGAATTAGTGTTTAATGAATCGTAATTGCACATTGGTTTGTGATATATTTCAAACTCAAATTTAAACAAATGACACCGCAAAGTACGCTTTTCACTAGTTTATTGTTATTTTACCACACCTCTTATACAGTCAAGTTACTAAACACCATATTTCTTAAAGACTCAAAATGAGTAATTTGGTCGGGTGAGAAGAAGCTATTACACCTTATTGCCATCCCATTTTATGCATGGAAGAAGCCTTATTTGGAAATTGCAACAAGCTTTATATATATGGTCCATTTTCAAAATAGTGTTAATTCATATGTAAATCTTCCTTAAAACAATGTTCACATACTCAAGAGAAAAACATGAGAACTTTGATTGAAATTACTTTATAATGACATTAACGGGAAGACAATTATCTTTATTGAGATTTATTTTCTTAATCTACTTTCAACGAAGCTCAGCTACTGCAAACCTACCAATATTTTGTAAAACATATCACTTATTGAGATTTTAAAAAGAACCTTTGCCAGGAAATTTTATTAATACCTTGTGGATCTTCAACTGGGCCTTTGATCTTTTATGTACCCACTACCACAAGCCATGGGACTATAATAAGTTTTTAATATACAGTGGCTTCTAACTCTTCATCATGGGTAAAGAACTTTTAATAAACTATTATCTAAAGCGGGTTTAATTCAAGGTATAGAGACGCTTTCATTTCTTTTCATTAATAATTTCCAGTTATGAAGTTTTACTTTTCAAGGCAGAAGTCTATTAAATTGCAGTTGCTAACTAATAGATTGCTAGAACATCTTTACTACAGTAGCTGCACTACGTAGACATTCTCACTGAGGAGATCAAAGCAGTCTGTAGACCATCAGCCATTCTGAATATATTCTTGGTAACACTCATAAACGTCATTAATAGAACAAATGGCACTCAAAATGATAGGTACCAATATCTTGGTGCAAACATTTTAGTACAGCATTTTAGATAGAGGCATTGGTTGGAGTAGGGAATTACCTCTCTGAAGGCAGTGGCACAGTTTGTTAAAACATAAGCTTATAAGCACCAGTTCCTCTGTGGTTATCCAGAGGTTGGGGGTTCATTTCCCAGTCGTGCTGGTATTGAATTCATTACAATGAGCTGAGGTCTATGCCTGAAGGATTAACCATTGCCCTTATTAATCTGTGGATGGTGGGTCGTTATGTCAAGGACCTTTAGATGGGATGAAGATTTTACTATATTTAGTTATACATCATTAAGAAAGCAAACCTCTACTCTCAGCTAATACCTCACAATTGATTATCAAAATCACATGTTGTGTGTCCACATTATAATGCAAAACAATATTTCGCAACTATTCTAAGATAAAAGGTTACATAAATCCAAATGTACAAGCCCCTGAATACTATTTGAGGTGTTCAATATGAAGATATGTTACATCAATAGTTATTTTAAACCAAAGTAAAATTAATTTCCCTCCATACCAATCTCTCACTGTCATGTCAATAGTTTCAAATATTACCATTAGAAATTTTCATATTGGTGAGATTGAGACAAGTATTCCAAAGCCACTTTGTACAAGTAACAAAACTGGTCCTGAAAATATATAATATATATTAGAAATAAAAAGGCAAGAAGAGGAGACCCCTCATATCAAATATAATTTTAATTAAAATAGAAAATAACTTCGGCCTGGTACTTGTGCTCACAAATTCAGAAATGAAATAAGGCATCAGTTCACCCTGTATATCTTCTTTGCAAACATAAAAGTGAACTGAGGCCCAGTACTTTGTATATTATACTCACAATATCAGAGATGAACTGAGGCCTGGTTGTCCGGATGTGCTGTACGATTCTGAACACGTCCAATGCCTGTTCTTCATCCATCATGTCAATCATGCAGCATACAGCACAGAACACACCAGATCTCTCTGCACCATATCTAGTGAACAGGCAATGTTTATTTAATAGTATTTAATTCAATCATATTTTGGGATAATCATCCTTAAATATCCGATTAATGGTATAATACCTACAAGCACTGGACAATGGATGGACTCGATCCAGACTGTTGCTGTTTTATGTTCTTTACCAGATGTGCAAGAGTGATCAAATGATTTTTATTTTCCTCTGCTTTGATTTTTGTGCTGAGGTCAATGTCACAGTGGTACAATATAAGAGCTTTGCTTGTATGCTGAAACAAGCACAATGGGTCATGATATAAAACATAAATTCACACCTGAATCAAACAAATGTGAATTAGAATTAAAGTCTTAAAACAAAAGCAACTGAATAATTAAAGAAAATTAAAAAAACTACAGTAGTGTTAGAATCATAATTTACCTACCTTGTCAAATTTGATTGCAAGATGGTATATATCAATGCCTTCTTCTTCAGAGACATCAGTACATGTAATTCTGTATGGTCCTGCCATCAGAGTCTTTCCAACATCTGGCCAATATTTGTCCTGTTGCAAATTGAAAGAATAGATAAATCATATATGACGTCATTATTATTTACTTTCACCACTGATCTGCAAATGTAATGAACCATACTTTCTGTCACAAAAGACTATATTTTAGAATAGATAGGGGAGTGAAGTATTTTATATTAAGATTGTGAAGTGAAGGATCAGAATATTAAGACCAAAATAAAAATTATTTAGATCAATATAATGTAAAAAAAACATGTGCAGCATGATATTTTATTATTGTAATAATAATCATAATTTTAATCAAATAGTATATCTTGTTTGAATAGTAATGTGACAGTTATGATTGGTTTAGTTGACCTCTTTTTCAAACCATGAGTCCAAAAAGCAACTTGAGTAAGTCATGAATTCATAACTTAGTCACAAGTATCAAGGCAGTGTATCTATTAGCCGTGCTGACACATTTATTGTTGCATGTAATATTTATTTCTCAGCAATATCTGATGATTCTTTAAATATGTTAAGTCAGGCAGAAGAGTGAATAAGACTTCATACAACCTCCTCTGAAGACTAACCTCAGGAGTATCCTCGAGATTATTCAACAAAACAATGACATGACAGTTGCTGTGTTGCACCATTTTCCAGAATGCTTTCTGTGTATTTTCAAGGGGTAACTCGGTTACCAGGAAGCTCTTCTTCTCTCTGTAACCCTACAAAGTGTTTTGAACAATGATGAAGATTACTGTCAGGAAATGATATGCCAATGTACTTTCCCCAATTTTGCAAGTATCACATCTTCAGCTTAGCTAATCTAAAATGATAACATCAGCTTAAATCTAATTTAAAACATCTTATGAATATTTTACGTTTTCATAATGTAACAAACGAAAAAGGTTTCACTCACATTCACAAATACCGCATTGATGTAGTCTCCATTAGTTGTCTGTTTTGACTCAATCTGATTCCAAAAGTGGTGACTGTTGGCTGAGAACCACAGTAATAAGAAATATAAAGGAAATGCAAAGGGTAATAAGCACTGACACACACACACCCACACATTTTACATATATATATATACATCTCCAGTCATATTTTATACATATATATATATATATATATATATATATATATATATATATATATATATATATATATATATATATATATATATATATATATATATATATATATATATATATATATATATATATATATATAAGCAGGCCAATAGTTCTCACAAGTCATTAATTTCTCTGACCACTGAGGCAATATATTATGCATGTTATATCAAACATTGTTTTCAGTACATATAACATTGCCAAACCTGGTAGAATGTCAGGTGAACGATTCCTATTGAAATTCACATCTGAACTGGCAATTGAAAACAGTTCTTGTGATGATTTTAACTTTAGGAAATGTAACATCTGAAAACAAATAATTTGAAATTAAAGCAACCACTGCTTTTCAACATTTGCACTTGTGATAATTCAATACATATTTGTTATTTTCAAAGTAAAATGAATTCTCTGGAACCTTGAATTGTGATTGCAGCAATGTTGTGCCAGTTGCAGGGTTTGGTCTACTCAGTTGTCCATGTATGTTTTTCAGCTTAGAACATGGAATATATGTCTCTCCCATTTCCATGGCCTCTGACAATGCGGAATAAAGAAATCTGAACTGTTCCTATATAAAAAAGAGACAGAAATTCAAGTCAATTCATTATTAACATTAAAGAAATTATAGATCTGTATGAAAGGGACATTCAGATCTTACTATATGACTGGCATGAATATGAATATCCATGATACCAGTCATTTACATTTATTGAGGTACTGGAGTTATCTTCCAGTACCTCTCTATAAGGTTACATGATATCTGAGAGATTGGGGGATGATCCTTGGTTGCTTGTTACATATCCTTATGGGGGGCATGCAGCCATCACTCACCATAAGCTTTCCAATAATTTCATTTGATTTTTGTGGGGTGGGGTGGGACAGCAGTACTGGATGAATAAAAAAAAATTCTTTGGTAGGGTGGATGAATAATTTTTTTTTCTGGTGTGGGGTGGGTGAATAAATTTTTTTTCTGGGGTGGGGTGGGTGAATAAATTTTTTTTCTTGTTGCTTCCCCAGACTCTGATCCTTCATTTCAAGCAATCCATATAGAAGATAGATAAACTGGAAGGAGGTGGATGAATAAATTTTTTTTCTTTGGTAGGGTGGATGAATAAATTTTTTTTCTTTGGTAGGGTGAATGAATAAATTTTTTTTCTGGGATGGGGTGGGTGAATAAATTTTTTTTCCAAAATCTCCCACCCCACCCCGCAAAAATCAAATGGATCGCCCCTTACCATAACCTAGTTAAAAACTAGACCACATGGCTTTACTGGGAGAGTGGGGTATACCCAGGTTCTTGTGTGTGCCTATTGTGCCATGGCATCATTCCTCAGGTCAAGGGACTCATTAGCATCCATTCAACCCCAGGACCTTTTGTTTCAATTCCAGAACAGGTTACGTCAAGCCCTTTGTTGGTCAAGAACGTGTCACTCAGAGTCGATTTTCATCTCATTCCCTGAGGTTGGTAAATGTGTGCCAATGTAGTGCTTCATCTATTCAAACTTGGCAGATAGCCCAGGCTGGGGATTGATCCCAGGTTTATCAGACCTATATTCCCTAGTATACAAGGCTGGTGTTGCCAAGTGGTGTGCCTTTGACATTACTTTCAATAAAAATACAACTATTTATTACTTATTATCATATTACTACATATCATACACTATATAGTGCATTTATCATCAGTACACATACCTCCACTATAGGTCATAATTCCATCACATCACAAAAATGATCATTTTGTGCATTCTTTCAGTTTAGGATTTAAGACTCAAGACTCAAGTATTATAAATACTAATAGGTTTTACTGACCAGTGTTGATACCATGTTGACTCTGGCCATTCTGAGAAGGTTAACACAATATGCGACATCCACGAATCCCTCAGATTCTGCCTGATCCAGGAGGTAGTCCAGTGCTAAGAAGATGCCGGTTTGACTCACACCATCACTATGGTTAAAAAAGTGTTTTGTGAGTCTATATTATGGTCATTTTGTAAAACTGTTTTTAGGCCAGAATATTATTTATGATATCATTTTGATAGGAGCTTATGCTGGAGTCTATCAAATATCTTTCAGAATTCTAATTTAAAGTTGAAGACAAGGGGCAACAGTACTTTTCATGTCACCTCAAGAATCATATGTTTGACTAATTAGTCAGGATATAGATTTACAGAGAAATGAACTTCATTTAATTGAAAATATGACATCTGTGATTTGGAAATTATCTGTAAAGCCATGTGATCCAGGGCAGTATTGATTTGATTTGATTTGATTTGATATGCTGGCCGCTCCACTTTTGTCTCGTGGGCACTCAGAGCTTACGTAGCACGGCTATCCAGCTAGAGAGGAGACCCAATACGCACTATCTCCAATCTGTGAATAGCACTCGTGCTGACTGCCCGGTGCAGGCTCCTACACTGATGAAAAGCTACCCTATCTAATTACCGCCTTCTGCACTGTCAACTTTAATTGAGGGAAATTCTCAACAAAGCAATAAACCAAACGAAAAATATTTTTGAATGCACAGTTTTTATTAAATTTCTTCAAGTTGATTAGAAATGCACAAAAAGTAATAGAGTTTATGTATGCTTTGTCATAATAAAGGTTGAAATACCTGCAATGAACAACAGTTGGTCCCACTTGAAGTGCCAGATGAGATTTGACTTTTCTTAGAAAGTTCAGGAATGGAGTAGTATAATTCGGAACATCATTATCAGGCCATTTGGTGAAGTTAAATTGTTTCACAGAATGAATCTCCTTGGTTGTGATCTGATGAAAAATATGCAATGAAATAAATAAATATTCAGTTATATCAGGTAAATATATAGTTGGTGTCATGATACAACATTCATCATTCAAAGTATGTTTTAAAATCATTCAAGCCATCATATTATTGTTATGGTTAAACTTTTGAAGAAGCTTTTCAGAAATAGCAAGACCATAGATACAAAATGTGAGGTTAATAGTTATATATGGGGATACATCGTATCTCGTAAATATGGTCTTTTACCTATTGGTGATCTGTCAATTCTTAGGTTCCACATTATCAACAGAAATATGATTATGGGTATTTTCAAATATTTTACAGTCTTTACATTAATCAAGGTATTAACAGTGGCTTAAAGAACAACAACAAAAGTTAACATTTTTGATGGCCAAGACTCGGATGATATAGTTTGGCCATTCTTCTACTTCTTTCAAGGTCACATTGATATCTCCATAAGTTACGTCTGCATTGAAGTCAGGCCAATATTTCTCACAAGATCTCTATAAAATTGAAACATTACTAAGCTATATAGGTTGTTACAATTTTACATTACACAAAGGTATATGTGACATTATTTAACATTATATTTCATATTTCTTGACAAATCATTTAGGAGGCCTTATTTTCATTTTTAGTTCATATCAGATGATGGTTGGATTATTTCCTCTATATTTATACCTTAGTTCCTCCCATTACATTTATTAGCATCACAATATTTGGAGTATTTTGTTCCCAGATCATCTGCCAGAAGTCCATTACAGTTTCTGGAGTGGGACCTTGTGTGGCAATAAAGGCTGTCTGCTTCAAGTAATTCTGATAGACAAAAAAAATGGGAAGAAAAGTAACAATTGTTATGAGTAATTGAAATACTAGTTTATGAAAATGAAAATGCTTAACATATATTAAATGCATATACCTGAATGTAACTGGCATTAATGCAATCTCGTTCACTTGCATTTGACACTTTAACTCTATTGTGGTCATCTGAATATAAATGTGGAATATTTTTAGAAATTTTCATAACTGTATTATGTAGGACTTATCATTCTTTATTTGATATCACATCCAGAACTCACTAATCTGAAAAACACTAAGTATCATAACTTACATGCAACAATATTTTTAGACCTGTTTTTCACAGTTACGTTCGAACGGTGGGACCCTGCTTCACATTTTTCAGTCAACCCACATGGTATGCTCTGCAAGTATGCAACAAAATGCCCAAATGTGTGCACAAAAGTCACGTTAGAGTGAAAAAAATGATTCATTGTTGGTAGATATCATGAATCCTAACAAAATGGATATAGAAATATAAAACTTTATGTGTTTTATTGAATGCTATATTTTATAATCACCTTGGACAATTTAATTTGTTTTGATATATAATATTAATTCAATTCATTTCCATGAAGAATGTCTTATACAGAATGTAACATTGTATAAGAAATGTTTTAAACAATCTAGTCCTACTGTTCTGAGAAAATTTGAACAATATTATTTTGAGTATTACACATTAAATGTCATATTTTTCATTATTGTTTACTCTCTTTTTATTTTTTCTGTAAATTTTTGTGTTTCATATTTTTTGTGTATTACAAGCCATGTCAAATACTGGTTTTCAAATAATAATAATAATAATAATCATAATAATAATAATAATAAAATTTGTATAGCGCTGATACCAGACAAGTCTGTTCATAGCGCTGTATTCAGGACGTGCATCCTGAAGAGATGAGTTTTCAGTTTACTCTTGAACGAGGAGACTGAGGCACTAGTCCTAATTTCACTAGGCAAGGAATTCCAGAGTCTAGGGCCAACAGATGAAAAGGCCCTGTCCCCCACTGTCCTCAGCCGGGTCTCAGGAACTTGTAAGTGGGTGCCATCGTTTGGTCTTAGACAGCGTTCCCCTTGTAACTAGGAGTAGATCACGCAAGTAAGGCGGAGCCTTACAATTTAGGGCCTTCCAGGTCAAGAGAGTAGCTTCCTGGTGTCAGATTTAGGAAGACCTGCAAGTAGGCCATTGCCATAGTCCAAAGTGGAGGTAACAAAGGCATGGGTAAGTGTTACCACTGTCTTCTCGTCTAGACAGTGTCTGATGGCCGCTAGGTTTCTAATGTGGTAATAGCCTTTCTGGCACATTTTCCTGATCTGGGCCTTCATGTCCAACTTAGAATCAAAGGTTATGCCAAGGTCAACCACTGACTCACTAGGAACAATATCAGAGCTGCCAACCCTAATTGTGTCTGGGATACTGCTGCTAGTGACAGTATTGTACCTGTCAGTACATATAAGCACTTCCGTTTTTCCATCATTTATCTTCATCTTGTTTGATATAAGGAAGTTTCTAACCTCACTGACATAGGGATGTAAATCTGAGTATCATCTGCATAAATATGATAGCTCTGACCATATTTGGCTAGGATATCAGGAAAGGGTGTCATATAAATGATAAAAAGTATTGGGCCCAGTACTGAGCCCTGTGGGACCCCATATTTTATGGACTTGAGGCAGGACCTATGGGTCCCTACTTTCACACACTGTTTCCTGTTACTTAGATATGACCGAATCCAGGAGAGGGCGTGACCTTTGACATTACATCGAGCCTCCAATCTATCAAGTAGAATTTGGTGGTCAATGGTGTCAAAGGCAGCAGAGAGGTCAAGTAACAGCAGGATGATTGACTTCTTATCGTCAAGAGCACACAGGATATCATTTTCACCTTTAATAGAGCAGTTTCAGTGCTATGATATTCTTTGAAGGCTGATTGAAACTTGTCGGTAAGGCCATTCCTTACCAGATGAGGGACCAATTGGTCTGCCACTGCCCTCTCTGTTAGTTTAGAAAAATATCTTAGGTTGGAAACAGGTCTATAGTTCTTCTCAACCGGTTCTAGGCCAAGTTTCTTCAGCAGGGGTGTTATGATGGCTATTTTCATAATTTCAGATACTGGTGATTCCATCAGTGATTTTTTATGATGGAAGTAATTATTGGTAAGAGGTCATCTGAGAGGTCAAGTAGGAGCTAGATGACTTCTTTGCAGACCTCTTGACTAATGTTCACACATCACCTGAGGTTAAGGGTGTGAACCTCTTAAGACTTGCTGTATCTGGTGCACTCCTATTGTTCGCAGTGTCACCTGGTGGCAATATTTGGCAGGGTGGAGCCTTAATAATGTCCAAGCGAATTCTCTCTTTTTTTTCAAGAAAGAATGTGGTGAACTTCTCAGCTTGATTGAATCTTCAATAAGCCACCTTCAATTGCAGCAAAACAGAAATTATTTTTTTGATTTTGTAAAAAATAAATAAATCCTTCTGATATTCAATACAGTTATGACACAAATCCCAGCAGACAAAACTGATTGAAATGATGCGGTTTTGATGTGAATCTCAAATGTGGTTTTGACATGGTAAACTGAGGGAAAAGGCAAAGCAAAATAACTTGAATTGTTCACATGGAAAGATGTGAATTATTCACATGGAAAGATGTGAATTATTCACATGGAAATATGTGAATTATTCACATGGAATGATATAGATTATTCAAACAGAAAAGGCGGGTCAGTGTGAATTAATAACACCTAGCTCAATATATAATTCACCAAATGTAAATCAAACAAACATTAAGTGGTATTGTATATTGTATGTTTTTTTTTTATAATTGAGAGACAAATTATCTGGTTTTGCTATTTCAAAGCACTTATTTATTTGTTTTAAATGATTCAAATGACAAATTTTAGATTTTGTAATAAACATTATATCAATATTAACAAACAATACAATATATCTGCTTCAATTCTGCCAATAGGTGGCCTCTCGAAACCAAGAACAATTACCTTGAATTGCTTCTGGAATGGCTGTTGCTTCCTGTTTTCCTTGCTGATGTAATCACGTATCTCTTTTGTTTTCAAAGGATTCATTTCCGGACTGAGTGTTTCGTAGCAGCCTTTATTTGCTTTTAGATCATCCTCCAAAGTTTCATAAGGTCCATTACCAATCCTTATATCTTCTGGTTCTTCATAAATGCCTTCTTCTACTTTTTGCACATCAACTGGATGTGCCAATGGATATTAAAGATTATGACATATATTCAATCTTGAAAAAAATGACAATGTTATTTTTTTTCTGTAAAATGTATTTAAACGATTTATCATAATCTTGCCATCAGATTTACCTTGGAAATTCATGTATTGTTTATTTGCAGATGGCACTGGTGAATTGACATAATTAGCCTGCAGTGTAGCTTCTTCTTGAGTTTTTCTTTTCTTTCTGGAATAGGGATGATATTAATAATCCAAATTAACTACACACTCTATATCTGCAACTTGATCCTTCAAAGAACATGATCTTACCGATATCTGAAGAATACAACTGCACTCACTCCAGCCATAATTATTAATGATAAACAAGCCAGTATTACTCCAATAACTGTTGAACTAGCTGAAGGTTTAGTATCTAAAATACGAAACATATGATTGTTATTCTGGTGTGATGAAGATTTGATGTAATTATTTTCTTATATATCATAACACAACAAATTAATAAAGATGTATTTGCTTCATTGATATTGTTACTTATAAACAATAATTCAAAAGTGAAGCAATTTGGACATTTAAAATGTGCAAACTTTGGGCTGAAACTTTGATTATCATAATTATTTCTGTGCTTATACAATTTTGAATAAAATGATATTTCTGAAAGATGAACAAATTAAGTTTTGTATAAATAATAATCCAGCCAATTTTCGAGACCAATTACCACAATTATATAACTGCAAAAATTACTTTTTTAACAATAGATAACTTGCAAACTTTGATTATCATGATTATTTCTGTGCTTATTCAATTTTGAATAAAATGATATTTCTGAAAGATGTACAAATTAAGTTTTGTATTAATAATAAATTACTTTTTTAACAATAGATAACTTGCAAATCTTTTTCTTTTTCAATATCCTTTATCAATGAATCCATTAAAAACTTAGGCATCAAAGATCTCAGTCCAAGTTATTTCACAAACAAAAAAGGAAGCAAAGAATACTACTGTATAAGAGCAAAACCAGAAACAGTCACAGAAGGGTTTTGGTTAGACTTTTACAAGACATTTCCCCAACACACCAAATTTGAAAGAAATCCAACTTGTTTGGGCAAAGTAATCGTACTTGCAAGAAATGTTATTTTCCAACTTGAATTACGTTTTGAGGACAAAAAGGTCACAGATGGGTCATAGTTGAACGCATGTTTACAAGCCCGCACATGCACACATACACACACAAACATACACACACATAAACATTGGATTCCTTTCAAAATTGTTATGTGAACCCTTTGAGGTAATGTCTTGGTCAAGCTCACCTATGACCCTGCGGTGCCCTTTTTGACTTTGAAAAGTGGGTCAGGTTGGAAAATACCAGGCTTATTGCTTGTAAGCACAATGGAAACTTATTATGTAAACATTTTGGGGAAATGCCTTGATCGAGTTACAAACAGGCACACTCTGTGACCTTTTTGACCCTGAAAAGTAGGTCACGTTGGAATATACCAGCCTATTGCTTGTTAACGTGAAAATGTTGCCAAAATGACTTGGATTCCTTTCAAACTTGGATTGTAAACTCCTTGAGGAAATGTCTTGGATGAATTCAACTATGACCCCTCTGTGACCTTTCTCACCTAGGAAGGTCAAGTTGGAAAATACCAGGCCCATTACTTGTAAAACCTAAGTTTGGGTGTACTTGCATCTCTGATGCCTGTTTCTATTATCTTAACTAATCTACCTTGTATTTAAAAGAGCAACTGTCAGCTATCTCAACACTGTTTTGTTCAAAATATTTCCATTAAGAAACATGTGTCAAAAGTAATTATAACTTAATTGTCATATGATTTAAAATTACCTTGAAACTCTGCAACAGAGCAGTTGCTAGCCATCCACCCAGCCTCACATTCTCCATTGTTACACTCTCCACTGATGCGGTCACATGGTGCACCCTCCTTACAGTGGCAGGCATGGATACAGTCAGGACCAAATGTACTGTCACTACACTCTATTGGAATGGAAAATGATTTGTCAGGTCCTGATTAGACAGCAAGAGTTTTGCACATTTGTATTTGTTGACATACATATCGCATAATTGATTTAATAGTTTTCAATGAAGTAGAATAGATGAGATATTTCAATGAATAACCACTTCAGGTGAAGGTATGGTGTATTTTCCTCAATCCCTCCACATACCTAAAGTTATAATGATATATATTTCATGATAGGCAATACAAACCAACTGTCACTGTCAAAACATGTACAATTATGTAAATATATTCTAACATATTCATTGATCATTATTTTTCAGAATAACATACATCTGCCCAATTGTGGCCAATGATCTCCCGGTGCCTTCACGGCCATCTGAACTGCCGACCGATTTTGTAAAAGATACCCATCTGCCAGGCATCTTAACTGAAATAGACTGGGGTATTATTGGCACCAGTTCCTCTGTGGTGATCCCCAGTCATGCTGAGATTGAACACATGCTACAATTTCCCATATGAGCTGAGGCCTGTGCCTTAAGGGTCAAACTGTTGTCTTTTGTAAATCTGTGACCCAGTGGGTTGTGATGTCAAGGACCTAGGACTTTTTAGGGTGCACATGATTGAAGCCGGCGGTTCCACCATAATCCGCCGCAAACTGCCAGATATCGCCGGTTACACACGATTGGGCCAGCAAAATAGGCCGCTTACATGGACTCGCCGCTTACATACGATCGGTCTGGCGGAAAGTGCCACTTTGTGCACAATTGTGTATAGGCGGGTGGGTCGGCAGATTTCGCGGCCTCCTGCCGGCGGGTTCCAATCATGTGTACCCTTAGTGAGGCAGTACTACATCTCATCACAAAATGACTGAAGTAATGTTGAAAGTGATGTTAAACCCCAAACAAACCAAAGAAATATACCAGTGCCATCACAAACTAATTTGTGATGGCACTGGTGGGTCAACCAGTGTATGATTGGATATGTTGTGAATGACCCCAGGAAATTCTGCTCCCCTCAGGCATGTAAAATACCCTAATGTAAGCATAGCCTTCCACATCATATAGTAGTAGACTGCACATTGCATAATTGGATGTTTTTGATTAGGTAGAAGGGCTGCAAGAGCTAGACATGAGTTGTACCCGAGGTGAACCAATAGCTGGCCATGGGAGTCCATGCTGGACATGCAAGGAGAGAGGGAATTCCACAGTTTTGGAGAAGTAGCAGAAAAGGCTCTATTTCCTATCGTCTTAAAGCAGGTCTTAGGACAGACAGGTAAGTGTTGTCATAAGACCATAGGTCTCTATCATTCTGACAAGGAGTAGATCACATAAGAGTGGTGGTGCCCTTCCGTTCAAGGTCTTCCAGGCAGCAAGAATTTTAAAATCAATTCTAGCACGCACGGGGAGCAGTGCAATTCTCTGTTTCTCAGATATATAGTCAAATTTTTTGATTTGCCTCACAATGTGTGTTGCGCAGATATTGAAACTTCCTAATGTCAGTGGATGTGACAGATGCATGGGTCCATCAGGAATGACCTATCAACTAGGTATGACCTTATCTACTCCAAAGAAAGTACCGTCATTTGTTCTCATGCACCTATCTCCATGTTTCACTTGAAGAAGATTACACAAGTAAGGCGGTGCCTTACCATTTAAAGCCTTCCAGGTCATAAGGAGGATTGTGAATTCAATCCTAGCATGAACAGGAAGCCAGTGTAATTCCTTCAGGTTTTCTGATATATGCCAAACTCCTGATGTGGTAACATCCCTTTTTGCACATTTTCCTGATTTTTGCTTTCATGTCCATTTTTGATATCAGTGTCACCCACTCTGACAGAATTATTAATATTGCTTACAGCAGTACCATACCTGTACAGATGAGCATCTCTGATTTTCAATCATTGATCTTCATCTTGTTTGAGATCAAGAATGCTCTGACCTCCCTGACACATCTTTTCAATTTGTGTCTACTGATGTCTACTTCCTGACTAGAGGTGTGATCAACAGGCATGTAAACCTGGGTGTCATCCACATAAATATGGTAGCTGAGTCCACATTTTAACCAGAATGTCAGTCAATGGGGACATGTATATAGTGAAGAGAATGGGACCGACCCTTGTGGGACCCAATACATTATGGGTTTGAGAGTGTATCTGTGGCACCCAACCTTGACACATTGTTTCCTTTCCTGCAGGTATGACCTGATCGAGGCAAGAATATGACCTCTGACATTGCATCTTGATTCCAATCTATCAAAAAGGATTTGATGGTCAATGGTATTGAAGGCTGCAGAGAGGTCAAGCAATAATAAAATGACTGACCTTATACTGTCAAGGTCAAGCAGGATATCATTTTGTACTCTCAGTAGGGAAGTTTCAGTGCTATGATATTCTTTGTAGGCTGATTGGAATCTTTTTTGGGGATGAACACAACCTCTTGTTTGGAAGAAGTAGCTTTAGAGGAGGAAGAGGTAGTAGACTTGGAGGATGTCACACTGGACGGGACAATAGAAGTATGCTGGGGAAATGATAGTATCACCAGAAGAGCAGCGAAAAGTCACTGGGTGCAGAAGATTTATGTAGCAGATTAGGAATATCCAAGATGTTATCCAGTCCTTAGATATTGATATCCAGCATAAACCCATGAGGAGAGACAACTTTCCCGGGTGTACCATTGTTGGAGAATGGTAGCATTCTGATCACCAACAGGTGGCAGGGTGGTTATAAGAACACGAGGACCTATCGAGCGAAGGAGCATTACAGCTTGCATGAAGGTGTTCCTTCCTGTCCAGGCTTTCCGAAGGGGTGTGGTGTCAGGCACTGAAATGACCTCATCTGTCTTAGAACCGACTTCAAGGTCAAGGCATATTACCCCGATGGGGTCAGATGAAATGGTAGTATTGCAGTCATTTTTCGTTATATTAGAAGCAAAGACATCTCCTTGACCCTGAACACATAGAAGGAGGGTGGTCATGAGCGAGGCATATGAACTACCCAAATGCATGATCCCAGCTATACACAAAACACCCAAGTCTATGTAGTCACGATACTGAGAGTCATGGATCTTCTGTGGCAAGTGGTCGCTGGATCTCTGCTTCTCTGGTCTCCAGGTTCTGCTCTCCTTCCTCTGCCGTCTAACAGTTGCGGGGCCTTTTAAAGGATCGCTCTGCATTGTGTGTGGAGCTTGCCTGAGTGGCTTCCTTACGCGACACCGAATGGACTCGTATTTCCTGCGTATCCGACATAGGCTCGTCCGCCTGTACGCGATGGACTCGTCCTGCCTGCATATCTGACATGTGCTCGTCCGCCTGCACATGATGGACTCGTCCTGCCTGCATATCCGACATGGGCTCGTCTGCCCGCACGTTATCTCTCAGTGTGGTGGTTATAGCAATGCATCAACCATCAATAACGTTCGTGATTGTCTATGAATGTCTATATGTTTTCAAGAGTCTCTGGGTGTGTAATCTATATCCTACAATATCACTAGGTACGAAAGAGGTATCCTTGTCAGAGCTGTCTTCAACCTCTGAGGCAGTTGGCAAGTACCTGCTAAGTACTTCTTCCTTTTCAGACAGGAGGGAAGTTGTCCTGGCCAATTCAGATGAGAGTCTAACTCTATCAGTCTCTAATGTTTACCCGGATTCTCCATCAGTTGATAGCTACTACTTGGATACCTGGGGTAACCTCATAGAGATATAGGGAAACGTGCTGGCTATGATTTTGGGGGCTAATACCTAGCTGCCTACTATACCTATCTGAATGGGATCAAGGAGAACTGCAGACTCAGTATTGACAGTGTACTATAGTCGTCTTTATTGGGTGCACACAATATATAGGAAGTAAGAAGTACTGTGTCACCAGTAGGCTTAGTAGATACTGCAGTAGTAGGAAGTACTCTAGGTGGAACCAGGCCAGGTTCCTCCACTGGAGCACTAGTAGGTACAGTTACAGGTACAGGTACAGGTACAGGTACAGGTACAGGTATGAACTGTTTCAGATTATTTCAAGTTATATATATGGCTATTGTATTGCTTCACATGTGTTAGGTCAGATCAGTACACAGACCAATCTGCAGGATTATGCAATCCTGCAGATTGAGTTTGACCAACAAATATTATTTAGGTCAGAAGTGGTATAACTTTCCTTGTAAACCCAATAAAATAACGTATATAAGATTTATATCCGTAATAGAGAGGTTTTTTAGGTGTTATGAGCCCTATAAGAGACATAACCACAAGCGTAACCATGTGCCTTATAAGAGACGTAACCACAAGGGTGGTTATGACATGGTTATAGATGTATAGAGAAAAGAATCATCTCAGTAAGAGGTGTTATTTTTTATTTGCTATTATTGTCAAGGCCATAGAGAGGGTGTAGTTTCGGCACAGATAGTGAGAGAGATGTGTTAGATAGGCAGTACAGAAGGTATTTGTGAGGTGTTCACAGCCCCTTGACAATGTGGGTACCATAGGGAAACTCGTCTCGGCTGTAGAGACGGTAATGACTGTCCCGGCAGTAGAGAATCTGAGGATTTAGTCTCAGCAGAGAGACTAGTGTTTTTTGGTAGGAGAGAGAGACAGGTAGTGTTCAGAAGCACACTAACCAGCAAGAGGAGGGGGCCCAGTGTATCTGCAGGGAGTAGTCGTGACGCCAATAAGCAAGTCACCAACACTGTGTACCTGAAGGTACAGTCCATAGTCCAGTCCTCATGGCGAAGAAATTTGGTCAGCGGTTGCCAACAGGCTACAAACTGGTCTTTAGAATGATGAAACCGGGCACTGTATGCACTAGAAGGGAGTGGAAGTCCAGTAGATGTTACTTTTGAAAACGTTTTTCTTAGCTTTCACAGAGCTTGTTAGAAACATATCTGCTCCACTCCACACATGCTCTCAACATCAAAAATATGAAATGTGATAAAAGGTAGACTGAGAAAACGTTTTTTTAGCTTTCACAGAGCTTGTTAGAAACATATCTGCTCCACTCCACACATGCTCTTAACATCCAAAATATGAAATGTGATGGATAATAACATTTGATTGCAAAATTTGGGAATAAAGTAATATATTATGCAAGAAAAGCACTTGAAAACCTCATTTCATGAATACTTTTACAACAACATCAGTTCTTGTCAGGTTCTTTGAGGTCTCTTCTTGCCTGTTATCCTCAGGGAGGCAAATGGAAATCGATTTCATCTTCTCATCAACTGGAGACTCAGCATCAGACTACACATGTACGGCCACGGGCCGTGGCGCAGTTGGTTAGGGCGTCAGCTTATTAGCACCAGTTCCTCTGTGGTGATCCAACGGTCGTGGGTTCAAACCCCGGCCGTGCCGAGATTGAACTCATGACACAATTTCCCACATGAGCTGAGGCCCATGCCTAAAGGGTTAACCCATTGTCCTTGTAAATCTGTGACCGAGTGGGTTGTCATGTCAAGGACCTGCGACATGACAATTCAGTGAGGCAGCACTATATCTGCTACAAGTAGGTCTCATCACGAAATAACCGAAATAATGTTGAACGTGATGTAAAACCCCAAACAAACAAACAAACAAACTACACATCTAAGGCATCAGACAATTTCAGCATGAATGCCTGTATAATGTCGTCATGATCCTTCACTGTTTGTAATGCTGTAGCCAGCTCATCTGCAAACACTTCTTTGTCAGCCTCAATACTGACATCCTTGGCCTGCAGCTTTGCTACTAACTTTATAAACTGGATTACCTCGGTGTTGGACCCAGCAGAAGTAATAGGAGGACTGTGATAGGAGGGACTGGAGTGTATATATATATATATATATATATATATATATATATATATATATATATATATATATATATATATATATATATATATATATATATATATATATATATATATATATATATATATATATATATGGGTGACCACAAGCTCTGCAGTTCTACGCATACTACAAAGTGGGTAGGCTGGGCAGCCCAAAGAAACTTTGTTCATTGCCCAACTGCCTGTGAGTAAATGCTTAACTGTTGGGATTGGCGGGAAGGCACCAGGCCCCAGGAGAAAAAATAGGAACCCTGAGTTGTTCACAAAGAGGCCACTGTGTCTCTCATCTAACCCCTTTTAAAATCAAATATAAAAGAGACATTTCAATTAACCCATCTAACCCCTGTACAAATCAAAATATTAAAGAGACATTTAAATACAAATAATAAAAAAGACATCCTTGACAGTCCATACCAGTCCATTGAAGTGCACATTTATGACTAGGACACATTCCATTGCTAATTTCGCATGGCTCTTGGTTCAAACAGTGACATTGTTCCTCACAGTTAGGACCAAAGGTTCTGTCTGTACATTCTGTCACTAAAATGTAACTGCTATCAAAATTTAAATGAATGCTTTGAATATTACAAACATTTCATGAGTCATGTCAAAATTGGAATGGCCTCAAAGATGGATTTCCATAACAAACAATATTGTAGGATATAGATTACCTACATATAGACTCTTATACACATATATAGACAATCATAGACATATGTGGATTTTTTAAACATGATATGAATAATAGTACTCACTCTCTTGGCAGTTTGAACCAGTCCATCCTTCTGCACATTTTCCAGGACACATTCCATTGGCACCATTGCACACCTCTTGGTTCAAACAGTGGCATTGTCCCTCACAGTTAGGACCAAATAACCGTGCTGCACAATCTGTCAATAAAAAAATATAACTGTCATCAAAATTGACATAAATACTTTTAGATTATTCATAAGCCATCTGTTAGATTTTTCATCTGTTAGATTTTTTTTACTATGAAGCTGGTTAAGATCAGGAGTTTTTTTAAGATAAGCTAAAGTAACACAAATCACAGAATAGACAACCTTGACAATTTTCGCCACTCCATTTCGGTGCACATTCATCATTGGGACATTTTCCATCCTTAACATCGCAAACTGCTTGGTTCAAACAGTGGCATTGTCCCTCACAATTAGGACCAAATAACCCTGCTGCACAATCTGTCAATAAAATATAACTGTCATCAAAATTGACATAAATACTTTTAGATTATTCATAAGCCATCCATTTTGGTGCACATTCATCATTGGGACATTTTCCATCCTTAACATTGCAAACTGCTTCGTTCAAACAGTGACATTGTCCATCACATCCAGAGCCAAAGGTCCCAGGCCTACACACTGTAAAATGAATTAAACTGCTTATCAATTATATCAAGTAAACACTAAGACAAATATGTCTAAGGGAAGACTAACAGTGGAAATAAGTTAATAAACAAATACCAGGTTTATATACAGCATAATTGGAATTATCCCCACATGTCTGAGATGCATTGCCTGGACAGGGAGTATCACATAGACCATTATATGATGGGACAGGTTGAGAAGCTGTGAAGTTACTGCAATAACATTCGGATCCAGCCTGAAGATTGGAAAGTGTTATATAAGTGTTATCTCACATTTGTCACATTAATAGAATATTTAGTGGTATGTCACATGATGTTTATGATAGCTATGATAGCAGAGTGCAGATAGAGAATCTAGACATAGGCTGTATTAGTTTCATCATTAAAAAGTTTTGTCTGTGCCTTTCATTTGTTCCAAACACTATTCCCAAAGCCATGTGCAAAATGTAAATGAAATCTACTGTTTCCAAACATATGCTGCACTGCTCATCATATTTAAGTTATGACTCAGGTAGAACTTGATCTCCGGCAACAGAGTTTCAATCTTACCCCTTTTCAGTTAATATTAGATGTCAGTTTTGTCCAAAGAAAATGATGATGTGGAATACACTACGTCATTTGCAGAAGGTCAAATTTAATCAATTTGAAATTACACACATGGATCTTAATCTAGGAAAAATATGTTTTAGGTCCATTTTGCTGATGTCTTTTGGATTAGATTTTAAATGTTTTTCTGGTTCATAGATGATCTTGCATCAGTAGTGTCCATCGTCAGTGGACTCCATCAATTAGGGTTGAAGTGTATATTGATTAAACATTCTTTTTATATTTTCCCTCTTCCGACCAAAAATAAATCCCTAATATCAGTCAGAATTGCAGTTTAGTATGTTTACAGAGCTCATTATTAATTGATGAATATCAAGAGGTTACTCATTGTAAAATCACTTCAATATCATCCAATATTATACAACTTGTACAAAAAAGCATCTACATTTTCATAATAAATTTTCCCATTTTTCAGCATAATATAGAAAGTATATGTTGACTTTATCAAGCTAATTTTAACCTGGCATTTAACCATCACCAAGAGTGGCATTGAACACACTTCCTCCTTTGCTTAACAAATATGTGTCAACAACAGGTGCAGATGCTTTCTTTGTCAATGTGGATATGGGTACAACCTAAAAGTTGTTGATGAGTGGGGGACTTTACATTGTAGCTACCCTTTAGACACAATAATGAAATGAAATAATGAAGGAATTGCCTTGTAAGAAAACTAAATTTACATCAGTTTTGTGCTATCTGAAAATATTCATTAATAATACCTATCCTGTTTTGAATGGAACTAGTAGATCAACAAAATATTTTTTTTCAAACTAGCTAGTTTTATCTCTTACTGGATTGTGGTCCAATTTTGAATATATAATTGTATGGCATATACACATACCTGATTTGAAATTAAGATTTATTTAATTCAACCATGTTGGAAAAACAAAAGCAAAATGTTCCTCTATTGACTACAAAACATCACAACCTTGGAAAATCATGTACTATAATATCTAAGTAAAATTTCTATAATTACAGATATTTCAGATTAGCTATCCAAAAGGTTTAGATATATTTGTAAATAAATAGTACTCATTAATTTCAAGAAGTACATAACTTGCAATGTTATGATGTGATAACCTACCAAAGACATATCTTGATGTTCTTATATTCAAACAATATATTCTTATGATTATAAACAGGTACTTTCACCTCTTACTCTTTCAGGCTGACTGGAACACATTGAATCAATATCAGTAAATATGGTGTTATTTAAATATATATATACAAACGATGTAATCATTTTGATCTGTTTATATTTGAGTTAATATTTTTGATATCAGCAAGGAGTTTATATACAACAATTTATTCATGTTTGAGAAATATCAATAAGTCTTATATTTTTGGTTTATATCTGTCGAGAAAATAATTATTACATATTTATCAATATCATAATCCTTTTTTTAGGTAAATCAAAATATCTCCATTCTTACATTTTTTGAAACAATCAATCAGTCGTTTACAGAATTTACTTCTTGATCTACATGTAGTTGTTTGTTAGAAAATGAATGAAAAGATGGACTTCTCTGTGTGGCATAACTTGGAGAATGTCTCACATTTACCTCTCATCATTTTCAGACAATGAACATGTTATTTAAAACCTTTATGAAAATACTGTTTCTTTGAAGGTTAATCAATAGAATTTAACAAAGTTAAAATATAGATATATGCAATTGTGATAATATATATACAAAGCTGAATGTTTGGTCCTTTAATTACTTCTCATCATTCTATTAATTTAATTTTCTTTCATTCAGATAAAAAGAGGAATGGGTGGAATCTGATTTCATCGTATTTTGCTTCAGGTAATACTAACTACTTTGTTCCCCTGGTGTCCATGATTGGAAATATCATGCACAACTCACCCCAATTTGACTGTCATCACCAATGTAGGCCCAAAACCTAATGGCCCCATGTTTACAAAGTAGGTCAAATTATTAATAATATGCGAACAAACCATCTCTCTCAATTGCAAATGCAGACATCCAACTAATTTTGACAACAAATAACTAGGAAAAAATCATTCATAAAAGCATTTGAATGTACATTTGATATAAACAAACAATATTTAATGGAAATTTAGAAGGTGTGTGATTAAAATGAACCCAATTCTGTGATTAAAACAACGAGAAATTGAAATAGGCTTAATGGAATAGGAATGTCTTGATATTATATATTTGTCTCAGAAATATTTGCAACCAATAATTTGGTTCAGTTGAACGCAATTTTCTGCCGGATCTAAGTGTTATCATTTGTATGTCATGATAATCTGCTCACCATTTGTATCAAGGCATGCTCAGAATCTGAGTTTGGCCTGGAACCTGAGTTTGGCCTGGAACCTGTGTCTGGCCCAGAACCTGTGTCTGGCCAGGAACCTGTGTCTGGCCCAGAACTTGTGTCTGGCATGGAACGTGTGCCTCTGGCTAGGAACCTCTGTCTGGCCAGAAACCTGTATATGGCCAGGAACCTGTGTCTGGCCCATTAAGGCGAACATAGGAGCTTGGTTCTGCCTCCTGGTAGTGTGCAGGATGTGGGGTCTTACAGCACATCTACACACTGCTTTATGCAGGGGTAGTCATTATAATAAGCATTTATTTCAGGAAATGAAACATATCATTAATTTTCCTTATTAACGTGTTGTACAGCAACTTTTCTGGATCTTTTCAGCCAGATACCCTAACATCACAAAATATATAAAAATAAATCTTATCGTGATAATATTTGCGATAACAATAGAATGCATGATACATACTTTCAAAGCTGCATGCTTATTCATTTTATGACATCTTGAGATACATATATCAATTGTCATAATGTTAGCATCGTTTTCCTCATCTACTTGATTTTGCTCAGCAGTTGAAGAGAAACATCCTAAGTATCGATCATCATCTGGAACTGATTGAAATATTAATATTATGGTATATAATTGCCTATGGTGGTCGTCAACTACAAAATGTATATCAGATTATATAATAAGGATTTAGAGTTGTAAAGTTAAGTAAACAAGCAGAAAAATACATATAAATTGGTAAAATTTCTTACTTATTTCTGTTTGGTAAACACTAATGTACTGTGCATATCCAACAGATTCACTTCCGCACACTTGCGTCTGGATACCACTACATTTAGAATTACATCCAAGAGAAGATTTTCCAAAGTAGTCATATTCACTATTACCACAGAAACAAAATTTGACTGCCTGAAACATATAATTATCGTAGATGTGTGTTACTGAAATATCTGGATGAAAATGATTTTTCTGTCCTGAAACGATGCATAATTAGTTATCTGAAGAAATTTATATTTCCCTCATCTTTACTTACCACCAAGTGTCTTCAAGACAAAGATGCATTCATGAAAATGAGTCCCATGAGTTGAATATGGCCAAAAGACTGATAAACCAATTAAAAAGATTTTGCTCTTTACTGTGAAAATCACTATATATAATAACAAGATTCACACAACCATCATTATACTATGTGGCCTTAGTAGAATGTTAAATGATGGAGTATCGCCATAACTGGCTCGGCAGCCAGCTATATAATTATGTTCAATTAACACAAAAGTCAATTGCAGCAGTTTGGTTGCACATAATATATTTTATTATATTATTAAATGTATTTGATTGATTACATGTGTGCAAACCTAACTGTGAATTGTTTCCCAGTTTCATGGGATTTTACTGAATGATAACAATGGTTAGAATAAGTAAACATTTAGAATCCAGTACAATACTGACAGGTGAGTCAGTTAACCAACACGTTATATAAAAAGCTGGCTGTTCGATGGCATGTATTCAGTAGCCAACCACCAGTGAAGGGTACAGACCCATGACTGATTTAATTGCCATCCCATCCTATTTTACAAGCAGTATGTAGCAATAATAAAGGGAATATGGTCATGTTGAATTTAAACTGCAGTTAATTGCAACTGTTAGTTTGCACAAGATTATATATTGTATTATTATTTGTAATTGATTTATGATAGCTGTTTCTAATTATACTAAGGTATTTAGAGATATGCTGCTTAATGCACTTATAAAATGTATTGGCATAAAAGATTTAAAAAAATATTTTACTCGCAATTAACAAATCTGACAAATTTGCCACGTTAAAGAGAAGGTAGATTGTGTTTAAACCCTGCTAAAGGATAAAAGGAGTCATGCACTTGTGGCCTGGCACTGGGCCACCACCTGAGTTGATATTGCTAGAAGCAAAGGTTTTTTGGTCAAACAAAATATATACATGTTACTGGACAGGTGTGCTTCTTTCATATTGTAAGGAGCATTGGGTATCTGCCTGAAGCCTGCCTTCTTTAGGCAGATTACCATTGCCAGAGGTCATCTCCCTAGCCAGATGCTTTTGGCTGCAGATCACTACTTCCGAGGTCTTCAACAATTGGTTTTCCCTCTGATTCGTTTTCAAATAGTCGCCACTTGCACATCTGCAAGCAGTGCAAATGACCAATGTCATATGACCAGTACAGCAAGCAGGGCAAGTGTGCTCAATCCTCTGGGCATATAATTTCATCGACAAGAGCACCCTCTAGGAACAGCCTCCTGCCCTAGCTTTTAGTGGGAAGCCATGGCTGACTGACAGTTCACTGACATTTTGCTGAACAAAGCTCTCTATGGAGTCAGGATTCACTAAGATGGACCTCATCACAGGTCTTTTGGCAGAAATTGGCCTTTTACACTGGAATTTGCAGAAGTAGCACAATTTATACAAATGAAATTAGCTTCCAACCAGGAAGCTTGTCATTCACCTACGCATGTACATGTATGGTGCATTATCAACACCTGACATGTGTTCAAGTTATCAGTAAAGTGAGAGGAGTTATTGTATTGTGAGCAGTGGTCATTATCATATATCTTTTAATTATTGTATTGTATTATCATGAAATATATGGCTTTATATAATTATGATAAAGCATTTCCCCATACTTATATGCATGAATTGTTATCTCTCTAACCAAATGTAGATGTATGACATAATCCCTGATTAATAAAGGAGAGATTCCCAGGGAGAATAAGAAGTTGACACCAAATGGCATATTTTATTTGTGTTATCATGTCTATCATATTAATGCAAATAATATACCCTCTAAGCTATCTTTGCATGCATACTGATGAAGGGGGTATATCTCTTACCCAATGTGGAGGTAATTATTAGGTCAAAAAGCCAGTTGTTTATAAAAAACCCTCCTTACTTGCCCAAAAATAGGTAAATATATTATTTTTGCAGTTTAGAAAAGCAAGTAATTCTATTTTGCTCCTTTTTATAATAGAATGTATGTATTATGTATTTTGATAGAAATATTGACATTGCATACAACTCACATAATTGTGTCAAATTAAGCTCATATTATGCAGATAATAACTCAAAAATATACATACCAGTCCAGCATATTTAAAGAGCTTTGTTTTACATGCATCTATGCAGATATCCACAGTCAGATCTGACCTACTCTTAAAAGGCCACCAGGGAAGAGCATAGACTTTGTCTGTGGTGCCCTGACGTGCATCATAACACCCAATGAAACGAGAGTCCTGGGGCTCTAATGTAGAAATGTATATTTAAATTAAATTTTTCCCATGCCATGTCCCTTTGCTCCGAGCAATGGACCATTTAAAACAATAAATTAATATGGCAACGATTGAAAATTGTGAAATTGTGAAATGGTGTTTTTGCGACCCTTTCAGCAACTATGACCATATGAGGTCGACTTTCGAGCCTTTTAACCAGTGTGAAAGTAACACTGCTGGAAGTGGGAGTCAAACCCACCACCTCCCGTCCTCCAGAAACGATTGATTTTTTACCACATTATGAATATTTCAGATAACAGCATAAACACAGATTGGATCTATGTCATCAACTATGACAAGTGTTTAAGATATTAAGGATTTTTGGTAAATGATATCTTGCAGACTTGTGATGTTTATTCAAGATAATACACATTCAGAAGTGCAATCCCGTCATTGTAAAGTGAAATCTAAATATTTTTCATCTGCTAATATTTTGTAGTTGGTATTTAAATAATCAGTTTAGGGTAACATGACAATAAGGCATCAACATTTATTTCATTCAAATTTTGAAAGTGTCAACTGTAGATTAAATAAATCAGATAAAATAATGTCTCTAAAACCTCACATTTGATGTGTTGGACAGTCCATCCAACCATTATTTGCATGATTAGATTTTACATTGACGAAGAAGCTGTTCATGTACCAATGTTTATTAAAATAATATTTTGTATATGGATCTGAAATTCAGATTTGTTGCTGCTGGATTAACCAAACAAAACTAGATTAGCAAAACCAAATTTTAGTCTTTCAAAATACATAATTTGATTTTTTTATGCTTGTTTCAGGAAACATACAGTACTTATAATGATGAAAAAACTTGCAAAAAGTAATATTAATGGTAGGTTATATATATTTTGGACATGGTACAATGGACAACTGTGGTGTCATAATAACGTATTCGCTTGATACTGATGTGGAAATGAATATGATAAACAGTGAAAGTGATGTTCGTTTTCTTTTGTTAAATGTGACAACTATTGATAAAGAAGAGTATACCATCTTTATAATATATATATTTGTTTGTTTGTTTGGGGTTTACATCACTTTCAACATCATCTCAGTCATTCTGTGATGAGACCTCCTTGTAGCAGATATAGTGCTACCTCGCTGAATTGTCATGTCGCCGGTCCAGTCACATATTTACAAGGACAACAGATTAACCCTCAAGGCACGGGCCTCAACTCATATGTGAAATTGTATCATGAATTCAATCTCAGCATGGCTGGGGATCAAACCCATGGCCTTTGGATCACCACAGAGGAACTGGTGTTAATTAGCTGGCATTCTAACGAACTGTGCCACAGCATGTGGCCTTCAAAATACATAATACTTTTGTATGCTATGTTTAACAACTGGAATGACTAACAGAAACAAATTTAACAAGACTAGTATGATAACATGAGAATGTATAAGCATGCAATGGAAGTAAATAAAACTGTATGAAAATGAACCAAACAGATGATTATAACTAGCAGGGTGTAGGCTTCATGTACCAACACATGATCTGAAAACACAGATCAATGGCATGCATGCTGGAACATTACTCGTACACCTTCATAGTTGGAAACTACGCCCCCTCGCGATCTTAAGCAGGATTCCACTAGTGATAAAATGAAGGGATGAAAATGAAGGAATACAGTGAGATGAGTATCAGCGTAATGTAACATGCCGTTGATTTGAGATGTTGATGGGCAAAGGAACTTCAATGACTGACTGGTATTTATCAAAGAGATCTCTGTGTTTATGCTTAGTTTTGTGTAGCTGTTTCACTAATGATTTATAATGAAAGCCCTGTCTCATCAGCTTCAAACACAGAAATTCATGTCTATCCTTAAAGTCTTTGAATGAGTCACATGCGCGAGCAATGCTGATGAGTCTAGAGGCATGCCAACATTTAGAATATATTTATCCATTTACTTATCATTGAGCTCATGTTTGTAGACCATGTGTGTAGGTTCCATCTAAAATAATAATTATTGTATGAACAATTTCAGTGGCTGTTTTGTTGGATTAGTGCACAACCATGAAATAAAAATAATTAGTCATTATTTTTAGGCATGCTTAAACAAAGAGGCTAAGGATTTTGCCATTTCTTAATTTTTGTTGATCACTCTCTGGTGTCTCTTAATGGAAACAAGCCTGGGTTCGAACCTGAATGGAGCTCCAATCTGTGCATATTGTCATCATATCACGTCTTGGGACCTGTATGCCCTTTCAATAGCCCTTCTTTTTACACACAAAGAATTTATTATTCAACATAATAATATGATTGTTTAAAAAAGGGTTGCAAATCAATACATAACGCCCTTATATTTGTATTGACTTATATTGTGTAAAGCTTTCATTTTTAAAGATAACAATATTTTTATATAGACAGAATTTGACAGCATCATTCAATTCTTATATGTTCTTGAATATCTGCATATATTATCTGCATATATTATCTGCATATATTATCTGCATATATTATCTGCATATATTATCTGCATATATCAAAGTTCAATTTGGAAAGTTATTTCTGCATAGGTCTTTTGGAGAATCAAACAAAAGATATATTAATTTATAAAGCAGATGGAAGGTGTACTGATCAATGGGGTTTGCATGCGCATGAAAGACAACTACAGAATGTGTACTGAATTTGTATTGAGCCAGATTGAGCCACTGTGATCCACGACCTATGGCTTATTTTGGATGATTGTTTCACTTTTTCCCGTCCCCCACTTATATAACCATTAAAGGCACAGATCCTACATTCTATCAACTGTGCTAGTGGGACCAGTTATTATCATGATAATTGCTTGATCATTTGCAGTAATAAAGAACATAATGACATATCATAGAGAGATGTGCTGCTTAATGCACTTATGAAGGGTATCTCTCATCAGCGAGAATGAGTGACATAGCGCATGTAATGGGTTTATAGCAGTGGGAGGAGCGGACGTCCAGAAAGCACCCTGCAGAGCACTTTCAGTGACATGTAATATTGGCTGTGCTCGACTTCCATTAACCAAATCAACCACACAGAATGCCATTTTTTTCAAAAATTATCAAAAAAATAGTATTTATAGGAAATGGGCATGGAATTATCCATATAGTAAAAGAGGTCATAGGCCATTTTAATGATTGACCACTTTTAGTGATGTGTTTCATAGACATATTCATAAAAGGATTTCACTAACTTCCTCATATTGCTGAAAAAATATTAAATACATGATTTTTTTTAAAAATACATCAGCTACTAAATGTTATAACCCAATTGACTCTACATTCAATATATTTTTAATTTTTTTCAATAATTTCTATTCATACTATTTTTTTCATATTTTTCAGGGAATATTTCTTCTTTTTTAGGTATTATTATGATAAGAGCAACTTATTGCTGATTATTTTCTGAAATTAGATTAATATTTGATTTATATAATACCTCAAAAATAAATGTGAGGTCAAATTAAAGTCCGTCAATTTGTCACTTTTGTAACCCTATCGATTTAAAGAGGGGGGTCCAGTACCCCTGAAAAGCCGTACGGTCAGTTAACCCCACCCCAGATTTTTCCCCAGCTGCTGATTGGTGCTGCTCCACACAACACAGCTACCTCACAAGTTGACCGTTGGTCAAACTGTCCACTCACGGCCCAGTGGATGCTGCTGGTGGCTGGGCAGGCTGTTTGTAAACATAGGCAAGAAAGGGGTTGTATCACACCACCCTGCATAATCCCTTCTGACTATCTCAGTGACAGTCCTCCTCCTTGATCTCATAAAGAGAGGGGGAAGTGAATAAAAGCAGAAAAGGTGAACCTTGTAATTTAAAGTGTGCATATGTCATTTTTTACATGTTTATCAATCAAAAACTTTTGGGCCATTCAGAAAACATAAATTAAGCACTGAAAAGGTTATCTGAGGAGGACCAGGAAATCAGATTCTTATCTTTACACAAGTTATATAATGAGTCTCTGAAGTTGACCGCTCCCCCACCGAGCTGTAGCAATATCTAGCCAATGGGAGGTATGGGGTAAAACCACAAATATGTTGTAACATGCTGGACACATGCACTCAGCCATGTGCTTGGTATTTATAAACAAACCTGAACCCACATCTCACACACACTGTCAACTGTCAATCAAATTCAAAATAATTTAAATCTCAGAACACTTTTATTGTTTAAAAGAGCTTTGATATCAAACATTTAGATTTCAGATTAAAATATGTTGTAGCCCTTGTGTTCATGCAGCATTGTACCAAGTACCACACATTTCTATTTGAAAGTAACAAATATATTAGAATGTATTCAATTTATACTGGCTGAGCTCTGGGTGTTTTGATGGTCAAGACCTGTTTAATAGGCTCCACCCCCTTACTTTTATACTTGAACCCCCTCCTTTAAGCTATTTTTAATCATTTTAGCTTCATAATAAATCTTGAAATTGACGGACTTTTTTTTCAATTTCTTTTTAGTATTAATGTGTTTTTCTGTGCAGTATTCTATATATTTTCATAAACTAACCCCCAATAAGCTGGCATTATTATATTATTTTAAAAAAACTTAGTATTATAGTATTTTCCTCTGTTTTCCCTTATGGATTGACCATAAAACTATAAATTGCTCTCAAATTGTTAATTATGCACAGATTTTGATGAATAAGGACTCTACGAGCTCGTATTTGAAAGATGTAGATGATAGGATAATAAAACATGTAGATAGTTTCGTGGAAATAGGCTTTCTATTTTCAAGGTCATTGAAAGGTCACTTCAAGGTCACTGGCAATATTTGATCAAAATAGCCTAAGAAGGTTGACATTCGATCACATATCATTTGTAGATGTATATTGAGTAGTAAAATAGTTATATCCCTATGTCTGCCATTTCTAGTGATGTTGGCAGATTGATCGACACCAACGCCAGGAGTGGTCCCACTGGCAGAAATCATTTCCCTGGCCAGATACCTTTGGCTGCCGGTCACTGTAATCTTGTTCAACCACCAGGTGTCAGGTGTAGAGAATACGACCAAATCACATCAGAGTGCCCATTTCCATATGGGGTGTAATTCCAGGATTCTGCATGGCCAGGCCCCAGAAGAGCTTCCCTGTGGCTTCTGTAGCTTACAAAGTCTGTAAGAATTGGTATTTCCTCTGATCCAATTACAGATTTCCACCACTTGCACAGTTATGAGCAGTGCAGATGACCAACATCATAGGACCAGTGCAGCAAGCAGGGCAAGTGTGCTCAATACTCTGGCTAGAACCTTCTAGGAACAGCCTTCTGCTCTAGCTTTTGGAGGGAAGACATGGCTGACCACCCTGACAGACATGGCTGACCATCTTGCACAACAAAACTCTCCATGGAGTCATTAAGAGGGACCTCATCACAGGTCTTTTGGCAAAATATGGTCTTTTGCACTGGAATATGCCCCAGAGGTAGCACAATTTATACACAGGACGCTGGTCATTCACCTAGATGACCACATGCTAAGACATGATGCGTTCAGAGCCAGAACCCCACTTGACCATAACAAGACCACCATGTGTTCAACGCATTCTTCTCTATCACGTGACTATCTGTGGAACATGGCCAGGTCTTCCTGTGGTCTTAACAAAGTCTTTACAAGTCCTCAGAAGTTCTCAGATGTCCTCAAAAGTCGTATGTTATCTGCCATGCATGATCAAGATTATACATGATCGCCACAAGTTCACACCAGATGGCATGGCGACTGTGTAGGGACTGCCATAGGATTGCCTCCAGACCACCTTTACATCGTGGATGTGACACGATTGTTTGAACAGTTCAAAACAATCGTGGGCTTGTGTCGACTTCAGCAGACCAAACAAGACCTTGACAGACCATTCCAGACCACCTCACGTGTGTTTCCATTCTGATAAACGATGTGAGACAATCTAACAGATCGTGACAAGTCCTTGATAGATTGTGCAAGTGTGACTGGGCTTATGCATATTCACGCAGGGTGCATTATCAACATCTGAGGTGTGTTTAAGGTATGTTTATTTGTTTGTTTGAGGCTTTACATCACTTTCAACATTATTTCAGTTATTTCGTGATGAGACCTACTTGTAGCAGATATAGTGCTGCCTCACTGAATTGTCATGTCGCAGGTCCTTGACATGACAACCCACCCAGTCACAGATTTACAAGGACAACGGGTTAATCCTTTGGCACGGACCTCAGCTCATGTGTGAAATTGTATCATGAGTTCAATCCCGGCTGTGTGCCGGGGTTCGAACCCACGACCTTTTGATCACCACGTGGCGCCCTAACCAACTGCGCCACGGCCGTTGCCTGTTTAAGGTATGAGTTAAGTGAGTGGAGTATTGTGTGCATTGGTTATTATTTTATATTTGTAATATCATAAAATTTTTGACTTTGTATAAAAATAAATCATTCCCCATATTTTAATGCATGCGTTGTTCTCTCTCTAACCATAAATATGACATAATCCCCTATAAATAAAATAGATTCTCAGTTTGGGGGAATAAGAGGTTGACATCACATTGTTTTGTGTTTCCATGTCTGTCATATTGATGTGTATAAGAGATCCCCATAGCTATCTTTGTAGTATGTCATATTGCATGTCTTCTAATGACAGGGGTATATCTCTTACCCAATTTAGAATATTAGATTAAAGAACCATTTGTTTATAAAAAAATCTCCTTACTTAACCAGGTATTGGAAAATATTTAATATATGCAGTATACAAAACCAAATATTTTGTTTTATTTCTGATGGATTGTTCTTTTTATTAATCAATGTATGTATTATGTACATGTGAATATAATGAAAGAAATATTGACATTTCATTCAACTCACTAATTGTGTTAAAAATCAAGCTTATATTGTGCAGAAAATTCGTAAATTAACATAATATACCAGTCCAGCATATTTGAAGTGTTTTGCTTTACACTCATCTATGCAGATATCCACAGTCAGAACTGAGCTACTCTCAAATGGCCAGGGAAGAGCAAGGACTGGGCCTTGGGTATTCTGAGGTGCATCATAACACCCAATAAAACGAGAATCCTTGGGCACTAATGGAAATATTAAATAAGATGTTTTTGTAATGCAAAATCTATACCAATTCCTTTCCTCTGGCCAATTTTCTTATCATTTCCACTAATTTCCTAGTCAATTCAGTCTTTTTTGTGTAATCCATAGACCATGTATTTTTAGGCCAAATCATAAATCTTGATTACAGCTTGGGTACATAATAGGCCTGTGTCATAAACAGGTGGCTCAGATCAATGATGAACACACGTAAATGCACAGATTAAGGATTCTTGAAAAATGATATATTACTGCTCAGGGATGCCAATTCCAGATAATATATCAGATAGTTATCAAGTCATTAAAAAATAAAATCTACATTTTGTAGTTACATTTATCTTCTAATACTTTAAACTTAGGCTATGATTACGAATCATCTAATACATCAAATACATCAAAATCTATTCCCATGCAAATTAAAATCTGATTCAGATAATAAAATCTCTTAATGTAAAATGTAATATGTATTATGTCATGCTGCTCTTTAACCAATTTGTGTGATTTAAATTGTTAAATGGCAAGGAACAATGTTCCTGTAGCAATGATCAATAACACTCAAAGTATTTTGCATTGCAAATATTTCTTGGTGCTGGATCAAATGTGTATAATTATAAAGATTTAGAATATATTCATAGATTAACATGTTCAATTTGCAAAACCATGAAAGTTGCATGGGTAATGTCATCAATTTAGGAATAAGATTTTGGTAATATAGAGGAGATGTATTATACAATGTGGTATGCATGAAGGACAACTACTTAATTATAGTGAGCCAGATTGACAACCCAGTGATCCTAAAAAAGGGGTTTACATGTTTATTGATGTATATCAATCTAAATTCACTCTTTCCTCTTATCTTATTCTTTGTGTATTTGGAACAGTAATCAGAAGCCCATGCAGTTATAAAACAAAAAACTAATGTTACCGGTTCTATATATGCTGGCTAATACAGCTGGTGGTTCAAGGCTTAATGGACTCCCACATGGTAAGCATTTCCCACGGTTCTGACATCTATGTATGCACATGCTATCTTCTCTTTTCATGAAACCAATCTCAATCCAGCAGTAACACACTCCATACTGAAAATAAAAACAACCAAGAATATGTTATTTGGAAATTATGATGTTTTAAATTACTTATATGTCCATGATTTGTAAGATTTATGAGGTTTTACTAATGCAGAAATTTCAAATCAATGATTTGATATTCTTACCTTCCTTCCCGTGAATGCAAAGCCATCAGTATAGCACATCTCAATGCAGGCTTCTATGTCTATAGTGCTGTCCTTATCTGTTACTCTAATATAAGGGTCCTCTCTGACAATGTCATAACATCCCTCGTGCCTTGTATCCACTGTTTCTGTGAGTAACAAGCAGTGTTCTAGTTAACCATTGTGAAGTATCACACAATAACCTTAAACCTTGGAGTAATAATTATTACTCCAAGCTTAAACTATGAAATAACAATATGTACATTCTCCACCATGAGGATATAACACAACACATATGAACCCCCTTTTCTATTAATGTAATGTAATTACCTGTGTGTTGATCACTTGGTACAGAAGGACATTGAGCATCAACTGATTCTGTAAATAACAAGCAATGCTCTGTTCACCATTGTTGATCACAATCAAATCTGCATTTTACTCTGAGATAAATACAAATATACCTCCAGTAGGCATAATACTAGCTCTTATATTGTAAAATGATGAAATACCTGTGTTGTACAGCACCAAGATTGAAATAGACATCATCAAGTAGAATGCATGGGATGTAAATGTTTCCATATTTCAAATATTCTCCTTGTATTTGGAGAATATACAACTTATAACATTAAAACACATTGCTTCCTGGTCTGAGCTAATAGCCCAATAGTCTGGTTTTCATTATATCTGTGTTTTTTCAACCATACATGTCACACACTTGTGTCCTCAACTGTGAAAGAACTTTTTTTTTTACAATCTTGAAACATTAATACTGATAAAGAAGTACTAAATTTATAGTATTTGGAATATATACAATACCTGTGCTCATAATGCCTATAATGATATGAATAAAATTTCAAGGTTTTGCTGGGGAAAAAAACTGAATAAAAATAGGAAATGAAAGATATGTATTCAAGTATTTATATGCTTTTCCAGCTGCAGCTTTTCCACATACATTTATCCAATGTCGGAACAAGGCATGCTCTTACAAAATCAAACCAGAACATGTAATACTCTTTTATTTGTAATTTATTAAAATTCGGCATGATTCTGTAAATAGCAATCAATGCTCTGGTCACCACTGGCACTGTTAAGGACCACACTATTGGACTTACATATATTAGGAGATATCTGCAGATTGACTACTCTGCATTATTTGTAGGTAGTTTATTATCAAACTATTTCTGACTTATTTGCATGATAGAAAACCAAGTTAGAAAACTTCAAAACTTCAAAGCATTTATTACAAATTCTCAGATGAGCTGAAATCCGTGCCTTGAGGCTTCACTAGGATCGATGTTTTGTCCTAATAGTGGAGATTTGAAAGGTAGGAGGACTGCATTATATGCCAGTGAGCCTTAATGAGATCAAACACGATACTATAAAACCACGCTGGACACCAGGTGTCAGTGCACATCCCGTCTGCCAATCGAAAGACATTTGCATCAGAGGTCATTTGTTATGGTGAGGATTTCACAGAGCAATCTCTCAACAGAAATCGTCGAATATTGAATATTGTCTGCTAAACCAGGCAATGTCATTCTGGTAGGTCTCATCGATGATCGAAAATGCAACCAATGGTGGTTTGATTTATTCGCTTCAATTTCTACAAAGACTGGTTTGCTCCATTGAGAAAAATGCTTCTACCATAGAACTGATCATGCTGATAAGACAGGCAGTACTGAAGTGAACTAGAACATTTGTATTTATGTACTGTCGCAGGTCTCCGAGCATTTTCAAATATTTTTTGCTGTCTCGATAAAGATGTATGCTTTTCAGTCAGTAAATTTACCTTTTTCATGACCAGCTCTTCTCAACATTTACGGTTTCATTAACCCTAAGGGACTATGCTATGTAAATTTTGTTGATTGGCTGGACTAACCAATTTTTGTCTGGACTAATGTATCCACATACTAAATTTATAAAATTTATAACCATGGTTACTAAATTTGCTTTATGAAGTTCTGGGGTCAAAGTTCATGATTCACTCAGTCTGACGTCATTATCATGATTACATTGTAACAAGTTGCAGCCCTTCAGAATGTTACAAATGACGTTATCAAGCCAGAACAATGGGGACGTTGCCATCCTTCCCGTCCATTGCTGGTGGTGGACGCTGCCGTCCTTCCCGTCCGTTAGGGGTTAAACAAAATTAATTTCACTTCACTGAAAATTAATTTCTGTATTATAATATGATGTCAGTGGAAAAATGGCAAAGATCCTAAAGATGAGCTGGACAGTGATCATAGTCCCTGCCAATACTAACAAATGGTTTTGATCTATTGTGATCTCTTCATTTGGATCATAGAGAAACTATAAGAGTATAAAATATAAAAGTACTATTTTTCTCTATGGTTGGATGGGGACTGACTGTGCTCAGAGTAAGCAAATCTGAAAATAACATGAAAATCAAAACTAATCATCAATATTTTTAAAAATCCAAACTGAAAATACCATTCAAATCATTGCCAAATTATAGTACAGTCAGCAACACATTCCATGCACCTGTGAGCCTCTGTGTGAAGTGTCCCTGTTCCTCTTGAAGTTAGCACTCATAGTCACAAATAGTTTATCATAGAACATCTTTTAAAGCCAACTTTATTTTTGCAGACCTGACCCTATATCTTCAGATGAGGATGTGAGAGAAATGAGTGGGAAGATATCAAAAGTTGTGGAGAAACTATCATGGATGCGACAGGAGAATATATGACCAAATGGGTTAAGATATCTATGGACTGATGCTCATGGCGTGTGTGCTCTAGAAACACTCTACCATGAAACTAAGGTACGCTGATCCTAAAATATCTGCTGCAATCTGGGCCACAATATGCAAAAGAGGCAAACAAAATTTAATTGATAAGAAAAAGGACTTGTTGAAATTTATTTTGTTAAACAATCATAAAACATTTTTTTGAAAATTAAACATGTAATGCTACTAACAGTTTTCTCATTTTGCTCGTAATAATTTGCTTGAAATTCTTACAAATATTTTTTTTTTTTGTCGTGGCTGATGTGTACCGCGTGCTTGGGCCGGACAGGGACGGCCAGTAGTATCATTACCTCACAAAGTGGATGTATGCCCTCAACCAGCTGGGCAAGTGAGTCACACTTTCCTTAGCCCTGCAAAATGCTGTAGTTAACTTCAGTGAGACATAAAGAAAACAAAACACCTAAATATGTGGCTGAAATAAATAGATTTATACTGTCTGGTTTAGACATTTGAAGAGGTCTGGCAGATGCACAGGCATATTTTGTGTGATGATCACCTCATAATTTTAAGCATGACGGCATCTTTTTTTGTACATACGTGTGACCATCTTTTGCAAAATCTAAAAAAAAAGTTTTACAGTGAAATTGGTCCATAAAAACTTCTAGATAAAGGACCAAGTGTGTTCATGATGAAATTTGTTCATGGTGAAATTTGCCTTCATAAATTTTGGTGTATCCTACGGCCTTCAGGCGGATAACCTGTGGCCGCAGAGAATCCCCATGATCAATGCTTTTTTGATGAATACAAGTGTGGAGATGAATATGACACCAAGAGTATAACTAACGTGATGCATCTCAACAGCCTCATGCCAGGGGTTCTCTTGAAAAACTTCTTGGCCCCATGACAGACAAATGCCTTTGTCACATTTGTCACAAGTCTAGCTATAACTTTGTTGGGTTTTTGTGGGGGTTTTTTCAAATTATGTAACCTAAGAAACTTGAAAAGAAAAATAAACTTAAAAGGAAAAAAAGACTTTAAAAGACAAAAAAAAGAAGAAAGCAAACTCTTTGATATGATCTTCAATAGTTTTGTACCTATTTGGCATATTGAGAGATAAGTTAAATTACCTACTCCCATTGCCTGATGTATTGCAGATCACAAATCATGCTGCAGTCGATGTGGAAAGATGTGGACATCCACCAAGGCTTCTTCTGTCGGGAGCCCAGGCTTCGCAATGAGAAATATGCTTTCACCAACTTTGGTCTGTCTTACCGGCTGCAGTGTGTTAATCTGTAGCCGGAGAAAGTCAATAAACTTAATGCTTACTTTGAAACCTATAAGAGTGGAGACGAGTAAGACAGGGATGCCATCACACATGTGATGCATGTCAACAGCATTATGCCAGGCGTGCTTATCAACCATTACAAACCTGTACAGTAAATAACCGACACCTGTCTTGATTTTACCAGACTTTGGAGCCAAATATATTAAGTGTGTTCAAAGAATCTTGATTTTACCCAACTTTGGAGACAAAATATACCATATTTGTATTCAAAGAATATTAATTTTACCAAATGTTGAAGCCAAATATATGTTTGTTCAAAGAATCTTGTTTTTATGCTAATTTGGAGAACAAATATATGTGTTCAAAGAATTTTGATTTTACCCCGCTTTAGAAACAAAATGTATGTTTGTTCAAAGAATCTTGATTTTACCCAACTTTGGAGACAAAAAATATGTGTTCAAAGAACCTACATCTATGCCCTAAAGAACCTACATCTACATGTTGTAGTCAACTGTGGCAAGGACCTTTTGAAGCAAGACTGCTTGGAGGCAGTGTGGAGCACAAGTCTTGGGAGGACCATTCGTTAATAGGGCTCAGCCACGGGCCGTGGCACAGTTGGTTAGAGCACCAGCTTATTAGCACCAGTTCCTCTGTGGTGATCCAAAGGTCGTGGGTTCGAACCCTGGCCATGCCGGGATTGAACTCATGATACAATTTCCCACATGAGCTGAGGCCCGTGCCTAAAGGGTTAACCCATTGTCCTTGTAAATCTGTGACCGGGTGGGTTGTCATGTCAAGGACCTGCGACATGACAATTCAGTGAGGCAGCACTATATCTGCTACAAGTAGGTCTCATCACGAAATGACTGAAATAATGTTGAAAGTGATGTAAAACCCCAAACAAACAAACCAAACAAACAAATAGGGCTCAATATACAAAGTATATAAAATAGACAAAGTAGAAACATGTTGTAGTCAACTTCAGCTTGAAGCAAGACCACTTGGAGGCAGTGTGGAGCACAAATCTTGGGAGGACCACTCGTTAATAGGGCTCAATATACAAAGTATATTAAATAACCAAAGTAGAAACATATTGTAGTCAACTTCGGCAGAGACCTCTTCCTGATGGACCTCTTGGAGGTAGTGTGAAGCACAACTCTTGGAAGGACATTTTGTTAATGGGGCTCAACATACAAAATAAAAAAAATAGACAAACTAGAAACATGTTTTGGTCAAGTCTGGGAAGGACCTTTTCATGATGGACCTGTAGCTGTCATTATAAGGCTCAATAGACAAAATAGACAAAATAGACACAATAGACAAAATAGACAAAATAGACAAAATAGACAAAATAGACAAAATAGACAAAATAGACAAAATAGACACTTGTTCTGGTCAACTAATTGAAGGACCTTTTTGAAGGAGGACCTCTTGGGGGCAGTGTGAATATTTGATAGATAAATAATAAAATAGACAGTTATGGGCATTAGGTATCATAAATATAATAATTTGTAGATGTATAAAATGTGTTTTATATGTTATGGATAAGATTATATATCAATTGAAAACAATATTTATTGCAATCTTTATTATAATATCTGTGGTTGTGATATGAAAAATATGATGTGTTATGAGTGCTCCGTTTTCTATGGAGTATCTCCCGAGATCTGCAGAAGTAGCAACAATGGTGAAATCATTATATTATCTCAGTTAAAACTCATTTTCATGTGCAGAACTTCCCTACTATAACCAGATAGATTTTGTGTTTTTATTTAACCACCTGTACATGTGCCTTAATCATTGCATACCACATGTGCATTTAAATTAGCACAGCATTTTCATCTGGAGTCTCAACTCCCCAAGGGTAATTTACAAGGAGTGAAAGATGTGCCATCTTGTAATTTTAGTAGTGTATTTCTTGTCAGGTAAGACCAGGCAAGGAGAGATGGAAGGGAACATGGCGTTATGGGATATTTATCATAAAACCACAGAGCATCATGGGAAAACAGATAGTGTTAGAAGAGAAGACGTTTTTATTGGTCATCCATCAATGACATGGTGAAATCACTGAATCTTGGGCCCAATTCTCCAAAGTGTCATTCATGAGCAATGTGCAAAATATATGTGTAATGTACCAAGGTTTGGGACAGTGATACAGGAATTGGTCTTTTGAACGCATTCTATTCATCATGCATTTTGTCTGCCTTTGTAAACTATATGATGAGAACAGAGAAGATATGTATAGTAAAGTGTATGCTAAAAATAATATGTTTATGGATTACAATGTAAATGAAAAATTTGTCTATATTATGAAGTGTGAATGGAAACTACTAAGTATATATGTTGAGAATGCATGGAACAAATGCAGTGACACAATGTATATTAACTGGAATGTTTTAGGGTGAATGTCTTAAACATGATGAACATAGAAGCCAGTATGGGTATATATGTTGTGATATAAAGTCAAAAGTTTAAACTGACAGAAAAGTCCTCAGGGGCTGGGAAATTAAATACAAAAGTTTTACCATCAATGTAACTGTATATATATGTTCCTGTCAGTATAATAAAATATATCAAACAATCAATCATTTTTCTATGAGATACTAGAATTAAAATCTTTAAAAAAGTGAAATGGAAACAAAAAATATAATGTAGGCACGTCATTATGATAACAATCAAATATTTTAAAATATTCCTTTTCTGGACCTGAAGAATTAACCTAAACATGCATTATATTTTATTTAAATATTAAGTTTATTAAAAATATTTTTTATTTTAAATCAAGATGGTACAAGTATCTTCTAAAGTTGACAATATGGCAACGAAGAAGCAAAAAAATCTTGGGAGTCCCCATTCGACCTTTTCTCATTCTTACCTCATGTGGCAGATGGCCGTGAATAAATATCTGGCAAGTACATTAATTTGCAGCCCTGATAATTAATCATAAGCACTCCAGCTCTGTGTTTTATGGATAATTGATGAAGCCCACTGAACAAATAAAACCCAAATCAAACTTGTCCATGGGAGGGGCATAGCAGTATCAAGTAACTAGCGGGAGACCCCGCATAGTCCAGACCTGCTGCACCACAAGCTTCACAATGTGTAACTGAATCATCACTACTTAACAGAAGTTCTTCCACTGGTCATTGGCAGTTTACTTTTATTCATTGATCAATTTCCAGTTGCGTTTTCAGCCAGATTTGAAGCATTTTTCATCCACTTTTGAAATAAATGATGACAGTCAATTTCAATGGGACGTGTAACAATAGACAAGTTACACATGAAAGCCCTCGATGAAATGGATTACGCAGTCAAATACCTTACATCGGCAGGTTGAGTTTCACTTATTACTGCTTATCCCTCGGAAAATGATGAACTCGATGAATGTTGCCAGTTCTGTGGAGGCGTGCCAAGTTTGAAATTGTGATAATATGCTTAACTGTTGAGGGTTTTAAAGATGGGATTTGTCTGAAATGTAACATATCAACATGCTAGTATTTCAATTCCTTTCCAATTGTACCTAAACTGAGAAAATGCTCTTAGCTCCATAACCGCTATCAGTAATGACATGTTGTCTGTCAGATAAAGAAAAATCTGGTATTAGCAGATAACTTATGGCATTTTTAGAAAATTTAAAATTTGTGCTCATAACATCCTTTGATGGGATTAGCATGATGTCACAAAATGTCACAAAACAGTTTGAACATTTCATGAAAATTTTTCAAAAGGTGGTTTCAAATTTAAACATCTCACTTTGAGTTCATAAAGAGGTTGAATTTCAAGTGGAGAAAATCTTGTCTCGCAACAGACTGTTGGTTCTGTTACACAGATAGATGGATATCTGACACTTTATCAAATAGCTGAAAGTATTGAAAAGGAAATAAATAATCCCTTTAAAATAATAAGATAAGTTCATAAAATAGACATTTTGAATATCTCCATTAAACAAATGAAATGTGTATAATAATATATAGTCAAGTTGCGAGATAATTAATGAGTTAGTAAAGGGAAAGATTTTTTCTCTGATGGAGTTTCAATATTTTATGTATAAGGTACTATCAAAAAGAAAAAGATATTTCCTATTAACTTATTTACACCTCAGGTTTATTCCAATGGATCTCAATAACTCTATTCCTATGGGTATAAATGTTGCCAATGACATGGAGGAGTTTATTTTTTATAGATTTCTACACAAGTAATTTATGACCAAATTTACACTGAAGATACGTATTTTGGAAGATGATAGGGAATTTTCAATCAGTTTTGCATTTGATCAAAAATTTATTTGATCAAATCAGTTTTATATTTGATCAAAAGTTTTATTTTCTCTTTTAAACTGATTTTGTGATATGATAATGATGTGGCTGAACACCACAAAATTTCAACAACATGTTGCTGAATTAAAAATCAAGATTTGCATTAAATTTGAAATTCAGCATGGATGTTAGAATATGAGAATGACTTTGGAGAAGTCTAATGGTTTGTTGCTTGCCATTGTTCATACACTAGATATTTCCAATATATGTCTGCATGATGAAAATCATATTTTTACACACATACAGCCCTCTTCCCGCCTTTCCTAATCTGGATTTGGACATGAGAGGATCAGTTTACTTTCTTCATGGGATTAAAGATTGGGGTCAAACAAACAACTTTATCCCTGACTGGGCCAGGCGACTTTGATACTGCAGAGATAATAAGTTATGCAGAGGGATGAGCAGCTTTTGGAGGCAAATTTAATGGGATGTGCACGGTAGGTAACCAGGTCCACACGCAGAGGGCAGCACCAGCATTGTGATGGAGCAGTGATTGTCTGATACGTAATGGTACGATGCTGCTCACATCACATGCTCTACCTCTCAAAGGCTCCGGAGGGTCACCCCTGTAATGCCTTAATGCAATCGGATCATCTGATAGCCACTGGTATCCGGTGTCGGGCCGCCACATCAAATCACCAGCTACATTCTCATGGAACCCCCGTGCCAGGATGCCATACATCCTTATGAATCTAAACCAAAAATATTTTTAAAAAGTTAATGTAATACATACAGAGAATTGTAATATGGCTGGAAGAAAAGTAATTTGGGTTTGCACACTTGATTCTCTTTTTCCAGCCGTTAATTTGTGATTCACCATTTTGATGTGAATGAAGATCCATTGATAAATAATACTTGGCTGTTGTTATTGCTATCAATCTCTTAATGTACTTCACTAATAACACTATCAGCCAGTTTAGTACGGTCCTATAAATTAACATGAAAATTGAATTATGTTGATCAGAGAATCGATCAGCTGATTACAAGAGCGGAATCTGAGTCACCTTCTTGTGCATTTCTTTGATTATTTTGCTTGAGTGGACAAAGCGATATGGATCAAGTTTATATACATAATGCCACTAAATCATTCATAGGTTTCTGATTTTTGTTGTATTATATCATCGAGGGTAATGCCACAATCTTCCTCATATAACACGGCATATGCTTCCAAGTATAGTTGAAAGACAGAGGTCAATTTAAGGTCACAAGGTCATTTCATAGGTTACAGATCATGACAGGAAAGTCAAATTTAACTGAGCGTTGATTTGTCTTTATGATTTGTAAATATGACTTGAATACCCCACTTGGTGTCACTTAGTTTTCTTGATGAAAATATAATGCAAGACAGTCTAGGTTTCCTTCACATCCTTATCAAAGATGATATTTCAATTTCAAGATGACTTCAGGGCAAAGAATTGTCATGTGGAGAACAGATTTATTTCTCAGAATCAAATCAGTTGAGAATTACTTTGCTATATACTTGATATTCGGTTACATGTATATGTCAACTTTGAATTAGGAATCTTTAAAGTTTTGATAACCCCATAACCAGTTTGTTGATGAAACAGTCTGAACTATATTTAGTCAATCAAAATTCTGATTGAATTTTAATAAAAAGATTGAGTCAGTAATTTCAAAATGTCTTTTCCAGGTGGAACGTGTTCAGACCAGGATGATAATATTGTGGTTAGGTTTACTGATAATGATTGCAGTGTAGCTCATTTTTTTATATATTTCAGGTTCATATGACCACACAGTTCGATTATTTGACACCAGAGGGCCCAGCAGTGTGTTGTCAGTGGACCATGGACAGCCCGTGGAGAGTGTCCTCATGTACCCAGCGGGTGGCATCTTCCTCTCAGCAGGTAAATTTTACAATCAACATTAACTAACTATTTAAAATCATTTGCACCAAAATGCTTGCATTAAATCACTCCATGGACAATGTAACATCATTTGGAGGTCATGGTTTATTTTTTTTCCCCAGGGACATGATTAATTCCAACTTTGACCAAATAGATTAAAGGCAGAAGACTGATTTCACTTTTTGTTTATAATTGATTCAGAGAATTTGTATAACTCCTGTTCAAATTCTTTTTGTTAGTTCCTGTATGTAGTTTTCAACAGGAAAACATAGTAAACAAAATTGTAATTGGCCTATCTGATATTTTTGTACAAATACTTAATCAATAATACTGTAGTCATTGATTATAACTGCTAGGCCCAAAATATTATTACTACTATCAGTAAATTCTAGGACCATTATTGGCTAGAAAGTGAGGGATGCTATTGTAAGAAAGTGAATGATGAATTACCCAACACATTCCCAGATCTTGTCATATTATATGTTGTAAGGTAAAAACAGAAATGAGTACAGAGGTCTGGATAGTGTCAGAATGAGCTCAGAATTAAGATTACCAGGCCAGGTTCATGCTAGGGGTGATATTTCTAACCAAAGCTGATCCCTTGGCCAGTTTTAGGGATCATATTGATCAATATTTGGATCCAAAAGAATGGATTTTTGTTGGATGATCAAGAAGTAAAGTTTTAAGGTATTTTGGATGGATGATGGAGACATAGCCCCCCCCCAAAAAAAAAATAAATAAATAAATAAATAAATAAATAAATAAAGAAGAAGAAGATGAAGAATGTTGCTTTTGATTTTCCTACCTACCCTACTTCAATCCGGCTGCCCTAAAGTTTTTGTTTTGATTTCGTGGTGAAAAGACATAGTTTTAGTTATCATTTTTATATATCCATTCTCAAAATACTTGATCACTTTTAACGAAAAAAAGAAAAATAAACTAAAAATAAAAATCTGTCACCTGTCCTATTTTTCCAGGACACATTAGAAGAAACAAGGTTATTATTATTTTTTTTGCCTTCTAGTTTATTGAGAGCAAGTGTGTGGCTGGTTAATACTAACCCTGGCCCAGGCCTTGACATAAAGAGACAAATTTTGGTTGCCCAGTTGGGCCACCAGAGCATGAGAAGTGGTGGCCCGAAGTTTCTAAGGATAATAGGATGTGTGATACAATAAAGAGCATTGTACATCAGGCTGTATAGTGTCCGAGTGGGGGATACTTGTCCCAATCAAATATTGACCGTGATATGATATCTATCAAGGATTAGAATAATAAAATCAAGATAGTTTGGGCCACTAAAAGACAAAAAATATGGTTACCCAACTGGGCCACAACAACTGAGCATTCATTGACCAGAACAGAAGATCTGGTGGCCCTGAGCCACGGGGCCAGTGCGTATGTCATGATGGGACATATTATAATTGCCTCCTGCCCTCTCCCACCAGTCTCGTGGATTATAGTCAGCAGCAGCCATAGCAGGTATTTGAGGATAGGACGGGTAGACCTATTTGATGTGATTTAGGTCAAGAGATTGTTTGTCAGGGTAGGAAGGACAGGTATGATAACTATGGGTTGTGTTTCTATACAGGCCGATCATCTTGGCCAGGCTGGGACAGGTATTACAGATAACAAACTGGGTGGAAATTGCTGCTCATCCTTTGTCTACATACAAATACACACATCAGACACACAACTATTCATACACAATACACATTGCTGCTTTTACCTCTAATATTTAAAGGTTTTGTTTGGCTGAAGCTTTGCAGCATCGATGTAGTTGTAATATTCATGATTTAAATGCTGTTTTAATAAAAAAAAAAACGGTTGATAATATAATATTACAAATAACAGGTCAAATCTCTCTGTTGATATAAGCAAGCATTTAACTCGCTCATCTTCCAATTTGAAAAATTTGGCAATTTGATTTCTTTGGTATTTTATCATCACTCATAGAAATATTGTTTACCAGTAATTCAGCATAATGTGTTTCTTACATAGATTGAAGCTGTTCTGATATTAATAAATAGCAATATAAGTTTATAAAAGTGTAAGTCCAATGAACAAACACTGTTGGGTATCAGCAGAACATAAATGTTATTATTATTATTATTATTATTATTATTATTTCATATCCAGTATAAAGGAATATGAGGAATATTTTCTCTGTGATGGAAGTTGCTGTTATGAATAAGAGGGGCAGGGTGATGAGGTAGTTGTGATAAGTTCAAAGCAAGTCTGCTGTGTTGAGGGTTAACCTGAATGTGAAAATAGTTGTGCTTATTGGAGAAATGACATACAGAGGAGCCACATATCTATGGGGCGGCTGACAAAGTCACGTCAGATGAGTGATAATATGGGCACCTTTGACAAATAACATCACAACTTTCCTGAGCGGATGACATTTGAAGCAGACAAATACTCGCAGGTGTATGGAACTAGTTATCACGGAAAGGAAATAAGCGCATAACTGCTGGGGAGGGCACTCTGGGAAAGTTTGAGATCAGATGTAGAATGAAAAAAGGCAAATATTTGAAGGAAATATATATTTTTGGTAAAGCTGAGAAGAAATGTTTTGGTGTTTGTCTTGATCAAATTATCGGTGTTAGTCTTGATCAGTAATGATTTAAAAGTCCAGCCTCATTAATAGCTAGATTGATTGACTGTTTTTTTTCTGGGTGTTTGGACAGGCATTGAAGTCAGCAGATGTGTGATTAGAAAACAATTATATTAACTTCATTGTGAAAAATAAATTTGATACTTTTTGATGAAAATTCCACAACATGAGTGTGCAGACAACATTGTTTTCAAAAGCACAGTTTTATTTTATTTCTTTGAAAAAATCTCTCTTTTTGAAATTGTCTTTCCCCACATCCCAGTAACCAGATATTTTTTGGGGATATCCTCCCCTGGCTTCAGCTGATGAGGCTTAAATCAAGGTGGAAATTAGCAGTGAAAAGGAATGCAGAGGAGAGACTGCTAACATTGGTGATGTAGTGTGGGGAAGAGTTGTTACCTGGCCGACCAGGAGGTCAAACCTCACCTGTCCCATGCTGATAGCAGGGGCAAAAAATGAAAAGCAATCTTGGCACTCAGACATACAATACGGAAAATTGCTTCAATTGTTTTCTTCTTTTTTTCATCTTCTCACTGCATAATGCACTGAATTTGTCTGGAGGGTTTCTTTTTAAAGGAATGAAAAAGTGTCATTGTTATGATGCCGTTAACTTTTTTAATGCCTTTATATTCTGTCATATTTTCAACCAAAGTAACTTTTACAAATGATATGTTCCTGCAAGGCATTAGCATCATAATGCTTATTTTATAATGATGAGAACTAACCTTTTGTTATTGACCCAGACATTTACAATTTCACATCAAAATCATTTGAAAATAATGCAGTCTGAGATCAACCTTTTAAAATACAGATGGACCCTTTAAATAACTAATAATATGACTTAAATCAGTAAAAGGAGAAATACAAAGCTTGGAAAGGGAGTAGGAAGTATGGGAACCATATGTACAAGTAGGCTCTACACATCCGCCACATATACTTGTCTCTGTTTTTTTATATACCTTTATGCCTGTCTTGATAGATTACCCAAGCAGCATTTTTGCAGCAATTTCCAGGATGTTTTCGGTGGTCACAAGTCGAGTCGCAGTGTGAATGCCCTGTTACACTGTGGGTGAGTGTGGGGCCGTGATTCTCTCCGCGACAGCGATCCGAGCGTGAACCATCAGAAATCCGGCCGTGATGCAGGATAATAAAGATGACCCGGTCTAACCTGTATCGCACAAGCGACCTTACATCCCTGTTTAATTTTTCTGGCGAATTTATCAACTGCGGGGAGGGGAAAGAAGTACCAAGACCGGCAGCAAGGAAGCGGATGGATTCATCGTTTAGATATAGACGCCTTTGCCCTCTGTAACATTTATTTCATCCAAATTTCATCAGTTTCAGGACACCTAGGGTAGAAGGGCAGGCTTGTGTGAGCTTAACAGGTACTTAGTGGACAGCAGGGGTTGAGATAACCAAATCGAGACCCCGCATACATCGAGCCATGTACACCCCGGGCTACCTTGTTCATGATCGCATCTGGCAGAAAATTCATCATGTCCCTGACTACGAAGCATATCGCAATACCAGCATGGCGCCCTGATTCTTTTTATCCTATATCTCCATCCGAACTGTGCCATCCAACAGGGGGCGCATTTCTGACATGCTCGGCCAATCAGACGACTCTAAATTGGTATGATCTCCCGGCAACCAATTAGGTTTGATAAACAAATTTGATACAAAGTCATTACATATGTATATATATATATATATATATAATATATATATATGTTGCAGGAGGTCCCAAAACCAAGATTTGGTAGCAGTTCATTGATTGTGAATTGGAAATAATGTTAAATTTGATGTAATACATAACATTATCAGATTTGAGGGAAAATCATCAACAAGTACTATGCCCCCTGTGGTGATAATTTTTATGGATGATTTGCTTCATGGTGGTGACATGCCTTATTAACAACAAACTTGCTTCTGTCAAAGCCTCATCCTTCACTATTCACAAGACTTGGGTAGAAAAGCACATGTTGACTTGTCAGAATTTTATTGTAGTTTTCATAAAATTAAAGGCAAGTGACAGCAAGACATCGGTGCGATACATTAATCTCACCAATGAAGACATTTCGCTATGTAACCAAGAAATCAAAACCACATGTCACGGGCTACAAAGAGCGCAATGTTGGCTCATGTTGTTTTGTCTATTTATTTTTATATCAGAGGAGGTGAGCTGAGAACCTGTCATGGAGGCATACCAGCGAGGAAAAATGAGTGTGACTTGCTGATAAGCTGCAGGGTAGTATGCGGCAGAAATCATATAATTTGTGGCAGTTCGCCTTTTGATATCAGCCATGTCATCTGCAGTGAAACCTCTATGCCCTTGGAAATATTCCTTGCCTCTCCGGCAGAATCATACAGATATATAACCGGCTCTAATCTCCTGAGATTGTAGCATCTGTCATGGAGGCTTCCTGTCAGATTATCATCATCATCATGTTCAGATAATATTACCAATTATATTGTCCTGTAGATAACCCCCTCAAAACAGAATTTCAAGCTTTTGATATTGTATTTTTATAGAGATGAGCCAAGTTAAAGGTCTTTTTTTACAAGCAATATGCACTTAAGCTGTTTCTTGAATGTTATGAAATTATATAGAAGAAGATGTATTGAATTCATGAAATATATTTTTATAATATGGCTTGCCCTTACATTAAGAGTGGCCCAGAGCCCCTTTTTTGGCCTTTGGACTATGATGGGCCAGTGCTTCTTGGATTTTACTGGCCCATCTGTATCCTAATAATAAAACTACAACTGTCATACACATGATGTTTCCCTGACTAATCATGGGAGCTGAAACATTGGTAGGGTCAAGGAATGATTTTTGTCAACCACTCACAGACCACCTAATAAATTGTTACAAGAAGTATCCAAAGTGACAATGGTAGAATATGGCAAATAAAATCTGTCTGCCCTAGGAAAACTCATGAAATAGTCACGATATGTTCAAATCATGATTTGATTCTTGATTGTAAAACATACTGAAAATTTATTCTAGTAAAATATATATTCTGACTAGTTTCCATTCAGGTCTTTAACATAAGCCTCCAGTTGTACAGATACTTCATATGAGGTGTACAGATACTTCATGTGAGGTGTACAGATACTTTATGTGAGGTGTACAGATACTTCATGTGAGGTGTGCAGATACTTCATGTGAGGTGTGCAGATACTTCATGTGAGGTGTGCAGATACTTCATGTGAGGTGTGCAGATACTTCATGTGAGGTGTGCAGATACTTCATGTGAGATGTGCAGATACTTCATGTGAGGTGTGCAGATACTTCATGTGAGGTGTGCAGATACTTCATGTGAGGTGTGCAGATACTTCATGTGAGGTGTGCAGATACTTCATGTGAGGTGTGCAGATACTTCATGTGAGGTGTACAGACACTTCAAGTGAGTTGTGCAGATACTTTATGTGAGGTGTACAGATACTTCATGTGAGGTGTACAGACACTTCAAGTGAGGTGTGCAGATACTTCATGTGAGGTGTACAGATACTTTATGTGAGGTGTACAGATACTTAATGTGAGGTGTACAGATACTTTATGTGAGGTGTGCAGATACTTCATGTGAGGTGTGCAGATACTTCATGTGAGGTGTGCAGATACTTCATGTGAGGTGTGCAGATACTTCATGTGAGGTGTACAGACACTTCAAGTGAGTTGTGCAGATACTTTATGTGAGGTGTACAGATACTTCATGTGAGGTTTACAGACACTTCAAGTGAGTTGTGCAGATACTTTATGTGAGATGTACAGATGCTTTATGTGAGATGTACAGATACTTTATGTGAGGTGTACAGATATGTTATGAGGCTATGAAGGTGCCAGTGTTTTAATAAAATGAAATTAAATGAAATGACGGACTCTCAATTTTGGGAGTAGTTTCTGTTGTATCGATTACATCACAGTTGCAAATTCACATTGTCAAGGTTTATGGCACATTACTTGAACTTCTTGAATATTTTCTTGGTCCAATAAAGTGTATTTTACATTGTCATGTCGATGAAGTATGCAAGCCGAAAGATTTATTGCAGGTGCATAGCAAGTGTATCTGTATAATTTATTAAATTGGTGCAAGTTGTTATCCTCAAAGATTGCAGTTGACACAATGTTCCAACTTAAATTCTATGATTTGATAATGAAATTTCAAAATCTATTGACCCTGCAATGGTTTAGTGTTTATAATTTTCAAGATATCAATAATTAAAAGTAAATTATAAGAAAATAAAGCTTTGATCCTGAGTATATATATATATATATGACGTGTCTGTTACAGGTGGCAATGTGATTAAGGCGTGGGATGCCCTGGCAGGAGGGAGGCTGCTGGCCTCCTTCAGCAACCATCACAAGACTATCACCTGCATGAGCTTTGCCAGCAACTACCAGAGGCTTCTCTCAGGCGGACTGGACAGGTATGGTGCTAGGGTGCAGTCATGGTACGGTGCAGTCGTGGTAGGGTGCAGCAGTGATAGGGTGCAGTCATGGCAGGGTGCAGTCGTGGTAGGGTGCAGTAGTGGTAGGGTGCAGTCATGGTACGGTGCAGTCATGGTAGGGTGCAGTAGTGATAGGGTGCAGTCATTGTACGGTGCAGTTGTGGTAGGGTGCAGTCGTGGTAGGGTGCAGTAGTTATAGGGTGCAGTCGTTGTAGGGTGCAGTCGTGATAGGGTGCAGTCATGGTAGGGTGCAGTCATGGTAGGGTACAGTCATGGTAGGGTGCAATCATGGTAGGGTGCAATCATGGTAGGGTGCAATCATGGTAGAGTGTGGAAGGGTGCAGTCATGGTAGGGTGTGGTAGGGTGCAATCATGGTAGGATGCAATCGTGGTAGGGTGCAATCATGGTAGGGTGCAATCATGGTAGGGTGTGGAAGGGTGCAGTCATGGTAGGGTGTGGTAGGGTGCAATCATGATAGGATGCAATCGTGGTAGGATGCAATTGTGGTAGGGTGCAATCATAGATTTGATCATTTTCATGATAGATACAACTTATGTTATGTGCAAATTTTATTGGGAAAAGCAACAACAAAAAATGTATATATTTACACGTTTCTTCCCTTTGTTTGGAATCCTATCTTTGTCGTCCTTAGCAGGGTAGTGTGCTATAAGATAGGGTGCATGTGGGGGCACAGAATCGCCATGGTAACCTTGCCTGTCCCCATAATATATACTCCAGTCCAACATGTATCATCTGATAGCGCCCTCTAGTATCAAATACTTCTCTTGTCCACATAACACATTCTATTATCTGATTTTTGTTTATATATCATGTAGACGTTTTTTGCCATTATTATATCTTCGTTTCCGGATGGCATCTGTTTCAATGCCTTGGCACGGGAATATAGAAATATAAGCAGCGCAGATTACGACATGAACACCCCGCGGGCGATATTTACATGGGGCTGGTGTATTTGATAGGAAAGTGTCGGTATCACTCAGGCCAGGGTCTTTTATTTGGCATTTTGTATCCTTGAAAGACATGTTTAAAAGAAGGAAAATAAAGTAACACTGAAATTTGTTTAAAAAATGCAGTGAAGAATCCCGTGCTGAATGTTGTATTATACAGACTTGGTAGAAAGTGGAGGAAAAATAATATGACAGGAGGTCAAAAGAAAATCAGGAGCCAAGTATTTTGCAATTTGAATAAAAGTAAGATTTTCTGCCCAATACATGCTCAGTCATATTCTACTATAGGCCATTTTTATATGGTATCCCCTGTTAAGACATATATTAAGGAAATCATAGGCAAGAATGGGACATGGTTCAGTGACATAGTCATGTGTTTAAAATGGAAAAGGTAGTCTGGAAGTAGACAAAGTTAAGAAGATTTTAAAAAGTTAGGAATATGATATCTTTACAATTTTCTGTTAAATGGGATTCTCTCAGATCACTGCTTAAACAATTTTAGTTATGATGCCAAATTTATTGGTATAATTCCAATTTCTTGCATTTTTTAGCGAGAATATAAACAAAGTTATGATTTGTTTGGCCTAAGAGGGCAGAGTAGATTTCAGGTAGAGCATTTCTTTGCATCAGACTACATGACGAGGATCATTTATAGAAGCATAAAGTCTACTCTGTCCACGATGGAGCTCACGTTTGCTTCTACCCAGCATTCCAGCATCCAGATCTAAAGATAAGACCACTTTTTATGCAGACCACCAATACAGGTGTACAAAAAATTAGACATACAAATATTGTACACAGAGAAACAATTTAATGTGGAAAATTGAGCACTCTGGCATTAAACAGAGGGTAGGATTTCTTGTTAGATTAAGGGGTTAATTTCAGTTTTGATCTCAGATATCCAAATAGTCTGAAATTTGAGTGGACCTTATAATCTGTTTAACTCAAGTTCAATAGTTTAATATAGGAGAACATGATACTTTTTTGAGAATTAAAATCGATTTTTAAAATTTGCTAGTTAAAGTGAGTTATGTGTCTTACTGATATGATGGCTTACATTTTTCAAACTTTGACAAATGTTATCGAAACATTCTATCAATTCTTTGTTGAATATTATGACAGAAAATGGTCAAAGCAATTATGTATTAAACTAAATGCCTTAAAATTGAAGAAATTGAATAAATATGATTAAGAAATATATAAGAAATATTGGACACAAGCTGAATATAGATTCTGAAATGTGGCTTATGTAATTTTATTTCTTCTGTGGTTTCCTTTTAGCATCACAAGGAAGCCAATTGAAATTCTCAAGTTCAAGTCACATTAGAAATTTATAATATATATTTTTTTAGACAAAGGGGCATGTTCTGGAGAGTGATGGTTATGGGTAACTTTCATTGCAAAATATTGCAATGATTTTCTGTGGCATTATATTTGATTTATGATTTTATATATATATGTGTATAATATAAACAGGTTTTACCATCAAAGTGTACTGTTACCCACTAATGGAGAGTATCCGTCGTTGGGGGACGTGGACGGGGGATCAATACTCTACCAAATAGATAGATACTCTAATCTGTCCTACTCTATTGTACTGTACTGTACTTGTTAACCATAGCTCGCTGACTCGCTGGCTGTGAGTTCGGGCACGGATCCTAGCTATCATATCATACCCTCATAATAATGACGGGAAGTAAGGACTGCAGACACAGGATATACACAGTGTAATAGTTACCTTTATTCAGTGCTGTGATTCCTGCTTGTCTGGCTAGGCCGGCATGGCAATGAGCGAGGCATATGAATTACCAACTTTGCATGATACTTATGAAACCCTGACTATATGCTAAACACCCAAGTCTATGTGGTCATGATACTGAGAGTCATGGATCTTCCGTGGCAAGTGGTCATTGATCTCCTTCTTGGCTCCTAGACTGGGGTCTGTACGAACTACCGAGCTGAGCTGACTGAGAGAGCCCGGATCTACGGTTGCGCGTCTCTTTTAAGGGGCCACCCCGCATCATCTGTGTGTGGTTGCCTACGTGGCTTCCTCACACGTCATCAAATGGACTCGTCCTGCCTGCGTATCCAACTTTGGCTCGTCCGTCCTACACGTGACTTTCACGGAGTGGTGGTTATGGTGACTCATCAACCATCAGTATCGTGTTATTGTCTATGAATGTCTATATATTTCCAAGAGTCTCTGGGTGTGTATTCTATATCCTACAGTACCACTAAAGAAGTAATGAACAAAATTTCCTTTGTCTACTATAATATATGAGTGTTAACATTTCTATTTGATATTTGATTGCAGATTGGTGAAGGTATATGATGTGGGGACATACCAAGTTGTTCACACCTTGGACTACCCATCTGCCATCCTCAGCATTGGGGTTGCGGTGAGTACATGAGTAAAAGTAGTTTTAGTCAACAGTTCTACTAAGTGCCCCTCAAAGTATTGACATAATTTGATATCAAATAGAATACATAAAGTATATTTCTTTAGAATATGGTCAGTCAGTTCTGTGCTGCTGAAATCTCAAAAAAATTCATTGCCCAGAAATGAGGATGTTAACTTAAATGGACCATTGTGAAATGATGTGTGCTACTGTGATGCAAGCTGGTGTCATAAATGCTATTGTGATGCATGCTACCATGGTTACATTATTATGGTGCAAGCTACCATGGTGCATGTAACTTTGGTGAATGCTACTGTGGTGCACATTATTATGGTGCACACTATTGTTGTGCAAGCTACCATGGTGCATGTAACTTTGGTGCATGCTACTGTGGTGCACATTATTATGGTGCACACTATTGTTGTGCAAGCTACCATGGTGCATGTAACTTTGGTGCATGCTACTGTGGTGCACATTATTCTGGTACACACTATTGTGGTGCATGCTACCTTGGTGCAGTACTGTGGTGCATGCTGATGTAGTCACTAGTGCACCCTTGTGTGGTGCAGGCCAGTGTTTTACCTGTGGTATCTGAGGGCATACTGGCCCAGCAGTTGAGGTAAGCCAATCTGGAGGCTTGCATATTACTGTGGAATTTTAATGGTATGGACAGACATTGCACAAAATATAGGTGGATGTCTAAGTTTTGTCTTTATATTAGCTCACCTTGGCAGGCCCTTACCTCTAACAATATGTGTATAATCACATGATATGTGTGAATACCACCATGTTACCAGGCCCTTTATTGACAATGACGCATAAAAATGTTACTATTCATAAATTATATGGTGGGGTGCCATCTTACATAACAATCAGTGCCATCTGGTGGAGTTTTCCAGAAGGCCCTCCATGACTGCCGGAGCCGTCTTTAAAAATATCCACCTGCGAAGGCCATTATTTTGTGCGCATGTAATCGGAGCAATATGAAAGGTTGTGCCCTCTAGTGGCCAACTCATGCCTCCAAGTTCTACATCTTAATACCATCAAATATATTAACTCGCATAACCTGTCTATCAGAGGGGGTAGCTCTGATGGTTTGGCAAGCTAGGGCCTCCCTTACATCCATTCTGTCGACCCCACTGTTTGAAGGGTGTCAGCTCCTATTTTAATATCAACTCATAACGAGGCTTTGATCAGTCTCTCGCATCCTGGGCGAGCATGAATCAAACAATCGTGCCCATGTTGATCGTAAGCAGAAGCTTGTAACCCACCATGGCATTCAAACTTCAAAGCATTCACTAATAAAAATCACTGGCTCACATAGGATAAAAAGTAGTTTGCATAAACAGAAGGGCGGAGGGGTAAGGATGGGTAACTCATCAGTCGAGGGTGGCTTGCGATGGGGGGAAATCATCTGACAACATTGTAGGCAAAGTGAAATGGGAGAACTCAATCTTCAACCAATATGGAAGGTTATGCCTCACATTTTATACTCCAGGTGGCACCACTATTGCTTTACTGCTATATTTGGATTGTTAAATACTGATAAATGACTTCGCTCAGTATGATGAAATTAATACCATTTTTCACTTAATATCGAATGTTTTCAAATCCTAGTGATTAATAATTAATGTTTAGTTAGGAATTGTGATAATAAAGCACAAAGTGGCGCTACCATTGTAATGCTATTTAAATCTTAAGAAATGTAACGTTGAAATATAGATGCTTATATTTCTATGGTCTATTAATATAAAGGGTTTGTATATTACTTTTACAAGAATACCTGATTTAAAAAAATGTTTATTACATAGTAATCTCCATTAAAATGTAAATTATATTGCATTGCTTTAAAGCATTTTGTAGTTGATCGGTTGATATAAGGAAGTTTAAATTTACAGTCAGGAAAAAGCTCATTTGAAATGTTATAGAATTGTGGAATAAAAACCCTGACAAGATGAGGAATAGGGTTTTGTATGTGATTTATTAGAAAACGTTGAGGCATAAGGACGGGTGGGAAGGTCTTGCTGAAGGGATGTAATACGCAGTCTGGCATTCAATTTAGCGCCATCTGTAGGTGTTTTTCAAGGCTGGTGCAGATTGTAGCATCATTACATGTGATCATCCAATTGAAACATAAGACTGCCGCTGTAACATGTATTTGATACACACCACTAGGCCCCCAACCTTGGGGACCATCTCACACATACCATACCCTCAAATTGGAGGGAACATCTCAATGCAGTCGATGAGAAATAGAATATTTCTTAGATAATCAAAAGGCAATATCTAACCCAATGAAGGAGTGGAGTAAATTTAATAAACATAGTGCAGTGAAATCCCATAGAATTATGTTTTATCCCGGTGGGATGCACACAAACAATGACTCTGATTTCTTTGCCATGACCAACTGTGGTTAAAGGGTGTATTGTCACCTGTGGGGTCTGTCCATCTGTCTGAATGTTTGGTGCAGTTTGTTCTGGCTATAACTCTGCAACTATGTTTATTAATATTTGGTATGAAGCTTAATTTTTGAGTTTGGTGGGCACCATAAGAATTTGTATTTTAGATTGACCTTTGACCTAGGCACACTGATCTTAATTTTTTAAAGTTTGTCCTAGCGGATTGGTTTAATATCATTGGTTTTATTTTGTTATTTATATGATTTAAAAAAAATTTAAAGAAAAACTGCTGTCAGTTCAGGAATATAATCCTGATCTTTTTCTGTCCACTTTATTTCTTTTATCGAGATTTCTACCATCTTTGAAAATAGCTAAATATTATTAGTCTTGTGATGTCTTTCACCAAAGCTTTATCATACAACAGATACATTGATGCAATTTTAACAAAGTGGCTGCTGTGGATGACTATGAGAAATCCAAGTAATAGACTTGAAACATACCAGATGCAACAGCAAAGGGAAAGAAGAAAACCAAAAGCTAGTTTAAAATGAATTTGTGTTAAAGAAGATTATAATACAATAATTTTTTTAAAATTGAAATTATAGAGGGTATTAAGAGTTTGGGGTATTAAATTTTGATTTTATAATATTGCAACCTTACGTGTGATTGACTAACATTGCCACATCTGAAAGGCAGGCAGTCATGATGCAGTGCTGCCACCTGGAAACACATAATAGAACTAACTATAGTTTTGCACTGTTGTATAGTTTTAGATATTGCACGAGTTGTAGATCAATTGAAGTAGATCTGCTTTCCGATGTTCTGTATGAAAATTGCGAAGTTTACTTGTTAAAAAATATACTTTCTTTAAAATAAAAGAAATATACTGGTATTTAATTTTGTTGAAAATATAATTTCAGGGAGATGACAGCATGTTAGCAGTAGGAATGGCCGATGGTCTTTTATCTATGCAGCATCAGAAATCTGAGGATGATATCAACGAGAAATCAAGAATGAAGAAAAAAGCTTCCTATAAATATATATTACAAGGAAAAACCCATGTTGCTGCTAAGGTTAGATCTATATAGTCATGATGTTAAAGCTCAATTATATGCCATTCTTGTATTTTGTTGAACTTTCCTCTTTGGACTTTTTAGAACATATTTCCTAAAAAGTCCAAGTATTTAATGATGATGTGAAATGAATAAGATATTCATCAGGTCTGATTGTCACTCTTCCAAAATATGTTTTAAAGTCAAATACAGGAATGACATTCACAAAACACCAGGTGGCAGAACCTACTAGAAAGTCAAGCAGAGCCATCTGGTGTCAAGCATGTGTCATCAGCATTGCATTAGTTTCTTTATCGAATCTGCAATATGAATTTACATTGTAGGGAGATGATGTTGTGGAACATAAGAGAAAAACTCAACTCGCCAAATATGACAGATTCTTCAAAAAGTTTGAATATACTAAAGCATTAGATGCAGCTCTTGATGTAAGTATCTTATTTGACTCGTACCAAAAAGATAAGATCCTCGGAAAAATAAATAATTAATTCTCTCACTCCTTGATGTGTACACTTTGAGCAATTATAAACAAATTGGAATTCAACAATAGTTCTGGTATCAGTCAAGAACTTCATGCCTCAGTGGCCAGTCACGCCTCAGTAAACAAGTAAATACAATTGCATTATGCATTGACTGATGGATGTTGCAGACAGTATTGGTAGGACGAATGGTATTTGCATCAGTAATGAACTACATGCTTCATTGACTTCTTTGAAAAAAATGATTTGAAAAGAATGATTGATGGAATGAATTATTGCTTGAACTGTAAATCTTGATAACTAGTTGGTCAAATGATTTATTTTGATGAATGATATGGGTCTGGTCAAATGATTTATTTTGATGAATGATATGGGTATTTTAGTGAATAGTCATGCCCCAATATAAAAGTCTTTTCCAGAGTTTACGTACTTACTTTTCTCGGATTGATAAGTATAAGTTGGAAGAAAAGCATCTCAGAATTTTGATCATTGCTCAGTTGAATACAGGGAGTAAGCAAAATGAGGCAACAGGCGAGACCCTACTGAGTATCTGGTTGTGAAGAAAAATGACATTGATGAAAAAAAAGGAATTTTTTTTTAAACTTTAGATTATAGATCTGATCATTGTGATGAGTTATTGTGTGATGTTTGAAGGTACGCCTGAGGACACGCAGCCCGGAGGTGACAGTCAGTATCCTGCAGGAGTTGATACGGAGAGGGGGGATCAGACCTGCTCTCGCTGGCCGGGATGAGAAATCACTCACTATCATCATCAAATTCATACAACGGTAAGCTTGAGATCAACACAGGTTGGTGTACGATGTGTGGCCCATCACAGTTCTGGTGGATATAAATGAAAGAGGCTTTGTCAGAAAACACTGGGTCAGGTCTTGACAATCAAGTTAGCAAACAAACATTTCTACTGCACTTTGTTTACATAAGAATAAACTTTATTTACATAAGAATAAATGTGATTTTTGAAGTTTAATTTACAATCAACTCTGTAAATGTTTTTCTTCATGAAATTATAGCTTAAAGCAACATTTTCTCATGATATGTTAGCTGTAGATGGCAGCATGCTGATTGAATTTATTTTAGAGTATCTTTGTTTTCTCACAACACTGTTAGCTTGTTTATATATAGGTATTTATTTATATATTTACTTCATTTTTGTTATAATTGTCTTTTTTTTCTCTTTCAGAAACATAAGTAATCCCAAATTTACCAGCATTTTAATGGACATCACAAATATGATACTAGGTATGTGGATTATTGCTTCAACAGCAGAATGTTTTTGCATTTTTTTATTTCAAATAATCGATCAACACCCTTTTTTCCCTTTGGCAAATTTGGCTGAAGGGGTATTGTCCAAGCCTGTGTTGTCCAGGCATATGGGAGTCTGCCCCTAGTTGAGAATTTGAGAACAATTGAGCTTGAGTTCCTCAAACTTTAAACATAGATGAATCTCATAAAGATCTTGAAATAGTGTGCTTGTCGATGACCTTGACCTTCAATTTAAGGTCATCTGACCTGATTACCTAAAATCTTGTGACCTCTATGAGCTGGTAATAAATTAAAATAGCTTTACCAAACTTAAACCATGAAAGCATCTTATCAGTGTCTCAAAATCGAACTATAAATGCATCTTAGCAGGGTCTACGAATTTCAAGGTCATTTGATCCAATCTCTGAAAATCTCGAAAACAGGATAGGTTGACAACAAATCAATATGGGTGCTCAAGTAGTGATGAAAATGGCTTGTCCATGGGACATGTGATTTTGAAAATGTACTTGTCCAAATAAAATTTACTGTTGTCCGAATTGTGCTTATAATTTTCTTTGAAACTTTGAGAGACCATATAACATAACAAAATGTGGGGGATATAATTTTCTGATACTAATTGTATATAGGCCAGTTGCAGGTCACCATGCTGCCCCATTGAAAACAACTCACCAGAACTGCAAAAACAAAATCGAAAAGTGCAAAAAAACTCCCCAAAATCCAATCATTAAAAAAACAAGATGGAAACCCGCAATTGCACTATATCTGGTCACTTGCATATAAACCAGTGATATGAAGAAGTTGATATGAAGAAATACAGAACCATTTTACGATTTTTTTATTTCAATTTTTTTATGATTTGATTATTCAGCATGGAAAGTAAATAAAGTACGCTCATATTGTCCAAGTAGAAGCTTACCCAACGGCGATATGATTAAAATCTGTCTTAATATACAGATAGAAATATTCTTCCACGTGTCAACGGTAGTCCACCTTCATTTAATAAGTGTAAAATATGCACAAGTCAGAGAAAATGTGAATTAGACTATGCTTAAATATGCATATGCATCACAAGGTTGCCATTATGATAATTGGAAGTGACAGGGAGAAGCTCTTATTTTAGACAAGAAAATGATTGGAGAGCCACCACAGTGTATTTATTCACATTGAAATATTAATATATTGCACAATAATGGATCCCTGACGCTTTGTATTTACTTAAGAAATGACTGCCTAACATGGCATTCCCTGCCAATATCATTAACTTGTCCATCGGACAACTAATTTCAGAATTCTGTGTGTCTGAGGTGATATTATATGTCCCGGACGTTCAGACATCCTTTGCACTCTGCCATTAATTGTTATTTCCATGATGCATATTATTAAGTGCTCTTTGATGCTCTGGTTTCAGATATTTACAGTGAACTAGCAATCTCTCATTGCTGTTTTTTAGCTCTGCTGAGACTTTAGCTCGCAGAGCTTTAGGAGGGGGAAAATGTCTGTCTGTCCGTCTGTCCTTCAACTTTCTTTAAAAATCTTCTTCTCCAAAACTACCAGTAGTACATCTTTCATATTTTATATAGAGGTAGATATATAGTTGAAGATTCAGATTCCTTCAAATCTTAGTGATGTCACCATTGACCTTAGTGCAGTGACCTTGAGGTAACAAATTTTGTAATGAGCATATCTCAGCAACCACTTATTACAGGATATTAAAACTTGGTATGCAGAAAGTCATATGTTAAAGCTGTGCCTTGTCATACAATTTTAGTCATGTGAACTTTGACCTTGACACATTGACCTTGAATTCAAAATTTGTGAACATGCCACATCACAACCATCAGAAGTGAATAAAAAACACTTCATATCTGTTATATACTAACTATGTTTAAAAATCTCATCCTCCAAAACTACCAGTAATATTTGTTTCATATTTAATACAGAGGTAGACAGAGAGTTGAAGATTCAGATTCCTTCAAATCTTAGTGATGTCACCATTGACCTCAATGCAGTGACCTTGATGTCACAAATTTTGTAAGGAGTATATCTCAGCAACTACTTATAAGAAGAAATTAAAACTTGGAATACAGAAATGTTTTAGGTCATAGCCGTGCCTCATCATACTTTCTTAGTCATGTGACCTTTGACTTGACACATTGACCTTGAATTCAAAATTTGTGAACATGCCACATCATAACCATTAGAAGTGAATTAAATGCACTTCATATCTTTTATATACCAACACTATTTCATACAGAGCTAGATAGAGAGTTGAAGATTTAGATACCTTCAATTCTCAGTGATGTCACCATTGGCCTTAGTGCAGTGACCTTGATGTCACAAATATTTTAAGGAGCATATCTCAGCAACCACTTACAAAAAGAAATTAAATCTTGGTATACAGGAATGTCTTATGTCATAGCCGTGCCTCATCATACTTTCTTAGTCATGTGACCTTTGACCTTGACACATTGACCTTGAATTCAAAATCTATGAACATTCCACATCATAACCGTTAGAAGTGAATTAAATGCACTTCATATCTTTTATATACCAACACTATTTTATACAGGGCTAGATAGAGAGTTGAAGATCTAGATTCCTTCAATTATCAGTGATGTCACCATTGAGCTTAGTGCAGTGACCTTGATGTCACAAATTTTGTAAGGAGCATATTTCAGCAACCACTTGCAAGAAGAAATTAAATCTTGGTATACAGGAATGTCTTATGTTAAAGCTGTACCTCGTCATACAATTTTAGTCATGTGACCTTTGACCTTGACACATTGACCTTGAATTCAAAATTTGTGAACATGCCACATCACAACCATCAGAAGTGAATAAAAAACACTTCATTTCTGTTATATACTAACACTATGTTTAAAAATCTTCTCCTCCGAAACTACCAGTAATATTTGTTTCATATTTAATACAGAGGTAGATAGAGAGTTGAAGATTCAGATTCCTTCAAATCTTAGTGATGTCACCATTGACCTTAGTGCAGTGGCCTTGATGTCACAAATTTTGTGAGGAATATATCTCAGCAACCACTTATAAGAAGAAACTAAAACTTGGAATACAGAAATGTCTTAGGCCATACCGTGCCTCGTCATACTTTCTTAGTCTTGTGACCTTTGTCCTTGACACATTGACCTTGAATTCAAAATTTGTGTCACTTCATATCTGTTATATACCAACACTATGTTTTAAAATCTTCTTCTCCAAAACTGCCGTTAATTTATGTTTCATATTTTATACAGAGCTAGATAGAGAGTTGAAGATTCAGATTCCTTAAATTCTCAGTGATGTCACCATTGAGCTTAGTGCAGTGACCTTGATGTCACAAATTTTGTAAGGAGCATATCTCAGCAACCATTTATAAGAAGAAATTAAAACTTGGTATACAGAAATGTCTTAGGTCATAGCCCTGCCTCGTAATACTTTCTTAGTCATGTGACCTTTGTCCTTGACACATTGACCTTGAATTCAAAATTTGTGTGCATGCAAAATCTCACAACCATTAAAAGTGGAGCAGACTTGAGCAGATGATGATTTTGACCAATCAAAATGCATGTTACATTTCAAATTTGGCCCCAACTTGTTATCTTGACTCTCATTGGCTATGTTATTCAAAATGGCAGCCTCCTTAACAACTTAGTGATAGCTATTAGATTTTTGAAAAAATCATGACAAAATGGAAAAAGAACTGAGTCTAATGGAAAATAGATAGAATTAGACCTCAGAAAATACAACATCTTGCCTACTTTGGGATCTTGTATGGAAAATCATAACCTGGTTGCTTGTTGTACTTAATCTCAGTTCATGTGTTTTCATTCAAGTCAGCAGAGCTATCAACCCATGGGGTTATGTTTTTCTCATTGGTGCATATATTTAATGTTCTGTGATGCTCTGGTTTCAGATATTTATAGTGAACAAATTGGGCAGACAGCACCTATAGACGAGCTGTTCTTGAAGGAGACCGTAGATCAGGAAACAGATTACATGAAGCAGCTGATGGAGGTGATGGGAACCATGGACACACTGTTTGCTGCCTCCCAGAGGTCAGAGGTCACCACCAGTACCAATCACAACACAGACATTCTACCACCCTCTGTCACTGCCAGTGCTGATGTGAAATCATGATAGTTGAAGTGCTGCTTGTGGACTCGTATGGACTAGAGTGGTTGTTAGGGTGCAAGTTGGGGAGTGCAAGTTCATGAAAACACATGTTTCTTGGAACTTTAGTGACTGGTAGTTCTGATGTGATGTCAAGACTGAAATGCATTATGGACTGAGCCACATTAACAGGAGATTAGATATAATCTCTTAGATATAGATATTTGAATGATTAAATCTTGTGCAAGTGAATGTTTTAGCTGTGCTGACTTTGTTAGCTAAGATTATGCAGTAAAAATGAAGAATTTTGTGTACCTGTTTAACTCAATCTTTCCCCTGAAACCACTTGATGGATTTCTCAGCTATTCATAGGTAAGATATAAGACTGTCAAAAGATGAATCTGACTATTTCCATGAAGCTCAAATATTTTGATTTAAAGAATAAAATGGCAAATTTTACTTGTATCTCCCTTGCATAGTAACCTGAAACATCATTGTCTCATTATTCTAATCTGAAAAAAATCCCTAGTTGAGTTTTAATTGAGAAGCAATACGTGGTTGATAGAGTCAGAAGCCTTATTGGATACATTCTTTGTGCTATTTTTGTCACCATTATTCTTGACTTTCAAAGCTGGCTAAATATCTTAGATTATCATTTATAAAATAAGAGATTCACATTTGAATTTTAAAGGGGAGTTGGTCTTTGATTATTATCATTTGTCATTCCAGATAGAGTTATTGCTGTAAATAATATGCATGTAAAATTTTTGTTGTTGTTGTTTGTTTGGGGTTTTACATCACTTTCAACATTATTTCAGTTATTTCGTGATGAGACCTACTTGTAGCAGATATAGTGCTGCCTCACTGAATTGTCATGTCGCAGGTCCTTGACATGACAACCCACCCGGTCACAGATTTACAAGGACAACGGGTTAACCCTTTAGGCACGGGCCTCAGCTCATGTGGGAAATTGTGTCATGAGTTCAATCTCGGCACGGCCGGGGTTCGAACCCACGACCTTTGGATCACCACAGAGGAACTGGTGCTAATAAGCTGGCGCCCTAACCAACTGGGCCACGGCCCGTGGCCCTGCATGTAAAATCAATAGCATTGAAATATATTAATAGGAAAATGTAATTAAGTGGTTACCAAATATAGAGGGCTCACCTACAATAATAAAACACTTAAAAAAACTAAATAACATTTTCATTTCCCAAAGAGGATCTCATATATTAAGGGGAGTGACCTCAAGTCATTTATTTGTTTCACTCAGTATAACAGAAATGTGATATATATTAAAATAAAATATGTATCAATGAAAGATAAACTATAATTTTGTCTTATTTATTTTTGTATTTGAAAGGTTTGAAAATGAAAAATGAACACAAAATCATCAAAAAAGGATGAAAAATAAAATTTAGAATATCTTGCATTATGAAGAAGTTTTAGGAAAGCACTCACTCAAGGTCTCTACTTTTACTCCTTCCGGGTACAAAGTTATGTAAAGCCCTAAGACATCCTGTTTTTGATTGATAAAATTAAGCTCAGCAGATAGGTGTTTATTTTTTTCATGCTGTGCTGGCTCTAGGATTTCTTACTAGAAGATTGACATACAATACAATTATATGGATAGGATTGTACCATTCAAATGTGTGATGTCTGATGTGCAAATGTCATCAGTTTGTGAATAGCTGGATTACGTAGACACATCAAAGGCACAGCTAAACAATCCATGATTATTATTTCAGCCCATATTTATAAGATATTGCAGCTTAATAAACAATGAAAAAAATTGATGTACATTCAGTCTTTAAGGTGATATCTCGTACAGAAATTTGATTATCATTCTTGAATCAATTAATTGACGTACATCACAAGAGAAACATGTCTGTCAGATCTAAGCCACACATTCAACCGCCCAGTGTGAATATAATATTTTATATTTATGACTTTGTGAATGCACTGATCTCAACATGTGAAGGCCTGTGTCTGCTTAAAAAACTAAAATGATTCTGGCACCACTGACTTGATAGCTTAAATTTATATATTAATCATCAGCTATCACAGTGATGGGGGGATTTTCTGTTATTCTATTGGTTTGACATATGTAATGTACTCTGAAACTACAAGATGTATTTTAAAATGAGGAAATCTATCAATTGAATTAGACTCAAATTTTTATTCCATTATTTTTTGTAATGTATAAAAAATACAGTAGCATGCAAAGAAACTTGCATGTATGGAGACCTGGAACATCCATTATAGCCTCAGTTTGAGACTTCTGTAGCAAAGCAATGTTGGGCTGAGGGAGTCGCTATGAATTACATTGCAACACTCAACCAGCAGAGCTGAGAAAATATCTGAAATTTTTAATTATAAATTACTTTGCAGGCATTTCCAGGAAATGGTTACAAACTTCTCAAAAGATATCTGCTTGAAAAAAAAGGTTTTTAGCTCTGCTGAGACTTTAGCTCGCAGAGCTTTAGGAGGGGGAAAATGTCTGTCCGTCTGTCTGTACGTCTGTCCGTCCGTCTGTCAACATTTCTTTAAAAATCTTCTTCTCCAAAACTACCAGTACTACATCTTTCATATTTTATATAGAGATAGATATATAATTGAAGTTTCAGATTCCTTCAAATCTTAGTGATGTCACCATTGACCTTAGTGCAGTGACCTTGAGGTAACGAATTTTGTACTGAGCATATCTCAGCAACTACTTATTACAGGATATTAAAACTTGGTATGCAGAAATGTAGTATGTTAAAGATGTGCCTTGTTATACAATTTTAGTCATGTGACCTTTGACCTTGACAGATTGACCTTGAATTCAAAATTTGTGAACATGCCACATCACAACCATCAGAAGTGAATAAAAAAAACTTCATATCTGTTATATACTAACACTATGTTTAAAAATCTTCTCCTCCAAAACTACCAGTAATATCTGTTTCATATTTAATACAGAGGTAGATAGAGAGTTGAAGATTCAGATTCCTTCAAATCTTAGTGATGTCACCATTGACCTTAATGCAGTGACCTTGATGTCACAAATTTTGTAAGGAGTATATCTCAGCAACTACTTATAAGAAGAAATTAAAACTTGGTATACAGAAATGTCTTAGGTCATAGCCGTGCCTCATCATACTTTCTTAGTCATGTGACCTTTGACCTTGACACATTGACCTTGAATTCAAAATTTGTGAACATTCCACATCATAACCATTAGAAGTGAATTAAATGCACTTCATATCTTTATATAATATACCAACACTATTTTATATAGAGCTTGATAGAGAGTTGAAGATTTAGATTCCTTCAATTCTCAGTGATGTCACCATTGACCTTAGTGCAGTGACCTTGATGTCACAAATATTGTAAGGAGCATATCTCAGCAACCACTTACAAGAAGATATTAAATCTTGGTATACAGGAATGTCTTATGTTAAAGCTGTGCCTCGTCATACAATTTTAGTCATGTGACCTTTGACCTTGACACATTGACCTTGAATTCAAAATTTGTGAACATGCCACATCACAACCATCAGAAGTGAATAAAAAACACTTCATATCTGTTATATACTAACACTATGTTCAGAAATTTAAAATTGGTTTGCAGAAATGTCTTATGTTAAAGCTGTACCTTGTCATACAATTTTAGTCATGTGACCTTTGACCTTGACATACTGACCTTGAATTCAAAATTTGTGAAGATGCCACAACCATCAGAAGTGAATAAAAAACACTTCATATCTGTTATATACTAACACTATGTTTAAAATTCTTCTCCTCGAAAACTACTAGTAATATTTGTTTCATATTTAATACAGAGGTAGATAGAGCATTGAAGATTCAGATTCCTTCAAATCTTAGTGATGTCACCATTGACCTTAGTGCAGTGGCCTTGATGTCACAAATTTTGTGAGGAATATATCTCAGCAGCCACTTATAAGAAGAAATTAAAACTTGGAATACAGAAATGTCTTAGGTCATAGCCGTGCCTCGTCATACTTTCTTAGTCATGTGACCTTTGACCTTGACACATTGACCTTAAATTCAAAATTTATGAACATGCAACATCTCAAGCATTAAAAGTGAATGAAATCTAGTTCATATCTGCTATATATCAACACTCTTTCAAACACCATATACATTTTATACAGATTTGACCTTGATTCTGTGACTTTGACCTTTGTATTATTGTGCAGGCCATAGCTCATGAACGATGAACTTGAAATACTAAATATCTGTTATGTATCAACACTATGTTTAAAAAAAATCTTCTCCAAAACTACCAGTAATATATGTTTCAAGTTTTATACAGAGGTAGATATTGAGGTGAAGGTTCAGATTCCTTCAAATCTTAGTGATATCACCAATGACCTTAGTGCAGTGACCTCGAGATCTTGATTCTCATTGGCTATGTTATTCAAAATGGCAGCCTCCTTGACAACTTACTGATAGCTATTAGATTTTTGAAAAAATCACAAATTTTGTGCATGAAATATTGCATTGGTAACATGATAATGATTTAAAAAATATTAATGAATATCTCATCAAAACTGAATTGGGATCTTGTATGGAAAATCATAACCTGATTGTTTATTGCACTTTATCTCAGTTCATGTGCTTTCATTCATGTCAGCAGAGCTATCAACCCATAGGGTTATGTTTAAAATTTCAATCCCCTGAATATTGTTCATATATTTTTACCCTTGGCCATTTCAAATTGCCAATGAAATGACTTTCTTTTTATTAAGTTTATCTGAGAACTTAAAGAGTAAATGAATTTTTTATGCATACATGTTACTCTATCAGGGCTTGGATGAGTTAATCAATGTTTGATCTTTGCAAATTATCAAGATCATCCTCACCAACTTTTAAAAGATGGCGAATATGGTAAAACCTTCCAAAAATAGAAATTTGAACAAAATGATGAAAACCTTGTCAGAAATTACTTATTAATTATATGGATTTTGGAATGCAGATGCTTTCAGGGTAAGTAATATAGTCAACTGAGTTCAGTATAGTTCTGAATTAGTGGTTAATGAATCGTAATTGCACATTGGTTTGTGATATATTTCAAACTCAAATTTAAACAAATGACACTGCAAAGTACGCTTTTCACTAGTTTATTGTTATTTTACCATACCTCTTACACAGTCAAGTTACTAAACACCATATTTCTTAAAGACTCAAAATGAGTATTTTGGTAGGGTTAGAAAAAGCTTTTACACCTTATTGCCATCCCATTTTATCCATGGAAGAAGCCTTATTTGGAAATTGCAACAAGCTTTATATATATGGTCCATTTTCAAAATAGTGTTAATTCATATGTAAATCTTCCTTAAAACAATGTTCACATACTCAAGAGAAAAACATGAGAACTTTGAATGAAATTACTTTATAATGACATTAACAGGAAGACAATTATCTTTATTGAGATTTATTTTCTTAATCTACTTTCAACAAAGCTCAGCTACTGCAAACCTACCAATATTTTGTAAAACATATCACTTATTGAGATTTTAAAAAGAACCTTTGCCAGGAAATTTTATTAATACCTTGTGGATCTTCAACTGGGCCTTTGATCTTTTATGTACCCACTACCACAAGCCATGGGACTATAATAAGTTTTTAATATACAGTGGCTTCTAACTCTTCATCATGGGTAAAGAACTTATAATAAACTATTATCTAAAACAGGTTTAATTCAAGGTATAGAGACGCTTTCATTTCTTTTCATTAATAATTTCCAGTTATGAAGTTTTACTTTTCAAGGCAGAAGTCTATTAAATTGCAGTTGCTAACTAAAAGATTGCTAGAACATCTTTACTACAGTAGCTGCACTACGTAGACATTCTCACTGAGGAGATCAAAGCAGTCTAGACCATCAGCCATTCTGAATATATTCTTGGTAACACTCATAATCGTCATCAAAAGAACAAATGGCACTCAAAATAATAGGTACCAATATCTTGGTGCAAACATTTTAATACAGCATTTTAGATAGAGGCATTGGTTGGAGTAGGGAATTACCTCTCTGAAGGCAGTGGCACAGTTTGTTAAAACATAAGCTTATAAGCACCAGTTCCTCTGGGGTTATCGAGAGGTTGGGGGTTCATTTCCCAGTCGTGCTGGTATTGAATTCATTACAATGAGCTGAGGTCTATGCCTGAAGGATTAACCATTGCCCTTATTAATCTGTGGATGGTGGGTCGTTATGTCAAGGACCTTTAGATGGGATGAAGATTTTACTATATTTAGTTATACATCATTAAGAAAGCAAACCTCTACTCTCGGCTAATACCTCACAATTGATTATCAAAATCATATGTTGTGTGTCCACATTAAAATGCAAAACAATATTTCGCAACTATTCTAAGATAAAAGGTTACATAAATCCAAATATACAAGCACCTGAATACTATTTGAAGTGTTCAATATGAAGATGTGTTACATCAATAGTTATTTTAAACCAAAGTAAAATTAATTTCCCTCCAGACCAATCTCTCACTGTCATGTCAATAGTTTCAAATATTACCATTAGAAATTTTCATATTGGTGAGATTGAGACAAGTATTCCAAAGCCACTTTGTACAAGTAACAAAACTGGTCCTGAAAATATACAATATATATTAGAAATAAAAAGGCAAGAAGAGGAGACCCCTCATATCAAATATAATTTTAATTAAAATAGAAAATAACTTAGGCCTGGTACTTGTGCTCACAAATTCAGAAATGAAATAAGGCATCAGTTCACCCTGTATATCTTCTTTGCAAACATAAAAGTGAACTGAGGCCCAGTACTTTATATATTATACTCACAATATCAGAGATGAACTGAGGCCTGGTTGTCCGGATGTGCTGTACGATTCTGAACACATCCAATGCCTGTTCTTCATTCATCATGTCAATCATGCAGCATACAGCACAGAACACACCAGATCTCTCTGCACCATATCTAATGAACAGGCAATGTTTATTTAATAGTATTTAATTCAATCATATTTTGGGATAATCATCCTTAAATATCGGATTAATGGTATAATACCTACAAGCACTGGACAATGGATGGACTCGTCACAGGCTGTTGCTGTTTTATGTTCTTTACCAGACGTGCAAGAGTGAGCAAATGATTTTTATTTTCCTCTGCTTTGGTTTTTGTGCTGAGGTCAATGTCACAGTGGTACAATGTAAGAGATTTGCTTGTATGCTGAAACAAGCACAATGGGTCATGATATAAAACATAAATTCACACCTGAATCAAACAAATGTGAATTAGAATTAAAGTCTTAAAACAAAAGCAACTGAATAATTAAAGAAAATTTCTAAAACTACAGTAGTGTTAGAATCATATTTTACCTACCTTGTCAAATTTGATTGCAAGATGGTATATATCCATGCCTTCCTCTTCAGAGACATCAGTACATGTAATTCTGTATGGTCCTGCCATCAGAGTCTTTCCAACATCTGGCCAATATTTGTCCTGTTGCAAATTAGAAGAATAGATAAATCATATATAACGTCATTATTATTTACTTTCACCACTGATCTGCAAATGTAATGAACCATACTTTCTACCATAAAAGACTATATTTTAGATTAAGAAGTGAAGTGAAGTATTTTATATTAAGATTGTGAAGTGAAGGATCAGAATATTAAGACCAAAATAAAAATTATTTAGATCAATATAATGTAAATAAACATGTGCAGCATGATATTTTATTATTGTAATAATAATCATAATTTTAATCAAATAGTATATCTTGTTTGAATAGTAATGTGACAGTTATGATTGGTTAAGTTGACCTCTTTTTCAAACCATGAGTCCAAAAAGCAACTTGAGTAAGTCATGAATTCATAACTTAGTCACAAGTATCAAGGCAGTGTATCTATTAGCAGTGATGATACCTTTATTGTTGCATGTAATATTTATTTCTCAGCAATATCTGATGATTCTTTAAATATGTTAAGTCAGGCAGAAGAGTGAATAAGACTTCATACAACCTCCTCTGAAGACTAACCTCAGGAGTATCCTCGAGATTATTCAACAAAACAATGACATGACAGTTGCTGTGTTGCACCATTTTCCAGAATGCTTTCTGTGTATTTTCAAGGGGTAACTCGGTTACCAGGAAGCTCTTCTTCTCTTTATAACCCTACAAAGTGTTTTGAACAATGATGAAGATTACTGTCAGGAAATGATATGCCAATGTACTTTCCCCAATTTTGCAAGTATCACATCTTCAGCTTAGCTAATCTAAAATGATAACATCAGCTTAAATCTAATTTAAAACATCTTATGAATATTTTACGTTTTCATAATGTAACAAACGAAAAAGGTTTCACTCACATTCACAAATACTGCATTGATGTAGTCTCCATTAGTTGTCTGTTTTGACTCAATCTGATTCCAAAAGTGGTGACTGTTGGCTGAGAACCACACTCATTATCATTAATAAGAAATGTAAAGGAAATGCAAAGGGTAATAAGCACTGACACACACACACACACACACCCACACATTTTACATATATATATATATATACATCTCCAGTCATATTTTATATATATATATATATATATATATATATATATATATATATATATATATATATATATATATATATATATATATATACATATATATATAGGCAGGCCAATAGTTCTCACAAGTCATTAATTTCTCTGACCACTGAGGCAATATATTATGCATGTTATATCAAACATTGTTTTCAGTACATATAACATTGCCAAACCTGGTAGAATGTCAGGTGAACGATTCCTATTGAAATTTACATCTGAACTGGCAATTGAAAACAGTTCTTGTGACGATTTTAACTTTAGGAAATGTAACATCTGAAAACAAATAATTTGAAATTAAAGCAACCACTGCTTTTCAACATTTGCACTTGTGATAATTCAATACATATTTGTTAATTTCAAAGTAAAATGAATTCTCTGGAACCTTGAATTGTGATTGCAGCATTGTTGTGCCAGTTGCAGGGTTTGGTCTACTCAGTTGTCCATGTATGTTTTTCAGCTTAGAACATGGAATATATGTCTCTCCCATTTCCATGGCCTCTGACAATGCGGAATAAAGAAATCTGAACTGTTCCTATATAAAAAAGAGACAGAAATTCAAGTCAATTCATTATTAACATTAAAGAAATTATAGATCTGTATGAAAGGGACATTCAGATCTTACTATATGACTGGCATGAATATGAATATCCATGATACCAGTCATTTACATTTATTGAGGTACTGGAGTTATCTTCCAGTACCTCTATATAAGGTTACATAATATCTGAGAGATTGGGGGATGATCCTTGGTTGCTTGTTACATAACCTTATGGGGGGCATGCAGCCATCACTCACCATAAGCTTTCCAATAATTTCAAAATGTTTACCCAGCCCTAGCCAGTAACCTACTTATCATTCACCATAACCTAGTTAAAAACTAGACCACATGGCTTTACTGGGAGAGTGGGGTATACCCAGGTTCTTGTGTGTGCCTATTGTGCCATGGCATCATTCCTCAGGTCAAGGGACTCATTAGCATCCATTCAACCCCAGGACCTTTTGTTTCAATTCCAGAACAGGTTACATCAAGCCCTTTGTTGGTCAAGAACGTGTCACTCAGAGTCAATTTTCATCTCATTCCCTGAGGTTGGTAAATGTGTGCCAATGTAGCGCTTCATCTATTCAAACTTGGCAGATAGCCCAGGCTGGGGATTGATCCCAGGTTTATCAGACATATATTCCCTAGTATACCAGGCTGGTGTTGCCAAGTGGCGTGCCTTTGACATTACTTTCAATAAAAATACAACCATTTATTACTTATTATTATATTACTACATATCATACACTATATAGTGCATTTATCATCAGTACACATACTTCCACTATAGGTCATAATTCCATCACATCACCAAAATGATCATTTTGTGCATTCTTTCAGTTTAGGATTTAAGACTCAAGACTCAAGTATTCTAAATACTAATAGGTTTTACTGACCAGTGTTGATACCATGTTGACTCTGGCCATTCTGAGAAGGTTAACACAATATGTGACATCCACCAATCCCTCAGATTCTGCCTGATCCAGGAGGTAGTCCAGCGCTAAGAAGATGCCGGTTTGACTCACACCATCACTATGGTTAAAAAAAGTGTTTTGTGAGTCTATATGATGGTCATTTTGTAAAACTGTTTTTAGGCCAGAATATTATTTATGATATTATCATTTTGATAGGAGCTTATGCTGGAGTCTATCAAATAACTTTCAGAATTCTAATTTAAAATTGAAGACAAGGGGCAACAGATCTTTTCATGTAACCTCAACAATCATATGTTTGACTAATTAGTCAGGATATAGATTTACAGAAAAATGAACTTCATTTAATTGAAAATATGACATCTGTGATTTGGAAATTATCTGTGAAGCCATGTGATCCAGGGCAGTAATTGAGGGAAATTCTCAACAAAGCAATAAACCAAACGAAAAATATTTTTTAATGCAGTTTTTATTAAATTTCTTGATTAGAAATGCACAAAAAGTAATAGAGTTTATGTATGCTTTGTCCTAATAAAGGTTAAAATTACCTGCAATGAACAACAGTTGGTCCCATTTGAAGTGCCAGTTGAGATTTGACTTTTCTTAGAAAGTTCAGGAATGGAGTAGTATAATTCGGAACATCATTATCAGGCCATTTGGTGAAGTTAAATTGTTTCACAGAATGAATCTCCTTGGTTGGGATCTGATGAAAAATATGCAATGAAATAAATAAATATTCAAAATATAGTTGGTGTCACGATACAACATTCATCATTCAAAGTATGTTTTAAATCATTCAAGCCATCATATCATTGTTATGGATAAAATTTTAAAGAAGCTTTTCAGAAATAGCAAGACCATAGATACAAAATGTGAGGTTAATAATTATATATGGGGATGCAACGTATCTCGTAAATATGGTCTTTTACCTATTGGTGATCTGTCAATTCTTAGGTTCCACATTATCAACAGAAATATGATTATGGGTATTTTCAAATATTTTACAGTATTTACATTAATCAAGGTATTAACAATAGTTTAAAGAACAACAACAAAGTTAACATTTTTGATGGCAAAGACTCGGATGATATAGTTTGGCCATTCTTCTACTTCATTCAAGGTCACATTGATATCTCCATAAGTTACGTCTGCATTGAAGTCAGGCCAATATTTCTCATAAGATCTCTAGAAAATTTAAACATTACTAAGCTACATAAGTTGTTACAATTTTACATAACATAAAGGTATGTGTGACATTATTTAACATTATATTTCATATTTCTTGACAAATCATTAAGGAGGCCTTATTTTCATGTTTAGTTCATATCACATGATGGTTGGATTATTTCCTCTATATTTATACCTTAGTTCCTCCCATTACATTTAATAGCACAATATTTGGAGTATTTTGTTCCCAGATCATCTGCCAGAAGTCCATTACAGTTTCTGAAGTGGGACATTGTGTGGCAATAAAGGCTGTCTGCTTCAAGTAATTCTGATAGACAAAAAGAATGGGAACAAAAGTAGCAATTGTTATGAGTAATTGAAGTACTAGTTTATGAAAATGAAAAGCTTAACATATATTAAATGCATATACCTGAATGTAACTGGCATTAATGCAATCTCGTCCACTTGCATTTGACACTTTAACTCTATTGTGGTCATCTGAATATAAATGTTGAGTATTTTTAGAAATCTTCATAACTGTATTGTGTAGGACTTATCATTCTTTATTTGATATCACATCCAGAACTCACTAATTTGAAAAACACTAAGTATCATAACTTACATGCAACAATATTTTTAGACCTGTTTTTCACAGTTATGTTCGAACGGTGGTACCCTGCTTCACATTTTGCAGTCAACCCACATGGTATGCTCTGCAAGTATGCAACAAAATGCCCAAATGTATGCAAAAAGTCATGTTAGAGTGAAAAAAATGATTCATTGTTGATAGATATCATGAATCCTAACAAAATGGATATAGAAATATAAAACTTTATGTGTTTTATTGAATGCTATATTTTATAATCACCTTGGACAATTTTATTTGTTTTGATATATAATATTAATTCAATTAATTTCTATGAAATATGTCTTATACAGAATGTAACATTGTATAAGAAATGTTTTAAACAATCTAGTCTTACTGTTCTAAGAAAATTTGAACAATATTATTTTGAGTATTACACATTAAATGTCATATTTTTCATTATTGTTTACTCTCTTTTTATTTTTTCTGCAAATTTTTGTGTTTTATATTTTTTGTGAATTATTACAAGCCATATCAAATACTGGTTTTCAATAATAATAATAATAATAATAATAATAATAATAATAATAATAATAATAAAATTTGTATAGCGCTGATACCAGACAAGTCTGTTCATAGCGCTGTATTCAGAGATGAGTTTTTCGTCTACTCTTGAACGAGGAGACTGAGGCACTAGTCCTAATTTCACTAGGCAAGGAATTCCAGAGTCTAGGGCCAACAGATGAAAAGGCCCTGTCCCCCACTGTCCTCAGTTGGGTCTTAGGAACTTGTAAGTGGGTGCCATCGTTTGACCTTAGACAGCATTCCCCTTGTAACTAGGAGTAGATCACGCAGGTAAGGCGGAGCCTTACCATTTAGGGCCTTCCAGGTCAAGAGAGTAGCTTCCTGGTGTCAGATTCAGGAAGACCTGCAAGTAGGCCATTGCCATAGTCCAAAGTGGAGGTAACAAAGGCATGGTTAGTGGTACCGTTGTCTTCTCGTCTAGACAGTGTCTGATGGCCACTAGGTTTCTAATGTTGTAATAGCCTTTCTGGCACATTTTCCTGATCTGGGCCTTCATGTCCAACTTAGAATCAAAGGTTATGCCAAGGTCAACCACTGACTCACTAGGAACAATATCAGAGCTGCCAACCCTAATTGTGTCTGGGATACTACTGCTAGTGGCAGTATTGTACCTGTCAGTACATATAAGCATTTCCGTTTTTCCATCATTTATCTTCATCTTGTTTGATATAAGGAAGTTTATAACCTCACTGACACACTTTTCCAGTTTGTGTCTGCTCATATCAACTTGATGGGGGGAAGTGTGGTACATAGGGATGTAAATCTGAGTATCATCGGCATAAATATGATAGCTCTGACCATATTTGGCTAGGATATCAGAAAAGGGTGTCATATAAATGATAAAAAGTACTGGGCCCAGTACTGAGCCCTGTGGGACCCCATATTTTATGGACTTGAGGCAGGACCTATTGGTCCCTACTTTCACACACTGTTTCCTGTTACTTAGATATGACCAAATCCAGGAGAGGGCGTGACATTACATCGAGCCTCCAATCTATCAAATAGAATTTGGTGGTCAATGGTGTCAAAGGCAGCAGAGAGGTCAAGTAACAGCAGGATGACTGACTTCTTATCGTCAAGAGCACACAAGATATATTTTCACCTTTAACAGAGCAGTTTCAGTGCTATGATATTCTTTGTAGGCTGATTGAAACTTGTCAGTAAGGCCATTCCTTACCAGATGAGGGACCAATTGGTCTGCTACTGCCCTCTCTGTTAGTTTAGAAAAATATGTTAGGTTGGAAACAGGTCTATAGTTCTTCTCAATCGGTTCTAGGCCAAGTTTCTTCAGCAGGGGTGTTATGATGGCTATTTTCATAATTTCAGATACTGCTGATTCCATCAGTGATTTGTTTATGATGGAAGTAATTATTGGTAAGAGGTCATCTAAGAGGTCAAGTAGGAGCCAGATGACTTCTTTGCAGAGCTCTTGACTAATTTTCGCACATCACCAGAGGTTAAGGGTGTGAACCTCTCAAGACTTGCTGTATCTGGTGCACTCCTATTTTTCGCAGTGTCACCTGGTGGCGAAATTTGGCAGGGTGGAGCCTTAATAATGTCCAAGCGAATTCTCTCTATTTTTTCAAGAAAGAATGTGTTGACCTTCTCAGCTTGATTGAATAACATCTTCAATAAGCCACCTTCAATTGCAGCAAAACAGAAATTATTTTTTTGATTTTGTAAAAAAATAATTAAATCCTTCTGACATTCAATACAGTTATGACACAAATCCCAGCAGACAAAATGGGTTGAAATGATGCGGTTTTGATGTGAATCTTAAATGTGGTTTTGACATGGAAAACTGAGGGAAAAGGCAAAGCAAAATGACATGAATTATTCACATGGAAAGATGTGAATTATTCACATGGAAAGATGTGAATCATTCACATGGAAAGATGTGAATTATTCACCAAATGTAAATTAAACAAACATTAAGTGGTATTGTATATTGTATGTTTTTTTATAATTGAGAGACAAATTATCTTGTTTTGCTATTTCATAGAACTTATTTATTTGTTTTAAATGAATCAAATCACAAATTTTAGATTTTGTAATAAACATTATATCAATATTAACAAACAATACAATATATCTGCTTCAATTCTGCCAATAGGTGGCCTCTCGAAAGCAAGAACAATTACCTTGAATTGCTTCTGGAATGGCTGTTGCTTCCTGTTTTCCTTGCTGATGTAATCACTTATCTCTTTTGTTTTCAAAGGATTCATTTCCGGACTGAGTGTTTCGTAGCAGCCTATATTTGCTTTTAGATCATCCTCCAAAGTTTCATAAGGTCCATTATCAATCCTTATATCTTCTGGTTCTTCATAAATGCCTTCTTCTACTTTTTGCACATCAACTGGATGTGCCAAAGGATATTAAATGGATTATGACATATATTCAATCTTGAAAAAAATGACAATGTTATTTTTTTTCTGTAAAATGTATTTAAACGATTTATCATAATCTTGCCTTCAGATTTACCTTGGAAATTCATGTATTGTTTATTTGCAGATGCCACTGGTGAATTGACATAATTAGCCTGCAGTGTAGCTTCTTCTTGAGTTTTTCTTTTCTTTCTGGAATAGGGATGATATTAATAATCCAAATTAACTACACACTCTATATCTGCACCTTGATCCTTCAGAGAACACGATCTTACCGATATCTGAAGAATACAACTGCACTCACTCCAGCCATTAGTATTAATGATATACAAGCCAGTACTACTCCAATAACTGTTGAATTAGCTGAAGGTTTAGTATCTAAAATACAAAACATGTGATTGTTATTCTGGTGTGATGAAGAATTGATGTTATTATTTGTAATTATTTTCTGATATATCAAATGTAACAAGGATGTATTTACTTCATTAATATTGTTACTCATATACAATAATTCAACAAAAGTTAAGCCATTTGGACATTTAAAATTTGCAAACTTTGGGCTGAAACTTTGATAATCAGAATTATTTCTGTGCTTATACAATTTTGAGTAAAATGATATTTCTGAAAGATGAACAAATTAAGTTTTATATCAATAATAATCCAACCAATTTTCAAGACCAATCACCACAATTATATTATGTTTTTATAATGTGCAGTAAAATATTACCTTTTAAACTATACATAACTTACAAATATTTTTCTTTTTCACGTTCTTTACCAATTAATCTGTTAAAAAAGGTGCACTAACACTTACCAACAAAAAAAAACAAAGAATACTATATAAGACCAAAAACAGTCACAGAAGGGTTTTGGTTAGACTTTGACAAGTCATTTCCCATCCCACAAAATATGAAAGAAATCCAAGGTGTTTTGCCAAAGTGATATCACTTACAAGAAATGTTATTTTCCAACTTTTTTTAAATTTCCACACATGCTTACAATCCCACACAGACACAGACACACACACACACACATACACACACACATATACATTGGATTCCTTTCAAACCTGTTATGCAAACTCTTTGGGTAAATGTCTTGATTGAGTTACAACCATGCCCACTCTGTGACTTTTTCACCTTGAAAAGTAGGTCAAGTTGGAAAATACCAGGCCCCTTACTTGTAAAAACTCAATCTGGATATATTCCTATTATCTAAACTAATCTACCATGTATTTAAAAGAGCATCTTTCAACACTGTTTTGTTCATAATATTTCCATTAAGAACCATGTGTCAATAGTGATTATAACTGAATTGTCACATGATTTAAACTAACCTTGAAACTTTTCAACAGAACAGTTGCTAGCTATCCAGCCAGCCCTACATTGTCCATTGTCACACACTCCACTGATGTGATCACATGGTGCACCCTCCTTACAGCGGCAAATATGATTACAGTCAGAACCAAATGTGCCATGACCACACTCTGTCAGAATGGAAAATAATTTATCAGATCCTGATTAGACAGCAAGACTATATTTGTATTTGTTGACATTACATATTGCATAATTGATTTCATAGTTTTCAATGAAGCAGAATAGAATAGATATTCCAATGAATAAACTCCAGGATGAGGTATGGTGTATTTTCCTCAATCCCTCCAAATAATAATAATAATAATAATAATAATAATAATAATAATAATAATAATAATAATAATAATAATAATAATAATAATAATAATAATAATAATAATAATAATAATAATAATAATAATAATAATAATAATAATAATAATAATAATAATAATAATAATAATAATAATAATAATAATAATAATAATAATAATAATAATAATAATAATAATAATAATAATAATAATAATGTGTTATCATAGTATCTTTTGAATAAAAATGTTTTTAAAGATGTCTTGAATGAATGAATATTTTCTATTTTTCTAATGTCCAATGGGAGATTATTCCAGAGATTAGGGGCTGCATATTGAAAGGTTCTGTCCCCATAACTCTTAGTTGAACTATCAGGGATAATAAGCTCATTCAGGGTTAGATCTCTAGTTTCTAGTATTACTTCTAGTCACTAGAAGATTCTTAAGGTAATTCGGAGCCAAACCATTTATAGATTTCGAAGTTAATAGTAGTATTTTGAATTCAATTCTAGCTTTAACAGGAAGCCAATGTAATTTCCTAAGGACAGGAGTAATATGATCAAATGTTTTGATGCGTGAGACTATACGCGCTGCAGTTTTTTGCAATTTTTGCAACCTCATGATCTCATAAGATGGCATGCCTATTAATAAAGAGTTACAATAATCAAGATTAGAGGTAATAAAGGCATGCATGAGCATATTAGCCGTTTTTTCATCTAAACAATTCCTGATAGTTGAAATATTTCTAAGATGAAAATAACCTTTTTTGCAAATCTGACTTATATGATTTTTCAATGTCATTTTTTCATCAAAAAGGACTAAGAGGTCTTTAACCTTATTTGAATTTTTAATATTGGATTAGCCAACCTTAACATAATTAGGGAAATTGTTAAGATCTTTATTATTCATCCTAGTTTTCTTAGTTATGAGAAGTTCTGTTTTGTTTTCATTTAATTTCATTTTATTGTCGCATAGAAATTTCCGAATAAGGTTAATACAACTGTTAATGTTTTCATACTTAAATTTAATATCATCAGTGTTGTTAGGATTAAAAGACATGTATAATTGAGTGTCATCAGCATAAACATGGTAATTTAGGCCAAAAGAGTTCATAATCTCAGCAATAGGAGACATATAAATTGTAAAGAGAAAAGGTCCCAGGACTGATCCCTGAGGGACACCATACTTTAGGTTCTGCATTTTGGAGAAACTACCATTAACTGTAACAGATCGCATTCTATTAACGAGGTAAGATTTAAACCACTTAAACACATTGCCATCGATACCACATTTATTATATAATCTCCTAATAAGGATATCATGGTCAATAGTATCAAAAGCTGCAAATAAATCCAGAAGAACTAAAATTACAATTCGTCCTTTATCAAGATCCATTAAAATGTCGTTTTGCACCTTAAGCAATGCAGTCTCTGTACTGTGGAACATTTTATATGCTGATTGAAAAATATCATTCAGGTTATTAATTCCAAGATGATTCAAAACTAACTGATCAGTAACAGCTCTCTCAATCAGCTTGGAGATATATTTAAGGTAAGATACCGGACGATAGTTTTTCTTAACCAATTCTAAACCAAGTTTTTTAAGAAGGGGGCGAATTATGGCCATTTTCAGGTTTTCAATGAAGAATGCCGTTAAAAGTGATTTATTAATTATTTCCGTGATAATAGGTAGAAAAACCTCAAGACATTCATGTAGCAACCATGTTGGAATCGGATCTAACTTATAGATTTTTTCGCAGTTTTTTTCATTAAATTCTTAACTTCAGTTTCATTTAAAGTTTTAAATTTTGTCCATTTTCTTCGAGGATGATTGTCGAAGACGCAATTTATTTGTGGATGGGTTAGAATATCATAACTCTTATCAGAGACGTCCTTGTCCAAATCATATCTAATTTTGTCAATTTTATCAATGAAAAAATCATTAAAATCATTAGACAGTTCCTCATAGTCTTCCGTTTGTTGAAACGGGGTTTCTTCTTTCCTATTTAATAATTTATTAATAACCATATATAATTTTTTAGGATTGTCAGAATTTCCAGTAATAATGATTTTATAGAATTCCCCCCTAGTTTTGTCAATTAAGCGGCTCCCCTGTGGGTGCGGGGATTAAAGAATAGAGTCACTGCCCCCCAGCATGTCGTAAAAGGCGACTAAAGGGGCGTCCTGTTTGCCGTGGGATGCGACCTGTGTCGGGGAGGATATGGAATCCTGACGGGCTGAGCACTGGGCTGGTTTGGCAGTAATACCGGTCCAGTTGCAACACGCCTGTCTTGGATCCAAATGTTCACCAGACAGGCAGATCAGATTAGGCCTGGATCTGATTTAACCGGCTTGTGGTATATTTCCTTTAATATATTCTGGCTATTTGATTTTTATTAATGACAATTTTAATGTTTGAAATTTAGGAACAATTGATAAATCTTTGATAAATATTTCTTGAAAGGAGATTACTGCTGATTGGGTCAATCGAGGGATATAAATAAAATCCGAAAGGGTGGAGTTTTTATTCTTAGAGTATGTCATGTTGGGTATCCTCATGGCGTCAGGGCTTGGAGTTACCGGCCCAGAAAGGCGTCCCCATGTTGGGCTCCGGGTAGGGGACCTAACTGATGAAATATAAAATAACACACATGGCGCAAAACAAACAAAAACGACCTAGGAATGACATAGACAGTGATGACGATTCAAACAAAACAGAAAAATGGCCGAGATTTTTAATTGCGGAAAGTTCCGATGCTAAACATACCCTGGCAAAAATGTCCCCCTTTGCAATTGCAAAGGGGATTCAAGGCATTGCCGGGGTGCAGAAAACAGTTAAAAAAATGGGAGCACGTTTATTAATTGAAGTTGAGCGGAAAAGCCATGCGGACAATCTTTTAAGATGCCGAATGTTGGCCACAGTTCCAGTTTTGATAACGGCTCATAAGACCCTCAATAATAAAAAAGGAGTGATAAGATGCCCAGATCTGGCGGGAGTTTCTGATGAGGAAATAGTGGATGAACTAAAAGATCAAAATGTGGTCCAATGCAAGCGAATTTATATTAAAAAGGATGGAACCAAAGTTCCAATCAATACATTTATTCTGACATTTGAAGCAGCGCAGCTTCCAACATCTATTAAAGTTGGCTATTTAAACGTCCGAGTTGATGTTTTCATTCCAAATCCTCTGCGTTGCTTCAAGTGTCAGAGGTATGGACATGGATCTGATCGATGCAAAGGAAACCCAACTTGCCCGAAATGTACAGCCCAGCATAGTGGAGAAGAGTGTTCTTCGGAAACCATGAAATGTGTGAATTGTCAAGGCAATCACCCATCATATTCGCGGAATTCAGCGAATACGTCACACCGAAAACATTTCTTTTCCTGAGGCACGTAAACGTGTAGAAAGTTTTAATAATTCCAAAACATCCTATGCTACCACCTTAAAAACCAAAGAGACAAAAACAATAGCAATACAGACAGAAATAACCTGGTCAATCGATGAAAAGAATTATTCCTATTTTTCAATTACCTCCAAATCTTCAGGAACATCCACTCAAACCCAAACACCCACTACCCCAGTAATAACTATACCAACAGTTTCATCCACTAAAACCTCTTCACAGACTCCCTCCACATCATCCAGTAATAAAAACGTAAATAGCAATAGACCAGTTAAGAAATCAGACAAAAAAGAAATCAAAGATCAAAGCAAAACTAAAATAAATAGAATTAATCCTTAGAAAGGATGGACACAGGTGATCCTTCCGATATACATTTTACACCTGTTCACTCAAAACATAATCATAAACTTAAATGATTATGTTAAATCCTATATTTATCCTCATTATTTTTAATATGGCTATCAGCAGTATCATACAATGGAACTGTAGAGGATTCCAGGCAAACAGGCCAGAACTGGAGTTATTAGCCCAAAAATATAACGCATCAGTAATTTGTTTACAAGAAACTAAATTCAAAGATAATTCCACAACATTTAAGGGGTATGTACCTTATAATAAAGTTGGTTCAATAGATGCAATGGACCGAGCACATGGCGGAGTTTCTGTTTTTGTTAAATCCTGTATACCCCAAAGTAAAGTAACATTAAATACTAATTTACAAGTTTCTGCAGTCAGGGTTACCCTGCATAATACATTAACTATATATTCAATATATTTACCGCCTAGTGAGCCAGTTAATATTACAGATTTAAATAATTTGATAACCCAGCTGCCACAGCCATATATGTTAGTTGGTGACTTTAATGCACACAACTATCTTTGGGGTGGCAGAAATAATACTGATGCCAAAGGACGTATAATAGAAGATTTTTTAAATAATAATAGTTTGTGCCTTTGGAATGACGATTCTCCAACCTATTTACATCCTGCTACAGGCTCTTTAACATCAATAGATCTCTCCATGTGCACTCCAAATTTATTTTTAGACTATTTCTGGGAAGTAGAGGAAGATCAATGGGGTAGTGATCATTACCCCATTATTTTAAATAACCATTTTCCTCCACCAGATGAAAGAATCCCCAAGTGGAAATTTCATAAAGCCGATTGGGCAAAATTTCAAACATCCTGTTTCAATAGAATAACTCCAGAACTTTTTAACAATGTAGATGATCCTCTTCAAGTTTTTACAGATACATTGTATGATATTGCTGATGGGTGTATTCCCAAATCAAAGTCAAATTCTAAAATTAAAGAAAAACCCTGGTTTAATGATGAGTGCAAAAAAGCTGTCAAGGAGCGCAAAAAAGCTCTGAAAAAATTTAATCGACAGCCAACTCAATATAATTTGCACCAATTTCGAGTAAAAAGAGCTAAAGCCCGTTATATTATTAAAATAAGCAAAAGAAAAAGTTGGAAGGATTATGTTTCCAAATTAAATACGCTTACACCGATTAAAAAATGCTGGGATATGGTGCGTAAAATTTCGGGGAAGGGAGGTGGAGCAAGGATCAAACATCTAACTCATAATGGCCAATTAATTACAAATCCCACCAAAATAGGTAACACAATAGGCCAAACAATTTCCAAGAATTCCTCATCCAATAATTATTCTGCAAAATTTCAACAAATAAAAAATAGAAAAGAAAGAAACCAACTAAATTTTATATCTCATAACTTGGAACAATATAATAAATCATTTACAATAGAAGATTTGAAACTTGCTTTGGATAAATCTCATGATACCGCTCCTGGGCCTGATCAAATTCACTACCAAATCCTTAAACACCTCCCTGATCAATCACTTGGGCATCTTTTAAATATTTTTAATAACATTTGGGAAAGTGGTGATTTTCCTCCTTCATGGAGTGAAGCCACTATTATTCCCATTCCTAAGCCTGGCAAAGACTCGTCAGATTCAAATAATTATCGTCCCATTGATTTAACCAGTTGTATCTGTAAAACAATGGAACGAATGATTAATGAGCGTTTAGTTTGGTTTTTAGAAACTGCAGCTTATATTTCTGTTGCACAGAGTGGCTTTAGAAAAACTCGAAGTACCATTGACCACCTGGTACGTTTAGAGACATTTATAAGAGAGGGTTTTTTAAAAGGTGAACATGTGGTTAGCATGTTCTTTGATTTAGAGAAAGCGTACGATACTACATGGAAATTTGGAATAATGAGCGATTTATATGATATGGGATTAAGGGGTCGTTTACCCCTTTTTATTCAAAATATTTTGTCAAATAGACAATTCAGGGTCCGAGTTGGTTCATCACTTTCTGATGCTTTTGATCAGGAAATGGGTGTTCCACAGGGAAGTATATTATCAGTCACCCTTTTTATTATCAAAATTAACAGCATTGTTGATTGTATGAGGCCTGGAGCAGATTGCTCACTTTTTGTTGATGATTTCAACTTAAGCTACAGGTCCACAAGCATGCATACAATAGAACGACAGCTCCAACAACACTTAAATAGATTACAAGAATGGGCTGATCATAACGGATTTAAATTTTCTTTAAAGAAAACTATGTGTATGCACTTTTGTAAAAAATGGAAGGTTCACCCAGATCCTGATCTTTATTTAGGCCAGACTCGGATACCTGTTGTCGAAGAAACCAAGTTTCTTGGACTTATTTTTGACAGAAAATTATCTTTTATCCCCCACATTAAATACGTTAAGAAGAAATGCCAGAAGGCATTAGATTTATTACGGGTTCTTGCCCATACCGATTGGGGAGGGGACCGTAATATTTTATTACAATTGTATAGAGCATTGGTACGTTCTAAGCTTGATTATGGGTGTCTGGTATATGGATCAGCACGTCCATCTTATATCAAAATGCTTGATCCTATACAAAATCAAGGTTTACGACTTTGCCTAGGTGCATTTCGTACATCGCCTGCAGATAGCTTGGCAGTTGAGGCAGATGAGCTGCCTCTTGATTTAAGAAGAGAAAAGCTTGCCCTTCAGTATGCTGCAAAAATTGCAGCTTGTCCAGACAATCCTGCCCATGATACTATCTTTAATCCAAATTATGTTGACATTTTTTAAAGTAAACCTAATACAATACCAACTTTTGGTATTCGCATCAAAGAATCTTTACAATCTTTAAATTTAAATCCAAATCAAATAGCTAAATTTCAATATCCAGAAACACCTCCATAGACCTACGAAACTTTAAATATTAATGTAGCCATGTCAGAATTAAAGAAATACTCAACTGATCCATCCCTTTATATAAATAGATACAAAGAAATAAAATCTATTTTCACTGGATATCAGTTTTTATACACTGATGGATCATTTGATGATGACAAGGCTGCTGCAGCTGCTGTTAAGGGCAATCATATTTATTCAGAACGTCTGCCAAATAAATCGTCTATTTATTCTGCAGAACTTCATGCTTTATACCTTGCTTTAGATCGGAATTTTTTAATATTTTCTGATTCTTTGTCTTGTTTACAAGCATTGAAAGCCAAGGATTGGAAAAATCCTTTTATTTTAAATATCCTTGAACGGTATCATAAACTCTGTACTGAGGAAAATAAAGAGATTCGTTTTTACTGGATTCCCAGTCATATTGGAATCCTTGGAAATGAGGCTGCTGACCAAGCTGCCAAAGCAGCATTGGATAAGCGCCCAATAGATATGCTTTTACCTTATACAGAGTTTAAGAAATATATTACTGTTTTTTTACGTTCTAAATGGCAATTGCGATGGAACGAAGCTATTTTTAATAAACTACACGAAATTAAGCCTGTCTTAGGTAAAACCAAAGGTGCTATTAGAATTAACCGAAGAGAAGAGACTGTTTTATCACGTATAAGAATTGGACATAGTCATTTGACTCACTGCTATCTTCTTAAAGGCGAAGATCAGCCTCAGTGTATTGGATTTCAAAGGGCTTCGACTATCAAACATGTTTTAATTCAATGTATCGATTTTGATATAATTAGGACTCAATATTTTAATGTGCAAGATTTACATTCGTTATTTGATACTGTAGATACTTCTGTGATAGTATCGTTTTTAAACCAAATAGGACTTTATAACCAATTTTAAGTGTGGAGCTCTTGTTTACTTAGGTCATTGGCCTATTTATCAAGAACCGCGAAACATCATATGGTATTTAAAGTCTTTTATATTGAATTTATTTATACAAATTTGTTATGTCTATAACTGATATATTGAAAGGATTTTGTTGATAATTTTTGTGTTGTTAAGATTATTTACATATCATATTGATTTTATAAACGTTTATGTTTTTACCACTTTTAGGCACTGAATAACCTTGGTGGTTGATGTGCCTCTAAGCAACCAATCATTCATTCATTCATTCAATTAAGCGGTCGTACTTATTTTTCTGTTCCTTATAAATCTCAATGTCAACTTGAAGTTTAGATTTTTTAATTTTGTACTCAAGTTTTCTCTTAAGTCTCTTTTCCATATGTAGGTTCTCACCGTACCACAGACAATTATTTCTTATATTAATATTTCTATTGATAATGGGAGCATGATTATCTAAAACTTTAGATGTATTATCATATACGTCAATCATATCAGAAAGACTAAGATCAGTATTAAAGTTTTGATTAAGGAAAGAATTAATGTCATTTTTAAATGTGGTTAGATTAATTTTCTTAAAATTTCGATAAGTGATATTCTTTTTCTCTACAATTTTATTTTTAAAGTTAAGTTCAAATTTAATAACTTTATGATCTTATAAATATTCATCAACACAAATATTTTAAAATCTTTTATGATTTATGAATTTTATTAGTAATTCTAGTGTATTTCCAAGTATATGCGTCGGTTCTTCAATTAATTGCATACAATCAAAAAGTCCCAGAACATCAATCATTTTCTTAACATTATCTTTGTTATTATTGTTCATGTGAAAACTAAAAATCTCCAACAATGAAGACTTCATGTTTAAAAAATTTGTAAAGCGATAATAAATTAGCAAACTCATCAAAGAAGGCAGACATCGTATAGGGATTTTTCCTGGAAGGTTCAGGTCTATATATAGTTATGAACATTACTTTGTCCTTTTTAAAGGTAAGGCAGATTTCAAGAAATTCCATTGTTTTAGCACAAAAGTTTTTTTCAATGGTAATAGTGAGTTCATTGCGAAAAATATCAGCTAAACCACCGCCAGATCTATTTTTCCTAGATAATTTCAGAATTTCATAATTATTTTTCTTCAATTCATCAATTAGTTTTTGATCCCTATTATCATCAAACCATGTTTCAGCTACAAGCATTAAATCTATTTTATTTTCAAGAATATAGTCCTTAACCAGGAAAATCTTATTTCTGATTGATTGTGTGTTGATAAAAGCGACACTGAGATTATCAATATTAATGATATTATCTTTGGGACCTACTACACAACCAATCTGTTGATCATGCAATTTTATGGCATCATGTTCATCATTAATACAATTAATAACCATATTTTTATCTTTATGATGTTGTATATTGTTAGATGAGCTTGCTAAATAAGAGTCTCGATCAATGCGTATTACTTTTGCATTCTCGCTTGTAAGCCTACCAATGTTAATGTTTGACTCATTATGCTTCTGAGGCATTTTAACAGCTAAGCGAACTTTATACCCGTCATTTGCTAAAAATAGTTTGTGAAGTGTGCACTCCCCACGTATTGCATTTTTCTGGCTTAACTCCACTGTAGAGAGAGTGCATTCGGGTCTCTTTTGATTGGCTGTAATCAACTTATGCTCCGCCCTAAAAACCGAACTATGATCGGGATCAAATTGAGAAGTGAGCCGGCTCAAACTGTCGGAAAAAGCCAAGGAAGAGAGGCTCCGCCCATTATTCAGCTCATTAACATAAAGAGATCAAGAGAAGATACAAGTTTTGTTGGTTGTTGAACACCCTGAATGTACAAAATGGCCGCCATCGGCTCGAAAAAAATTTGCAGATCGATTTTCAGCGATTATTAAAACCTAGGCCATTATATCGATTTGAAATGTTATGATAATTGTTATTTCTCGAACAAATTTTAATATTCTGCGAGTAAAAGAGTTTGTTATTATGTAGAAATATCGATTTTCATAAGGGCTCACGTATGTTTTCAATGGGAAGTAGTATTTACAGGTCGAGCACAATGTTTTAATGTCCATGGCTTGAGAGTCGGGAACATTATAATTAATATTAGCATTTAAAGGTATTTCACACTTGGTTTCATCTATAATATTATGATTATATAACTTAGAAATAATGTTGATTTTACCAAGAAAGGGAAAAAATGAATAATTCATTCAGGTTCATAATCCAGGCAAAAGCAGTTCGTGATTCGAGAATATGTAATATTTTTAATATTTTTATAAAACCGTTCATAATCAGATTCGTAAACAGGATCCAAGCAGTTCATTTTTTGAGAATATATTGTTCAATATTTGTGTTGAAATATTCAATATATGCATCCGATGAGATTTGTGTGTATAGTATTAGCCACTCCGGCCAAATTTTTCAGATGGTGTCATCTATTATTTTCATGATGTTAGCTTTAGCCAGCTCAATTTGTGCAAGTTCACCTTTAATGTAGTGTTACGAGCGGGGATGGGGGCTAAATGTTTCTATGAATTTCTGGGTAGCGTGAACAAACTTGTTACTAATCTTAAATCTTCACAAACTCTGATTTCTATGATTTAGTTAAGAATGTTTAATAGCCCTCAATCATATACAATAAGAATGATACAATTCACACAATGTTCCACAATTATAAACAAGGTCACTACATATAAGAGACCAACTCAGCAGGTGCTAGACTTGGTCTAGCCACTGCCATAAAAGAATGCAGAGCACCCTGTGCACTACCAGCTTAACTATACATAGCCCTTAATGCTACATGCAAAAGTAGAGTGTGGTGGACACTGACAAGTCCACAGACACTTCAGAGTTGGGCTATGTAATGAGCAGCCGGTGCTCAGGTGCAGAATAATAAGAGGAAGGCAGCAGGCTCGGCCCGGCTCTTCCAATGGTAAACTAAAGACTGGTCAGCTCGACTGACCAATCCCTGACTGACCACCCTGTTCGACCAGCTTGTTTGACCATGATGCTGGTCACCCTGTCTGACCAGCTCGACTGGCCACCCTGTCTGACCAGCTCGACTGGCCACCCTGTCTGACCAGCTCGACTGGCCACCCTGTCTGACCCTGATGCTATGCTGTGCAGCAGTATTTATACCTGGCACAGCTTGGTTCAGTCTATACGCTTGACTGATCAGGGGTAGCAGGTATACACTATTACTCATAACCTGAATACTTACATTATAATAAAAAGACATATAGATATAAATGGTTACACAGAATAACTTTATATTCTGCATTTATAATAATATAAAATGAGTTAGGTTTATACACTCTAACAATAATATGGGTTGATACCCTTACACCCCTCTGGGTGATTCCATATTCCTGATGTGTGCTAGGTTGCTATCTAGGTTGGGAGCTCAGCCTGTACTGGCAGCTCATTGGCCAATAATTACTACCGCTAAATATACTTATTTCACTCAATTAAAGGCAAATGTATAGAAAAAACTCTTATAATTCTCACATAATATAAAGATGTTTCTAACATAAAATGCCAAAAGGTTTAGTCTTTCAGTTATCAGTAACATTATGCATGCCCCATACTACACTTGTGGCAGTTGAATTCAAATAATCCAACATGGCCGCCATGGCTGTAAACAAAGGAAGGGCCAACATACTCCAATATATACTTATATAATCAATGTAAACATTTCTTAATACATCTACAGAGGAATATTAATACCAATGGATGGAAATACAGCATTAAATGCTAAACTAAGTACATTGTTTAACTATTATTAAACATGTTGCTGCTTGAGCTATCTAAAACAATTGTAAATCATTTCACAATCATCAATGGTCATACATCTGACATAAACATAATAGATCATCGACATACCGTGAACACTGACTTGAAGGTAACGATGTGACTGTAGGGTAGCGATGAATAATCCGGGTATTTAATATGTAATCCAATATAGAAATGTCCAATATAGAGATATCCAGTGTTTAAAGGGAATAATTTTGTATGACTTACCTGTGGACAAGTTATATACCCCTAAATTGACATGATAGACATGTGCTCAGCTGTCATATAAGAATGAATAGGTGTCAAGTGAGAGTGCATTATGCCAGGGAGAGACACTAGGTGTGATATACAGACAAGAGAGAGAGTGCAGTTGTCACCAAGGTGTGACACACAAGGAGTAAGTCATAGGGATAGCTGACATTGAGCACATCTCTTACCTGGGTAATAAAGTTTGATCAGTTTTTAATCAATAAAATAAATATTTCAAATATGTAAATAAAAGTTGGCGAATTTTCTAAGCCCCCTATCTGGTCACATCAATACCCTCTGCTTTTGTGTTCAATGTCCTCATGAACACAATACATTAAAATGCACAGAGCAGAACACAGATAAGAGTCAAATACATACAATAAAACAATCAACGCTATTATTAAACTTACAAGCATTACACGATTACTTTAAAGTGGTGACCCTCTGCTTAGCATAAGCACTGGGGTCAATGTCTCTGTTATTGGTTAGGTGCTTAAGTTTGGGTCTGGTCCGCCCATCATCCTGCTGCAACTTGTATACATGTCCCCTATGTTTAACTGAGACACCAGTCTGGTGGGAGTCCTGGAACATCATGGGAACTAAGGTCTTTGGCTTGTTGACCTCACGCACAGATACTTTATAGTGACATATGTTGTACACTATCAAACACACTGTCACAAAGTACACAGTCCAATGCAAATCTCTCTCACCACAATGAACTTGCACAGCAGGTTTGCCAGAGCAATCTACCACAGTGGGAGCTTTTGCAAAGTCATGCATGCATGTAGTGGCACTTTCTTGTGGAAGCTGGTTACAACACTCAGTGGGATTCTCATCACTTTTGTTGATACCATCAACCTCAGCTTCATTCCTGGAATGCACAACAAGAAGGTCTCGGTCGACAGCTCTTCTCAATCGGACTGCTGGCTTGATATGTACAAGTGGTATCTCCGTGTTCCTCAGTATCATTTTGTTCTGAGAGTTAACTATGTCTGCAGGTCCATACTCATCACAGAGGATAATGTCCACACCCAAGAGTATGTCATCTTGGATATCTGCCACAATGACAGGCTTGCTGATTTTCAGTGGGCCTATCTCTAATTCAAACAAGGCCTTGCCTCTGCAAGTTAGCTTGCTGCCATCAGTATTTTTAGGCTTTCCTCCATGATTTCTTAATCTGGGACGTCTATCAACTGGAATTTTCTCATATGTCTCCACTGACATGAGAGTCTCGGTAGCACCAGTATCCACTGTGAAACTAGTTCCACAGCCATTTATATGTCCCTCAATGTAAATTCCTGTGTGCAGCACGGTTCTTCTGGTTGTACGAGCCTGGTTCTGATCACTCATAGGCTCAGCTCCTTGATCATCATGATCAGATATCTCAGCTACAGGGCTAGATAATTTTTTTGAACAGGTAACTGTTGGTGTGGTGGCAGGTTCCTCAGACACATGACTAGACAGTTGTTGACCAGTAGTCAAAGCTGGTGAGTCTAGCATTACATTGTCATCTGAAGGACCATTGATAGTAGCCGTATTCAGCTCTATTCCTTTTAGTTTTGGACCAGTAATCTTTGGGATTGCATCTTGGTCCGCCTGAGCAATCCCATCTAGTTTGATGGCACAGTATTATTGGCTGGACATTCCCTAATAAAGTGTCCAGGCTGCTGACACTTGAAACATAATGGAGGTTGATTCTGTATGGGAACCTCCTGATTTGTGTTAAGGCTCATATTCCCCAACTTCCTGAGTATATCTGCATTGAGCTTTAACAGCTCCCTCAATTCAGAAACCTCAGACTTCTCAGGTTTGTGAGTGGCTGGTACTTCAGGTGGCTTAGGCTTGCCATTCCCTTGATAGCCACTTGATGGCTTAGGGTAGTAGCCATTACTCTGACCTGAGGGCTTTTTTCCACTGAGATGACGCTTGGTGAAGCGAGCACCATATCTGTCCTCCTGGGTACGAGCAATTCTGACATCATCGTCGCTTTCCTCATTATTCTCCAGGGTCTGCTCTTCTTCACTTTCTTCTGGCACCATCTCAATTAATCCTCTAGCTATGCGGGATCTCTTTGACTTACGCTGGTGTGTCATGAAGTTTACGACCTCATACACAGCTGAATCAATGTTGTCTGGCTCCTTTATGAACTCTACATGAAATGAAGCCTGATCATCAAGGAGTCCATCTAGGAAGCGTCTCAAAAGATCTTCCTCTCGTGTTTTAGGATCACGGCTTTTGTGGGCCTTGTCATAGAGTCGTTTCAGATCAGCAGCATACTGCTCTGGGGTTTCGGACGCTCTCTGATCTCTTTTGCTAAAAACAGCAGCAAAAGCTTTTGAGGTCTCCACTTTTCTGAAACGATTCTTCAACTCTTTAACAAGGCTTTTGTAGTTTGTCCTCTTCTTCCTTGGCAGTTGGCTGAAGACAAATTCCCCAGCATCACCTTGTAGTCTAGGTAGTAGTTCATCAAGGCAATCCTCATCAGTCCAGCCTCTCATCTCGGAGACAGCCTTAAATCGGTTAATCCAAACCTCCCAGCGTTCCTTTCCCGTGAAAGGTGGGATTCGCACTCCCTTCTTTTGTCGATGTAGAGAACTGGTTGTTGGGTTAATGCTTTCATGATCACTGCCACTGGATGAAGAGTCAGAACTTCTGTGAGTGCGTCTAGCTCTACCATGCCTTGACACATTATCCTCGGAGCTGCTTGGACTACTGCTCCTCCCACTGCGTCTTTTGTGAGGAGACTTGGAACAGCATCTACTATGCCTGTGAGCAGATTTCTGGCTCCTGATATTATGTCTATTAACATTGTCAGCAGATGCAGTCTGAGACTCTTTCTGGTAGGCTGGTATCACTTGTTGATTTTGCATACCATTTTTATGATGGTCAATACCATGTGTTCATTGTTCTGTTGGCTTAATTGCTTCCTGCAGAGGGGTTGGCAATTGTGCCTGAGCATAATGCTGATTTTGCCCATTATATCTGAAATCAGAATTCTGGTTCAGGTAGACTGGAGGTTGAGGAGGGTACATCTGTTGCACACTCCATTGTTGGTCAGCTGATGAAGAATGATTCCTGGCCTGGTTGATATAAGGGTCACTTGTTTGCAACCAATGTGAGTCAGTATAAAACTCCCTGGGAGGAGCATACATTTCCCTGGGAGGAGCATACATTTCCCTGGGAGGAGCATACATTTCCCTGGGTGAAGGATAGTAATTCGTATTTGGATACACCTCTTCCTGGGACCTGTGATGATATCTGCCATTAGACCGAACTTGGTGTTGTCGGTTGTGATGTCGCTCAAAGTTTGGGTTTCTCGAGCGAGACTGGCTCAACTGTTGAATACCTGGCCAAGAGGAGCGCTTATTGTGACGACCTTCTCTTTGACCATGCCACTCATTCTGCTGATGTCGAGAGCTGACAGGTTCATGTCGAGCCTGACTAAATTGGCGATCTCTCTGTGGCCCTGGCCTTTTACGGCGTCTACTTTGTTTCCTTGGCTCATTTCCAGCCATATTATAGTTATGGCCATTTTCATCGTCTTCTGACATGCTCCAGAAGTTGGCGCTCTGCATGTATGAGTCGATAAGGTCATCAACTCTGTTCTCCAGACCTTGCACTTGTCTGGTCTCACTATTCACTGGTAGTGAGGAATTATGTCTTGTTGCCCTCTGGTGACCATTTTCACCTAATGTAGGTGATGGCGATTTTTGCCTATCTCCTTGCCTCACACTAGGTGGGGCTGTTGGCTCCAGAGGATCAAAAAGACCCATTACTTCATTTTGCGTAATCTCCCGTGGAGATGTCCATTCATCTATAGTGATGAGGTTAATGTCGCCTGTGTTGCTATGTCTACTACTATTACCGTGGTCCATTTCAAAATCTCACTGCACACGTCTATCTAGCAGTGAACATGTAAGTGAACAGATGACCTAAGTTCTTTACATATAATTCTGTCCACCAGGTGGTGCTATCGTGTGATATCACAAAAGACTCTCACCTAAACTTAGTTTGATAATTTATAAATTGTACATATATTTATTACATGCAGACATCAAAATATCTAAATTTCTGACAGAGGTCTAACGTAGACCTTTCTCAAAAATCAGAACTGTTAATGTCTGTCAATTCATAAGATAAGTTTGTAAAACTGGATCTGAGCAGACATCAAAATATCTAAATTTCCGACAGAGGCTTAACGTAAGCCACTTTAAAAAATTAGAGTTGTTAATGTCTGTCAAATCTTTACGTAGATTCGTATCACTGGATCTGTAAAATATATACAAATCCCACCGCTGCCACCATAAATTGTTACGAGCGGGGATGGGGGCTAAATGTTTCTATGAATTTCTGGGTAGCGTGAACAAACTTGTTACTAATCTTAAATCTTCACAAACACTGATTTCTATGATTTAGTTAAGAATGTTTAATAGCCCTCAATCATATACAATAAGAATGATACAATTCACACAATGTTCCACAATTATAAACAAGGTCACTACATATAAGAGACCAACTCAGCAGGTGCTAGACTTGGTCTAGCCACTGCCATAAAAGAATGCAGAGCACCCTGTGCACTACCAGCTTAACTATACATAGCCCTTAATGCTACATGCAAAAGTAGAGTGTGGTGGACACTGACAAGTCCACAGACACTTCAGAGTTGGGCTATGTAATGAGCAGCCGGTGCTCAGGTGCAGAATAATAAGAGGAAGGCAGCAGGCTCGGCCCGGCTCTTCCAATGGTAAACTAAAGACTGGTCAGCTCGACTGACCAATCCCTGACTGACCACCCTGTTCGACCAGCTTGTTTGACCATGATGCTGGTCACCCTGTCTGACCAGCTCGACTGGCCACCCTGTCTGACCAGCTCGACTGGCCACCCTGTCTGACCCTGATGCTATGCTGTGCAGCAGTATTTATACCTGGCACAGCTTGGTTCAGTCTATACGCTTGACTGATCAGGGGTAGCAGGTATACACTATTACTCATAACCTGAATACTTACATTATAATAAAAAGACATATAGATATAAATGGTTACACAGAATAACTTTATATTCTGCATTTATAATAATATAAAATGAGTTAGGTTTATACACTCTAACAATAATATGGATTGATACCCTTACACCCCTCTGGGTGATTCCATATTCCTGATGTGTGCTAGGTTGCTATCTAGGTTGGGAGCTCAGCCTGTACTGGCAGCTCATTGGCCAGTAATTACTACCGCTAAATATACTTATTTCACTCAATTAAAGGCAAATGTATAGAAAAAACTCTTATAATTCTCACATAATATAAAGATGTTTCTAACATAAAATGCCAAAAGGTTTAGTCTTTCAGTTATCAGTAACATTATGCATGCCCCATACTACACTTGTGGCAGTTGAATTCAAATAATCCAACATGGCCGCCATGGCTGTAAACAAAGGAAGGGCCAACATACTCCAATATATACTTATATAATCAATGTAAACATTTCTTAATACATCTACAGAGGAATATTAATACCAATGGATGGAAATACAGCATTAAATGCTAAACTAAGTACATTGTTTAACTATTATTAAACATGTTGCTGCTTGAGCTATCTAAAACAATTGTAAATCATTTCACAATCATCAATGGTCATACATCTGACATAAACATAATAGATCATCGACATACCGTGAACACTGACTTGAAGGTAACGATGTGACTGTAGGGTAGCGATGAATAATCCGGGTATTTAATATGTAATCCAATATAGAAATGTCCAATATAGAGATATCCAGTGTTTAAAGGGAATAATTTTGTATGACTTACCTGTGGACAAGTTATATACCCCTAAATTGACATGATAGACATGTGCTCAGCTGTCATATAAGAATGAATAGGTGTCAAGTGAGAGTGCATTATGCCAGGGAGAGACACTAGGTGTGATATACAGACAAGAGAGAGAGTGCAGTTGTCACCAAGGTGTGACACACAAGGAGTAAGTCATAGGGATAGCTGACATTGAGCACATCTCTTACCTGGGTAATAAAGTTTGATCAGTTTTTAATCAATAAAATAAATATTTCAAATATGTAAATAAAAGTTGGCGAATTTTCTAAGCCCCCTATCTGGTCACATCAGTAGGCAAAACATTTTTTGCCATTATCATTTTCATATTGCTCGATGACAATCTTGGCACCAGACTCAGTTTCGATTTTCCTTATATTGGCACCTCCCTTGCCAATAACCCTTCCAACTAATGAATTAGGCACCGGAATCATCTACTCCATTTTGGGCTTCTTCAGAGGAGGATCTAGATTAGAGTCACCATTAACATTTTTCTTCTTAGATGATCCAGATGTTGAAGGATGAGTATTAGAAACACTAGTACTAGGAACACTAGAAGGAGGAAAAGGAGGAACATCAGCAGCTGAGTACGAGATGGGTACAACACCATCAATGACCTTGGCCATCTCCTTGATGGCATTTTTTCTCATATATCCATTTGAATCCAGCAGTTCACATCTCGGTAGATTATTAAATTTTTCAATTCTGACGAATTGGTATCCAGTAGGTTTGAACCAACTTAACTTGTTAAGCATGAGTGCTTGTTGGTAGGCATGTTCATCATTATTTATCGGAGGTGGAGAAATCAAGGTTACGCTAACTCCATAACTCAAGATTTTAGTAACACCATCCTGAATGTGGAGGGCCGCATCCAGACCCTTAGTGCCATTTTTTAATTCCAATAATCCAGGTATCACTACAACAGTTTCAAATGACCTTAACCACTCTTCAGCATTTCCAACATCTACTAATGAATCACAGGTTGCCTTGGTGAAAGGTACTGGCCTAGTGCATGTGTTCACAAGGTCAAATTGGGTGCAATCATTAGATAAAATTACTAACATTCTCGGTATTTGTGAGGATCCAGATGGAATAACATCAGCATCAGGACCATGAAGGTCTAACATCATTCTATCAAGCATGGTTTGCTTGTCTTTGAGGAGTTGCTCTAACCGGCCAGAACCATGTATGGCAATTTCTTTTTGCTTGATCACTTCAGCTAATTTAGAGTCCCTCAGACTAATGGCTTCACACATTTCAGCTTCATTATTCTTGAACGTATCAATTACCTTAGCTTTATTGGCTAACAGTTTATCCCGCTCAGAAATTCCAGCTAAAGCCGAATTTAGTTTCTCGGTAAGATCTCTGACATTACTCTCAGCAATAATCACCTTGGTGTCTTTAAGGTTAATGTCTTTGTGGGCTTGTAGAAGCATATCCACAATATCCGCTTTTTTGAGAAGCATCCACTTCGTGATGTTTTGAGCTCCAGTCGGACCAGTAGTTTCAACTCCGGGGGTAGCCGCTGGTGGATTTGGTGCCGCTGGGGCACTAGCAGTAATAAGAGTCGTCCCATTAACTAATGTAGCAGGTTCCACACCGGTAAGATTGATGACAATTTCTTCTTCAGCCATTGTGGTTTAAAGTTCAAATCTGTGATAATGTTCAAAATATGATCACTTCACTGAATACCGTCAGAAAAAACAGTAAAATCTGATTTTCATCCGATAATAATGCACAAAAGTTCATAAATGCTCACAAATGTTCAAATTGATAATGTTTGTGGCACAATATTCCGGGAGAGTAATCCTTGGAAGCAACAGAAATAATTACTTATGTACAGTTGAATATATTCCACTTCACTAGATTCAGTTCACTAGATTCAGATCACAAGATTCCATTTACAACAGATGTGTATTCGTCAAAGTCAATTTGCAGAGTGAGCGAAGATGCATATATGCAGTAAATATAAATCTGAGAAGACAATAGAGATTAGTTATGACATGATGATGCTCATCAAAAACATTGTGATGTCACACTTAACAGATAATATTGTGTCGTCACAATGTGTAGTTACTAAGTGTTGTTACAGAACAGAGTGTCCGTAACTAAGCAACTGTGATTGACAGTGACCCAAAGATGAGGCCACGCCCAAAAGTTTTCTAAAGGTTTCCAAGGTCAGGGTATCTGGGCCAAAAAAATTAAAAAGTAACAAAGAGTATCATCATTTTGGAACAATACTGGTACAACACCACTAAAAAATTTTTTAGGTAGACTATAATGCAACTAATTGTTACAAAGTAGTATCGGGATCATAACAAGGTCATTCTAAGTAGTATGGGTCAGTATGTGCTTAGAATGAGGTTAAATGCCTAGAAAAAAAGAGAGAAAGTAATTGCAGAAAGTAGTATATCTAATTCACTCACAGTTTTCCTAGTAATAACACAAAATAGTATAGAAAATCATATGAAAGTGAATTGTTATATTTTTGTGGTACTCAGCGTTAAAAAAGAACTATTACTCTCCTTGAATGAAAAAGTTGTAAGTGAGCAACACTTCAAGCTATATAGAGCAGAAGCTCATAAAGATGGTATCTACGAAAAATTATAATAATAGGACGACAATTAATAGAGTTACAGGTAATTTATAGTTTGCCGCACAAAAACGGCCACTTGTTTGTCGAACGAAAAGGGCAAGTAACAAAAATCAAGATAATGGCAAGACTATTGATCCTAATTTTATCAAAATTTTTTGAGGGCTAGTATTAGGTAATTCACAAATATACTAAAGTTATATATAGATTCAGAGATAAGTTCAGTAGGTATTAAATGAAATTCAGACGAGACAGAAATGGGCTTGCAAGGAAAGCATAGGCACGCAAGCAGCAGTGAAATAAGCGATCAAGTGATTTTGAGCAGAAAATAAATATGCCAAGAATTATATATCATGAGAGGAATCAAAATAATTTAGTAGCGAATAAATTGCTATGAGAGACCAGAGTGAGCTAGTCTAATCAACCTATTCTCAGTATTGAATAGGAGGTCATAGTATGTATAGAAAAGCACAGCAGCACAGCAGCGGGCAGTAGAAAAGTACAAAGCAATAAAACCTGTAGCGAGTCAAAGTAGTTTTCAGTCAGAAAGCAGGCAGTTCGCAACAATTAACAAGATATCATGAGAGATTGGAATGTGCCAGTCTAATCAACCTATTCCAAGTTCGAATAGGAGGTCACAATATAATGTCAAGCTGCGAAATCAAGAAGTCAATGTGCATCAAGCAAGTAGGCGTCAAGCGTGAGTAGTTGCAGGCATATGTGTACCAGCAACTGTAAAATGAATCCTATTATTTGAGTAAAAACTGTTGAAAAATTCCAATTTCTTAAAATCAAGAACAGTCTACAGAGGTTCTGCTATGTATCCCTTAGTTTTAGGTGATCCTTGTCAAAAAATTGTCTCAGAAAACCACAAAAAATGTGAATTTTTTGGGAGCTTATATAAAACACGACCAGACCCAAATCGAGCATGCGCAGACCCCCCAAAAGGACCAATACCTAAAGTTATAATGCTATATATTAAAAGATAGGTACAAACCAACACAACTGTCACTAATAAAACCTAGTATAATCTATAGAATATGTACCAATACTGCAAATATATTCTGACATATTCATCGATCATTATTATTTAGGATAACATACATTAACATTATCCCACACACCCATGACTGACTGTCATTGATATACACATTATCAAACATGTAAATTAATATACATTATTTTGAATTATAAAAGCATTCATGCTGTATAAAACTGAGTAGAACATCTATTGAAAATGCTAATAGACACATACCAGGCCAGTGTCCTGGTTAATTCACATTTGCATTAATAAAAGTGGAAAAAAAGTATGAGATAAGGTCAAGAACATAGGCTCGTGTAGTGTTCAGGCTGACAGATCTCTCTCGTTGGTTCTGGTGGAAGGATCTCACTCATCCTTCGGACTCTTAAGATCCTTCCACCAAAACCAACTTGAGAGATCTGCCAGCCTGAACACTGCACTCACATGTTCTTGCCTTAACATTGTCCCACAAACCCATGACCGAAACTCAAAGGCATACAGATTATCAAACATATACCATTATTCTGAATTATATGATGTTTGCATTAATAAAAGTGGAAAAAAATATTTTGAAAACCCAGTATTGCTGACATATTTGATGCACAATACAAAGAATACTACTCACTTTGTTGGCAGTTTGAATCAGTCCAGCCTTCTGCACAATTACCAGGACAAATTCCATTGGTACTGTCACATGCCTCTTGGTTCAAACAATGACATTCTTTCTCACATTTAGGACCAAAGAACCCTGCTACACACTCTGTCAATAAAATGTAACTGCTATCAAAATTAAAATAAATGATTTGACAACTTTTAATTTTTTCATGAGCCAATTAAAAATTGGAATGTAAGATGGATTGCCATTACAAAGAATATCACCTTAGATGTCGCATTGAAGATTGATAATGTCAATCACATTTATAATATATGTTAAATTAACACAAATAATACAAAACAACCTTGACAGTCTGTACCATTCCATTGAGGTGCACATTCACCATCAGGACACATTCCAGTGGTACTGTTACACACTCCTTCGTTGAAACAGTGACATTGTCCTTCACAGTTAGGACCAAAGAACCCAACTGCACACTCTGTCAATAAATGTTAATGCTATCAAAATTGAAACAAATGCTTTGAATACTTTTAGATTTTTCATGAGTTATTCAAAAAGTGTAATGGTTCAAATATGCAAGGTGGATTGCCATTGTGTAAGATGGCCAATATTGTTCATAATATATGTTGGATAATTGATACTATATGTAAATTTTGCAGTTTCTCTGTGGTGATCCAAAGGTCATGGGTTCGAACCCCAGCCGTGCCGAGATTGAACTCATGATACAATTTCCCATATGAGCTGAGGCCCGTGCCTAAAGGGTTAACTCGTTGTCCTTATAAATCTGTGACCCGGTGGGTTGTCATGTCAGGGACCTGCGACATGACAATTCAGTGAGGCAGCACTATATCTGCTACAAGTAACGATTTCAAATGTGTAAGATGGTTGTCAACTTGAAAGATGGCCAAAATTATTCATAAAATATGTTGGATAATTGATACATTTGTAAATTTTGCATACAACTGATTTTACTTAATCTAATTCACACAAACAATATTTAACACAAACAATAGCATGGGGTGTGAATGACATGTATTGGCATTTAACCTTGTTGTAAGTAAATCCAGGTCTAAACCACCATAGGATGTTTTCTTGCTCACACAACTGCAGGGAGTTGTGTGAGTTAAAGGTTTTCAATTTAGAATTTATGTTTTTACCCAGGGGGCTTATTTGAATAAGCTAACTGGTACTCATGATATAACATTGATAAGCTTGAGTACCCAAGATTAACTATGTCTGATCAGGGCCATGCCCCCAAACCAGCCTACATAGCAGACCCTACCCTCAAGCAATGTTGAATTCTTTTAATTTTTTTATGAGCAATTTCAAAGTTGGAATGGCTACCAATGTGTAAGATGGATTGCAATTACAAATAAAATCACCTTAGATGTCACATTGAAGATTGATAATGTCAATAATATTCATAACATATGTTAAATTAACATAAAGAATAAAAATACAACCTTGACAGTCTGTACCAGTCCATACAGGTGCACATTCATTATCAGGACACATTCCATTGATACTGTCACACACCACTTGGTTCAAACAGTGACATTGTCCTTCACAGTTAGGACCAAAGAACCCAGCTGCACACTCTGTCAATAAATATTACTGCTATCAAAATTGAAACAAATGCTTTGAATACTTTTAGATTTTTCATGAGTTATTCAAAAAGTGTAATGGTTCAAATATGCAAGGTGGATTGCCATTGTGTAAGATGGCCAATATTGTTCATAATATATGTTGGATAATTGATACTATATGAAAATTTTGTAGTTCCTCTGTGGTGATCAAAAGGTTGAACTCATGATACAATTTCCCATATGAGCTGAGGCCCGTGCCTAAAGGGTTAACCCGTTGTCTTTGTAAATCTGTGACCCGGTGGGTTGTCATGTCAGGGACCTGCGACATGACAATTCAGTGCTACAAGTAGGTCTCATCACGAAATGACTGAAATAATGTTGAAAGTGATGTAAAACCCCAAACAAAAAAACCAAAACACCTTCTGAGCCACAGAATGCATCAATCCTTTGATATTGATATCCAGTATATACCCATGAGGACAGACATCTTTCAAGGTTGTACCATTGTTGGGGAATGGTAGCATTCTGATCAACAACAGGTGGCAGGGTGGTTATAAGAACATGAGGACCTTTTGAGCGAAGGAGCCTGACAGCTTGCATGAGGCACCTGAAGGTCTTTCTTCCTGTCCAGGCGTGTGGTGTCAGGCACTAAAATGACCACATCTGTCTTAGAAGCGACTTCAAGGTCAAGGCATATTACCCGATGGGGTCAGATGAAATGGTAGTATGGCAGTCATTTCTCGTTATATTAGAAGCAAATCTCCTTGACCCTGAACACATAGAAGGAGGGTAGTCATATCACTAGGTACGAAAGAGGTATCCTCATCAGAGCAGTCCTCAACCTCTGAGGTAGTTGGCAAGTATCTGCTAAGTACTTCTTCCTTTTCAGACAGGAGGAAAGTTGTCCTGTCCAATTCAGATGAGAGTCTAGTTCTACCAGTCTCTAATTTTACCTGGATTCTCCACCAGTTGTTAGCTACTACTTGGATACCTTGGGTAACCTCATAGAGATATAGGGAAACTCGCTGGTTGTGATTTTGGGACCAATACCTAACTGCCTACTATACCTATCTCAAGGGGATCAAGGAGAACTGCAGACTCAGTATTGACAGTGTACTATAGTCGTCTTTATTGGGTGCACACAACATATAGGAAGTAAGAAGTACTTGCGTCACCAGTAGGCTCAGTAGATACTGCAGTAGTAGGAAGTACTGTAGGTGGAACCAGGCCAGGTTCCTCCACTGGAGCACTGGTAGGTACAGGTACAGGTACAGGTACAGGTACAGGTACAGGTACAGGTACAGGTACAGGTACAGGTACAGGTACAGGTACAGGTGCAGGTATAAACTATCTCAGATTATTTCAAGTTATATATGTGGTTGTGTATGGTGTGTGGTGTATGCAGGAGGACAAGCTATTGTATTGCTTCACATGTGGTAGGTCAGATCAGTACATAGACCAATCCGCAGGATTATGCAATCCTGGAAGATTGAGTTTGACCAACAAATGTCATTTAGGTCAGATTTGGTATAATTGACAACGTCTGAACCGTAGGGAAACTCGTCTCGGCTGTAGAGATGTTAATGACTGTCCTGGCAGTAGAGACAAATCTGAGGATTTAGTCTCAGCAGAGAGACTAGTGTTTTTTGGTAGGGGAGAGAGACAGGTAGTGTTCAGAAACACACAAACCAGCAAGAGGAGGGGGCACAGTGTATCTGCAGGGAGTAGTCGTGATGCCAAGCAGCAAGCCACCAACACTGTGTACCTGAAGGTACAGTCCATAGTCCAGTCCTCGTGGCAAAGAAATTTGGTCAGCGGTTGCCAACAGGCTACAAACTGGTCTCTGGAATGATGAAACCTGGCACAGTATGCACTAGAAGGGAGTGGAAGTCCAGTAGATGTCACTTTTGAACTAAAAAGGTAGACTTAGAAAACATTTTTTTTAGCTTTCACAGAGCTTGTTAGAAACATGTCTGCTCCACTCCACACATGCTCTCAACATCCATAAAATGAAATTTGAGGGAAAATAACATTTGATTGCAAAATTTGGGAATAATATATTATTATATTATATATATTAACTAATATATTATGCAAGAAAAGCGCTTGAAAACCTCATTTCATGAATACTTTTACAGCAACATCAGTTCTTGTCAGGTTCTTTGAGGTCTCTTCTTGCCTGTTACCTCAGGGAGGCAAATGAAAAAATCGATTTCATCTTCTCATCAACTGGAGACTCAGCATCAGACTTCACAGCTAAGGCATCAGACAAATTCAGCATGAATGCATGTATAATGTTGTCATGCTCCTTCACTGTTTGTAATGCTGTAGCCAGCTCATCTGCAAACACTTCTTTGTCAGCCTCAATACTGACATTCCTGGGCTGCAGTTTGGCTACTAACTTTATAAACTGGATTACCTTGGTGTAGGACCCGGCAGAAGTAATAGGAGGACTGTGATAGGAGGGACTGAAGCGCCCCAAAGGCAGCAACAGGCCCCAATGCAGTATCAAATTTCTTCATCTGGACATCTTTTGCATCATCTTTTTCCACAGAACTTCTGAGGGAGGAGTCTGCACGATACTATATCATGGCTTGCCATTGTTTTTTCTACTTTCTCAGATATACATACTTAAAAAGCGGTTTTATATATATATATATATATTTGGGTGACCACATGCTCTGCAGTACTACCCATACTACAAGGTGGGTAGGCTGGGCAGCCCCAAGAAACTTTGTTCATTGCCGAACTGCCTGTGAATGCTTAACTATTGAGATTGGCGGGAAGGCACCAGGCCCCAGAAGAAAATATAGGAACCCTGAGTTGTTCACAAAGTGGCCACTGTGTCTCTCATCAAACCCTTTTTAAAAATCAAATATAAAAGAGACATTTCAATTAACCCATCTAACCCCTGTACCAATCAAAATATTAAAGAGACATTTAAATACAAATAATAAAAAAAAACAACCTTGGCAGTCGATACCAGTCCATTGAAGTGCACATTTATGACCAGGACACATTCCATTGGTAATTTCACATGGCTCTTGGTTCAAACAGTGACATTGTTCCTCACAGTTAGGACCAAAGGTCCTGTCTGTACATTCTGTCAATAAAATGTAACTGCTATCAAAATTTAAATGAATGCTTTGAATATTACAAACATTTCATGAGTCATGTCAAATTTGGAATGGCCTCAATGATCGATTTCTATAACAAAAATATTACCTAGATTTCGCATTGAGGCTTGTTAATGTCTGATGATATTAATAATATATGTTACATTAACACAAATAATAGAAAAGACAACCTTGACAGTCTGTACCAGTCTAGGTTAGTTCTCGTTTACACTGAAATATGTGGATTTTTTAAACATGATACGAATAATAGTACTCACTCTCTTGGCAGTTTGAACCAGTCCATCCTTCTGCACATTTTCCAGGACACATTCCATTGGCACCAATGCACACCTCTTGGTTCAAACAGTGGCATTGTCCCTCACATTTAGGACCAAATAACCCTCCTGCACAATCTGTCAATAAAATTGACATAACTGTCATCAAAATTGACATATATACTTTTAGATTATTCATAAGCCATCTGTTAGATTTTTCACCTAGATTTTACTATGAAGCTGGTTAAGATCAGGAGTTTTTATAAGATAAGCTAAAGTAACACAAATCACAGAATAGACAACCTTGACAATTTTCACCACTCCAGTTCGGTGCACATTCATCATTGGGACATTTTCCATCCTTAACATCGCAAACTGCTTGGTTCAAACAGTGACACTGTCCATCACATCCAGAGCCAAAGGTCCCAGGCCTACACACTGTAAAATGAATTAAACTGCTTTGAAAGCTGGAGTTGACACTCAACAAGTATATCAAGTAAACACTAAGACAAATATGTGTAAATAAGTTAATAAACAAATACCAGGTTTATATACAGCATAGTTGTCATCATCCCCACATGTCTGAGATGCATTGCCTGGACAGGGAGTATCACATAGACCATTATATGATGGGACAGGTGTAGAAGTGGTGAAGTCCGTGCAATAACATTCTGATCCAGCCTGAAGATTGGAAAGTGTTATATAAGTTTTATCTCACATTTGGCACATTAATAGCATATTTAGTGGTATGTCACATTATGTTTATGATAGCTATGATAGCAGATTGTAGGGGGAGTATCTAGATATAGCCTGTATTAATTTTAAGGGTTTGAATATGTTTATTTTGTTCATCAGTGACTTTACATCAGTAGACTCCCTCATTTAAGGTTGAAGTGTATATTGATTAAATGTTAAATTTTGTTTTCCCTCTTCTCACCAAAAACAAATCACTATCATAAATCAGAATTGCAGTTAAGTTTAGTGTGTTTGCTGTGCTCATCATTATCAATTGATATCAAGAGGTTACTGATATAGATTCACTTGAATATCATCCGATATTATCCAACTCGTACAAAAAACCATGTACATATTCAATATTAATTTTTTAGCACAATATAAAAAGGTATATGTTGACTTTATCAAGCCCATTTTAACATGGCATTCACCAAGAGTGGCATTGAAGACATTTCCTCCTTTGTTCAACTTTTCATCATAGCTACCATTTAGAAACAATAATAATATGAAATAATGAAGGAATTATTGTCTTATAAGAATACTAAATTTACATCGGTTTTGTGCTATCTGAAATTATTCATTAATAATAATAATAATAATAATAATAATAATAATAATAATAATGATAATAATAATAATAATAATAATAATAATAATAATAATAATAATAATAATAATAATAATAATAATAATAATAATAATAATAATAATAATAATAATAATAATAATAATAATAATAATAACAAAAATAATAATAATATTAATAATAATAAAAAAAATTACAGCGCTGATACCAGACAAGTCTGTTCATAGCATTGATAATACCTATCCTGCTTTGAATGGAACTAGGAGATCAAGAAATTAATATTTTGTTCAAACTAGCTGGTATTATTTCCTCAAGTTTTATTTATTGGTTTGTTCCCCAATTTTGAATATATAATTGTGTGGCATATACACATTCCTTATTGAAATATAGATTTACTTAATTCAACCATGTTGGAAAAACAAAAGCAAAACGTTTGGCTATTGTTTTCAAAACATCACATCCTTTGAAAATCATGTACTATATCTTGGTAAAGTTTCTTTAATCATAGATATTTCAGATTTGTAACCAGCAGCTTTAGATATATTTGTAAATCAATACTACTTGTTAATTTCAAGAGGAACTACCAAAGACATATATTTCCATGTTTAATATATTATTATGGTAAAAAAAACAGGCAGTTTCACCTCTTACTCTTTCAGACTGACTGGAACGCATTGAATCGATATCAATAAAGATGATATTATTTAAATATATATAGGAATGATATAAACATTTTGATCTGTTTATATATGAGTTAAATCATAAATATTTTTGATATCAGCAAGGAGTTTATATACAACAATTTATTCATGTTTCAAAAATATTAATAAATCATATATTTTTTATTTTTATCTGTTGAGAAAATAATTCTTATATATGTATTTATATCAATATCACAATATTTGTTTCCATAAATCAGTCAAAAATAATAAATCAGTTGTTGTCAGAATTTACTTCAAGATCTATATGTTGTTGTTTGTTAGAAAATTTATAAAAAGATGGACATCTCTGTGGCCTAACTTGGAGAATGTCTCACATTTACCTCTCATCATTTAAGGACAATGAACATGTTATTTAAAACATTTATGAAAATTCTGTTTCTTTGAAGGTTGAGCAATAGAATCTAACAAAGTAAAAATATAGATATATGCAATTGTGATAATATATATTCAAAGCTGATTGTTTAGCCCTTTGATTTCTTCTCATCTATTAATTTCAGATTATTTCACTCAGATAAAAAGAGGAATGGAAGGGATCAGATTTCATCATATTTTGCTTCAGGTAATACTAATTTGTTCCTCTGGTGTCCATGATTGAAAATATCATGCACAACTCTCAGCAATTTGCCTGTCATCACCAATGTAGGCCCCCTTGCACAAAACCTAATGGCTCAATCTTTATAAAATAGGTCAAATACTATTTATATGCGAACAATCCATCTCCCTCAAATGCAGATATCCAACTAATTTTGACAACAAATAACTAAGAAATAAACCATTCATTAAAAGGATGTGAATGTACATTTGATATTAACAAACAATATATAATGACAATTTAGAAGGTTTGTGATTAAATTCTATGATTAAATCAACGAGAAATTGAAATAGGCTTAATGGATAGGAATGTCTTGATAAAAAAATATCTGTCTAAGAAAAATTTGGGACCAATAATTTGTTTCAGCTGAACACAATTTTGAGCCCTTTCTTAGTGTTTTTATTAGCGTTTCATGATAATCTAGCCTTGGAGTCTGCAAACCATTGGTATCAAGGCATGCTCAGAACCTGTGTCTGGCATGGAACCTGTATCTGGCCTGAAACCTGTGTCTAGCCCAGAACCTGTGTCTGGCCCATTAAGGCAAGCATAGGAGCTTGGTTCTACCTCCTGGTGGTGTGATGTGGGGTCTTAAGGCACATCTACACATTGATTTTTTTCAGGGGTAGTCATTATGATAAGCATTTATTTCAGGAAATGAAATATACCATGAATTAATTTTTCTTATTAACATGTTGTACAGAACCTTTTCAGGATCCTTTCAGCCAGATACCCTGACATCACAAAATATATAAACTTTACCGTGACAATATTTGCAAAAATAAAAGAACGTGTGATACATACTTTCAAAGCTGCATGTTTGTTCATTTTATGACATCTTGAGATACAAATATCAATTGTCATAATATTGGCATCGTTGTCCTCATCTACTTGATTTTGTCCAGCAATTGAAGAGAAACATCCAAAATATCGATCATCCTCTGGAGCTGTTTGAAATAAAAATATCATGCTATGTAATTGCCTATAGCGTTCATCAACTACATAATGTGTATCAAATTATATAATGAGGATTAAGAGTTGCGAAGTTAAGTAAAAAAGCAGTAAAATACACATAAATTGATATATTTTCTTACTTATTCCTGTTCGGTAGACACTAATGTACTGTGCATATCCAGCAGATTGACTGCCGCACACTTGAGAATTGATACCACTACATTGAGAATTACATCCATCAGAAGATTTTCCAAAGTAGTAATATTCACTGTTACCACAGAAACAATATTTGACTGCCTGAAATATATAATTATCATTACCGTGTTACTGGACATATCTGTATGAAATGATTTTTCTGTCCTAAAACCATATATAATCTATTATCCAAAGGGATTTATATTTCCCTCAACTTGACTTACCACCATGCGTTTGTTTGTTTGGGGTTTTACATCACTTTCAACATTATTTCAGTCATTTCGTGATGAGACCTACTTGTAGCAGATATAGTGCTGGCTCACTGAATTGTCATGTCGCAGGTCCTTGACATGACAACCCGCCCGGTCACAGATTTACAAGGACAACGGGTAAACCCTTTAGGCACGGGCCTCAGCTCATGTGGGAAATTGAATCATGAGTTCAATCTCAGCATTAGCCTTTCTCCTTTCAGCAGGTGGCACATGCAGGCTTGCTAGAAGCACAGGTTTCTTGGTCAAACAAAATATATACATGTTACTGGACAGGTGTGCTTCTTTTATATTGTAAGGAGCATTGGGCATCTGCCTGAAGCCTGCCTCCTTTAGGCAGATCACTGTTGCTCGATGCCAAAAGCCAGGGGTGGACCCACTGGCAGAGGTCATCTCCCTAGCCAGTTGCCATTGGCTGCAGGTCACTACTTCCGAAGTCTTCATCAATTGGTTTTCCCTCTGATTCATATTCAAATTGTCGCCACTTGCACATCTGCAAGCAGTGCAAATGACCAATGTCATATGACCAGTACAGCAAGCAGGGCAAGTGTGCTCAATCCTCTGGCCAGAAACATTCATCGACAAGCGCACCCTCTAGGAACAGCCTCCTGCCCCTAGCTTTTAGTGGGAAGCCATAGCTGACTGAAAGTTCACTGACATTTTGCTGAACAAAGCTCTCTATGGAGTCAGGATTCAATAAGATGGACCTCATCACAGGTCTTTAAGCAGAAATTGGCCTTTGGCACTGGAATATGGCTCAGAAGTAGCACAATTTATGCACATGAAATTAGCTTCCAACCAAGAAGCTTGTCATTCACCTACGCATGTACATGTAGGGTACATTTAGTAAAGTGAGAGGAGTAATTGTATTGTGATCGGTTGTCATTATTATATATCTTTTAATTATTGTATTGTATTATTATGAAATATATGGCTTTATTTTATGATAAAGCATTTCCACATACTTAAATGCATGAATTGTTATCTCTCTCACCAAATTTATATGTAAAGCATAATCCCTCATTAATAAAGGAGAGATTCCCAGGGAGAATAAGAAGTTGACACCAAATGGCATATTTGATTTGTGTTATCATGTCTATCATATTAATGCAAATAATATACCCTCTAAGCTATCTTTGCATGCATACTGATGACGGGGGTATATCTCTTACCCAATGTGGAGGTAATTATTAGGTCAAAAAGCCAGTTGTTTATAAAAAACCCTCCTTACTTGCCCAAAAATAGGTAAATATATTATTTTTGCAGTTTAGAAAAGCAAGTAATTCTATTTTGCTTCTTTTTTATTATAGAATGTATGTATTATGTATTTTGATAGAAATATTGACATTGCATACAACTCACATAATTGTGTCAAAATTAAGCTCATATTATGCAGATAATAACTCAAAAAAATACATACCAGTCCAGCATATTTAAAGAGCTTTGTTTTACATGCATCTATGCAGATATCCACAGTCAGATCTGACCTACTCTCAAAAGGCCACCAGGGAAGAGCATAGACTTGGTCTGTGGTGCCCTGACGAGCATCATAACACCCAATGAAACGAGAATCCTGGGGCTCTAATGTAGAAATATATATTTAAATTAATTTTTTCCCATACCTATGGCCAATCTGAAACCATGTCCCTTTGCTCCTAACAATGGGCCATTTAAAACAATAACTTAATATGGCAACAATTGAAAATGTTTTTGCGACCCTTGCAGCAACTTTGGCCATATGAGGTTGACTTTGGAGCCTTTTAACCAGTTTGAAAGTAACACTGCTGGCAGTGGGAGTCGAACCCACCACCTCCCATCCTCCGGAAACGATTGATTTTTTACCACATTAAGAATATTTCAGATAACAGCAGCTTAAACACAGATTGGATCTATGTCATCAACTATGTCAAGTGTTTAAGATCAGACATGCTTAAATGGCCATATTAAGGATTTTTGGTAAATGATATCTTGCAGACTTGTGATGTTTGTTCAAGATAATACACATTCAGAAGTGCAATCCCGTCATTGTAAAGTGAAATCTAAATTTTTTTCATCTGCTAATATTTTGTAGTTAAAATAATGTCTCTAAAACCTCACATTTGATGTGTTGGACTGTCCATCCAACCATTATTTGCCTGATTAGATTTTACAATGAAGAAGAACGCTGTTCCTGTACCAATTTTTATTAAAATAATATTTTGTATAGGGATCTGAAATTCAGATTTGTTGCTGCTGGATCAACCAAACAAAACTAGATTAGCAAAACCAAATTTTAGTCTTCCAAAATACATAATTTGTTTTTTTTTATACTTGTTTCAGGAAACATCCAGTGCTTATAATGATGAAAAAACTTGCAAAAAGTAATATTAATGGTAGGTTATATATATTTTGGACATGGTACAATGGACAACTGTGGTGTCATAATAACGTTTACGCCTGATACTGATGTGGAAATGAATATGATAAACAGTGATAGTGATGTTCGTTTTCTTTTGTTAAATGTGACAACTATTGATAAAGAAGAGTATACCATCTTTATTATATTTATTTATTTATTTATTACAGTGACACTTGTGTAACATATTAAAAAAAACAAAATTGATATAAATATTAAAACACAACCAGCCGGCATGGCGGCTTATGAGTCACTTTGACTAGAAATTAAAACTTTTGTACAGTTTGTTTGACCTTAAGTTCATTGCTTATATATATATATTTGTTTGTTTGTTTGGGGTTTACATCACTTTCAACATCATTTCAGTTATTCTGTGATGAGACCTCCTTGTAGCAGAAATAGTGCTGCCTCACTGAATTGTCATGTCGCCGGTCCAGTCACATATTTACAAGGACAACAGATTAAACCTCTAGGCACGGGCCTCAGCTCATATGTGAAATTGTATCATGAATTCAATCTCAGCATGGCTGGGGATCAAACCCACGGCCATTGGATCACCACAGAGGAACTGGTGCTAATAAACTGGCATTCTAACCAACTGTGCCACAGCATGTGTCCTTCAAAATACATAATACTTGTGTATGCCAACATTTAGAATATATTTATCCATTTACTTATCATTGAGCTCATGTCTGTAGACAATGTGTGTCGGTTCCATCTAAAATAATAATTATTGTATGAACAATTTCAGTGGCTGTTTTGTTGGATTAGTGCACAACCATGAAATAAAAATAATTAATCATTATTTTTAGCCATGCTTAAAAAAAGAGACTAAGGATTTTGCCATTTCTTAATTTTTGTTTAATTCTTGGAGGATAAGTGTTGAAGATCACTCTCTGGTGTCTCTTAATGGAAACAAGCCTGGGTTTGAACCTGAATTGAGCTCCAATCTGTGCATATTGTCATCATTTCATGTCTTGCGACCTGTATGCCCTTTCAATAGCCCTTCTTTTTACACACAAAGAATTTATTATTCAACATAATAATATGATTGTTTAAAAAAGGGTTGCAAATCAATACATAACACCCTTATATTTGTATTGACTTATATTGTGTAAAGCTTTCATTTTAAAAGATAACAATATTTTCATATAGACAGAATTTGACGGCATCATTCAATTCTTATATGTTCTTGAATATCTGCATATATTATCTGCATATATTATTTGCATATATTATCTGCATATATTATCTGTATATATTGTCTGTATATATTATATGCATATATTATCTGCATATATTATCTGCATATATTATCTGCATATATTAAAGTTCAATTTGGAAAGTTATTTCTGCATAGGTCTTTTGGAGAATCAAACAAAAGAAAATATTAATTTATAAAGCAGACGGAAGGTGTACTGATCAATGGGGTTTGCATGAAAGACAACTACAGAATGTGTACTGAATTTGTATTGACCCAGATTGAGCCACTGTGATCCACATCCTATGGCTTATTTTGGATGATTGTTTCACTCGCCATCCCACCGTGTTTTACCAGCACTACATATCAATAATAAGGGGAATATCAATATGGCCATATTAAAACTGCAGTAAATTGCTGTTCGATTGATTGCAAATAAATCGTTTTATTGCAAAACTAACTCTGAATCATCTCCCAATTTAATGTTTATGAAAAAATCTTATGCTTCAATACAAACATGCTTCTGCACATTTGATGCCAGTTATCATGATATTGCGAAATTGTGAAATGGTGTTTTTACGACCCTTTCAGCAACTATGGCCATATCAGGTCGACTTTCGAGCCTTTTAACCAGTGTGAAAGTAACACTGCTGGCAATGGGCGTCAAACCCACCACCTCCCGTTCCCCACTTATATAACCATTAAAGGCACAGATCCTACATTCTATCAACTGTGCTAGTGGGACCGTTTATTATCATGATAATTGCTTGATCATTTGCAGTAATAAAGAACATAATGACATATCAAAGAGAGATGTGTTGCTTCATGCACTTATGAAGGGTATCTCTTGGCAGATTGATCGACACCAACGCCAGGAGTGGTCCCACTGGCAGAAATCATTTCCCTGGCCAGATACCTTTGGCTGCCGGTCACTGTAATCTTGTTCGACCACCAGGTGTCAGGTGTAGAGAATACGACCAAATCACATCAGAGTGCCCAATTCCATATGGGTGTAATTCCAGGATTCTGCATGGCCAGGTCCCAGAAGAGCTTCTGGTGGCTTCTTTAGCTTACAAAGTCTTTAACAATTGGTATTTCCTCTGATCATGCTGATCCAATTGCAGATTTCCACCACTTGCACAGTTATGAGCAGTGCAGATGACCAACATCATAGGACCAGTGCAGCAAGCAGGGCAAGTGTGCTCAATGCTCTGGCTAGAACCTTCTAGGAACAGCCTTCTGCTCTAGCTTTTGGAGGGAAGACATGGCTGACCATCCTGACAGAGAGTTCACTGACATCTTGCACAACAAAGCTCTCCATGGAGTCATTAAGAGGCACCTCATCACAGGTATTTTGGCAAAAATTGGTCTTCTACACTGGAATATGCCCCTGAGGTAGCACAATTTATACACAGGACGCTGGTCATTCACCTAGATGACCACATGCTAAGACATGATGCATTCAGAACCAGAACCCCACTCAACCATAACAAGACCACCATGTGTTCAACGCATTCTTCTCTATCACGTGACTATCTGTGGAACATGGCCAGGTCTTCCTGTGGTCTTAACAAAGTCTTTACAAGTCCTCAGAAGTTCTCAGATGTCCTCAAAAGTCGTATGTTATCTGCCATGCATGATCAAGATTATGCATGATCGCCACAAGTTCACACCAGATGGCATGGCGACTGTGTAGGGACTGCCATAGGATTGCCTCCAGACCACCTTTACATCGTGGCTGTGACACGATTGTTTGAACAGTTCAAAATAATCGTGGGCTTGTGTCGACTTCAGCAGACCAAACCAAACAAGACCTTGACAGACCATTCCAGACCACCTCACGTGTGTTTCCATTCTGATAAACGATGTGAGACGATCTAACAGATCGTGACAAGTCCTTGATAGATTGTGCAAGTGTGACTGGGGCTTATGCATATACACGCAGGGTGCATTTATCAACACCTGAGGTGTGTTTAAGGTATGTTTATTTGTTTGTTTGAGGCTTTACATCACTTTCAACATTATTTCAGTTATTTCGTGATGAGACCTACTTGTAGCAGATATAGTGCTGCCTCACTGAATTGTCATGTCGCAGGTCCTTGACATGACAACCCACCCAGTCACAGATTTACAAGGACAACGGGTTAATCCTTTGGCACGGACCTCAGCTCATGTGTGAAATTGTATCATGAGTTCAATCCCGGCTGTGTGCCGGGGTTCGAACCCACGACCTTTTGATCACCACAGAGGAACTGGTGCTAATAAGCTGGCGCCCTAACCAACTGCGCCACGGCCGTGGCCTGTTTAAGGTATGAGTTAAGTGAGTGGAGTATTGTGTGCATTGGTTATTATTTTATATTTGTAATATCATAAAATGTTTGACTTTGCATAAAAATAAATCATTCCCCATATTTTAATGCATGCGTTGTTCTCTCTCTAACCATAAATATGACATAATCCCCTATAAATAAAATAGATTCTCAGTTTGGGGGAATAAGAGGTTGACATCACATTTGTTTTGTGTTTCCATGTCTGTCATATTGATGTGTATAAAAGATCCCCATAGCTATCTTTGTAGTATGTCATATTGCATGTCTTCTAATGACAGGGGTATATCTCTTACCCAATTTAGAATATTAGATTAAAGAGCCATTTGTTTATAAAAAAAATCTCCTTACTTAACCAGGTATTGGAAAATATTTAATATATGCAGTATACAAAACCAAATATTTTGTTTTATTTCTGATGGATTGTTCTTTTTATTAATCAATGTATGTATTATGTACATGTGAATATTATGAAAGAAATATTGACATTTCATTCAACTCACTAATTGTGTTAAAAATTAAGCTTATATTGTGCAGAAAATTCGTAAATTAACATAATATACCAGTCCAGCATATTTGAAGTGTTTTGCTTTACACTCATCTATGCAGATATCCACAGTCAGAACTGAGCAACTCTCAAATGGCCAGGGAAGAGCAAGGACTGGGCCTTGGGTATTCTGAGGTGCATCATAACACCCAATAAAACGAGAATCTTTGGGCACTAATGGAAATATTAAATAAGATGTTTTTGTAATGCAAAATCTATACCAATTCCTTTCCTCTGGCCAATTCTCTTATCATTTCCACTAATTTCCTAGTCAAGTCAGTCTTTTTTGTGTAATCCATAGGCCATGTATTTTTAGGCCAAATCATAAATCTGGATTACAGCTTGGGTACATAGTAGGCCTGGGTCACAAACAGGTGGCTCAGATCAATGATGAACACACGTAAATGCACAGATTAAGGATCTTGAAAAATGATATATTACTGCTCAGGGATGCCAATTCCAGATAATATATCAGATAGTTATCAAGTCATTAAAAAATAAAATCTACATTTTGTAGTTACATTTATCTTCTAATACTTTAAACTTAGGCTATGATTACGAATCATCTAATACATCAAATACATCAAAATCTATTCCCATGCAAATTAAAATCTGATTCAGATAATAAAATCTCTTAATGTAAAATGTAATATGTATTATGTTATGCTGCTCTTTAACCAATTTGTGTGATTTAAATTGTTAAATGGCAAGGAACAATGTTTCTGTAGCAATGATCAATTACACTCAAAGTATTTTGCATTGCAAAGATTTCTTGGTGCTGGATCAAATGTGTATATAAAGATTTAGAATATATTCATAGATTAACATGTTCAATTTGCAAAACCATGAAAGTTGCATGGGTAATGTCATCAATTTAGGAATCAAATTTTGGTAATATAGAGGAGATGTATTATTCAATGTGGTATGCATGAAGGAGAACGACTTAATTATAGTGAGCCAGATTGACAACCCAGTGATCCTAAAAAAGAGGTTTACATGTTTATTGATCGTATATCAATCTAAATTCACTCTTTCCTCTTTTCTTATTCTTTGTGTATTGGGAATAGTAATCAGAAGCCCATGCAGTTATAAAACAAAAAAGTAATGTTACCAGTTCTATATATGCTGGTTAATACAGCTGGTTTTGCAAAGCTTAATGTACTCCCACATGGTAAGCATTCCCCACGGTTCTGACATCTAGCTATGCACATGTTATCTTCTCTTTTCTTGAAATCAATCACACTCCAGCAGTAACACAGTCCCCACTGAAAATGAAAACACTAAGGATATGTTATTTGGAAATTATGATGTTTTAAATTGGCTGTCCATGATATGTAAGATTTATGAGGTTTTACTAATGCAGGAATTTCAAATCAATGATTTGATATTCTTACCTTCCTTCCCGTGAATGTAAAGCCATCAGTATAGCATGATTCAATGCATGCTTCTATGTCTATATTGGTGTCCTTTCCTGTTACTATAATATAAGGTACCTCAGAGACAATGTCATAACATCCCTCATGCCTTGTATCCACTGTTTCTGTGAGTAACAAGCAGTGTTTAAGTTAACCATTGTGAAGTATCACACAATAACCTTAAACTATGAAATAACAATATGTACATTCTCCACCATGAGGATATAACACAACACATATGAACCCCCTTTTCTATTAATGTAATGTAATTACCTGTGTGTTGATCACTTGGTACAGAAGGACATTGAGCATCAACTGATTCTGTAAATAACAAGCAATGCTCTGTTCACCATTGTTGATCACAATCAAATCTGCATTTTACTCTGAGATAAATACAAATATACCTCCAGTAGGCATAATACTAGCTGTGTGATTATAAGCTCTTATATTGTAAAATGATGAAATACCTGTGTTGTACAGCACCAAGATTGAAATAGACATCATCAAGTAGAATGCATGGGATATAAATGTTTCCATATTTCAAATATTCTCCTTGTATTTGGAGAATATACAACTTATAACATTAAAACACATTGCTTCCTGGTCTGAGCTAATAGCCCAATAGTCTGGTTTTCATTATATCTGTGTGTTTTCAACCATACATGTCACACACTTGTGTCCTCAACTGTGAAAGAACTTTTTTTTTTACAATCTTGAAACATTAATACTGATAAAGAAGTACTAAATTTATAGTATTTGGAATATATACAATACCTGTGCTCATAATGCCTATAATGATATGAATAAAATTTCAAGGTTTTCCTGGGAAAAAAATTGAATAAAAATAGGAAATGAAAGATATGTATTACGGGCATTTATATGCCTTTCCAGCTGCCGCTTTTCCACATACATTTATCCAATGTCAGAACAAGGCATGCTCTTACAAAATCAAACCAGAACATGTAATACTCTTTTATTTGTAATTTATTAAAATTCGGCATGATTCTGTAAATAGCAATCAATGCTCTGGTCACCACTGGCACTGTTAAGGACGACACTATTGGGCTTGCATATACTATAGGAGATATCTGCAGATTGACTACACTGCATTATTTGTAGGTAGTTGATTATCAAACTATTTCTGACTTATTTGCATAGAAAATCAAGTTAGAAAACTTCAAAACTTCAAAGCATTTATTACAAATTCTCATATGAGCTGAAATCCGTGCCTGGGGGCTTGACTAGGATCGCAGCTGATGTCCAGTGTCAAACTAGGGGTCCAGCTGCAGACCAGAATTTACACTCTGGCAAAGAGGTTCCTGAAAGATGCCGAGTTACCAGATTCCAAAGTAGTTAATCCAGAGGGAAGATTATTCCAGTCAGTCAAAGTCCTTGGGAAATAGCTGTATTTATATAGTGGAGATTTGAAAGGTAGGAGGACTGCATTATATGCCAGTGAGGCTTAATGAGATCAGACACGATACTAAAACCACGCTGGACACCAGGTGTCAGTGCACATCACGTCTGCCAATCGAAAGTAGACAATAACATGTCCATATATATATAGATTGGACTGCATAGTCTAAATCGAAAGACATTTGCATCAGAGGTCATTTGTTATGGTGAGGATTTCACAGAGCAATCTCTCAACAAAAATCGTCGAATATTGAATATTGTCTGCTAAACCAGGCAATGTCATTCTGGTAGGTCTCATCGATGATTGAAAATGCAACCAATGGCGGTTTGAGTTATTCGCTTCAATTTCTACAAAGACTGCTTTGCTCCATTGAGAAAAATGCTTCTACCATAAGCCATAGAACTGATCATGCTGATAGGACAGGCAGTACTGAAGTGAAGTAGAACATTTGTATTGTCGCAGGTCTCCGAGCATTTTCAAATATTATTTGCTGTCTCGATAAAGATGTATGCTTTTCAGTCAGTCTGAAAATAACATGAAAATCAAAACTAACCATCAATATTTTTAAAAATCCAAACTGAAAATACCATTCAAATCTTTGCCAAATTATAGTACAGTCACCAACACATTCCATGCAGCTGTGAGCCTCTGTGTGAAGTATCCCTGTTCCTCTTGAAGTTAGCACTCATAATCACAAATAGCTTATCATAGAACATCTTTTAAAGCCAACTTTATTTTTGCAGACCTGACCCTATATCTTCAGATGAGGATGTGAGAGACATGAGTGGGAAGATATCAAAAGTTGTGGAGAAACTGGCATGGATGCGACAGGAGAAGATATGGCCAAATGGGTTAAGATATCTATGGACTGATGCTCATGGCGTGTGTGCTCTAGTAACACTCTACCATGAAACTAAGGTACGCTGATCCTGAAATATCTGCTGTAATCTGGCCCACAATATACAAAAGAGGCAAAATATTTGTAATTGATAAGATAAAGGACTTTCAGTTTGAAAAATTGAAATTTACAATTTTAAATGTTGAAATGCTACTAATAGTTATCTCATTTTGCTGGTAATAATTTGCTTTAAATTCTATCAAATATTATTTAATTTTTATTCAACGTGCCATATAAGGATGAGAAGTATGTGAGAGAAGCTGAGGGTGTCGTGGCTGATGTGTACCGAGTGCTGGGGCGGCCCCGCGGTGTGAGGATCGGAGAGGAGCCGGACAGGGACGGCCAGTACTATCATTACCTCACAAAGTGGATGTATGCCCTCAACCAGCTGGGCAAGTGAGTCACACTTTCCTTAGCCGCAAAACAGTAATGCTAGACATGCATAACTAGATTTTCTACAAAATGCTGTAGTTAGAATTATTTACTTGAGTGAGACATAAAGAAAACAAACGCCTAAACATGTGGCTGAAATAAATAGATTTATACTGTCTGGTTTAGTTATTTGAAGAGGTCTGGCTGATGCACAGGCTGATATAATTTTAAGCGTGACAGCATCTTTTTTGGACATACGTTCAACCATCTTTTGGAAAATCTAAAAAAAAGTGAAATTGGTCTATGAAAACTTCCAGAAAAAAGGACCAAGTTTTTTCATGCTGTGGCGTCAATATTTTTTATAAAACAGTTTTAAAAAGACAGCTTCTTTGTGAATCACAGGCTGGAGCTGTCAACCCAGAAAGCTATATGGAAGCTTTCAATCAATTTTACAAGATTTTTTTTTTGATCTAATGGATAGTAACTGATGAACATAAACATTTCCCGAGCTGAAAATAAAAAATCAATAATCCGAAAATCTGCATGTAGACTCTTTTCACAGCATATCACATAGAAATGTTTATTTTTCTAAAGAGTAAACATATTTCTTTTTTTGTCATTTTAGAATAAAACCTGAATATCATGAGAGATCTGTCAATCTGGCCAAAGACATCCATAAGGCTTTTGTAATCCCTGGAAAAGGAGTGCACTGGAAGATGCTGGAAGATCTCTCTGGAAAATATCCAGTTGGTGCCAATCATTTGATTGCTATATATTAATACCTCATGAATATTTATTCATTCTATTATCAAATAAATAATACTGTTAAAGCTTGAAGATTATAATTTTTTGCTAATGATAGAAAATAGAAAATACTTGCAATCTTTTAAATATCAGTTGGAATTGTGACTTTTTAGCTATGCTGACTTTATGAAATTAGAATAATGAATAACATTACGAATATTAGTCATCGAGAATCAAGATAATAATTTAGGGCCAAATTTAATATGTAACATATTTTGATTGGTCAAAATTACCATCTGATCAAGTCTGGAGTTTTAGTTCTCCTTACAAATCAACAACATTAGACTGAAATCAGTTGTATTTTTAATGTGTCTCATTGCAGGGGTATGGCTTGGGAGGTCTGGACCATTTTGATGGCTATGTGCAGTACAAGTTGCTGGATGAATCTGCCTTGTCCTCTGAGATAGGTCAAATGTTGACTCTTATTGAGGCTGACTACAAACAGTTCCATTGCACCCAGGTACAAACTCACTTATTCCCATAGTCAGCATCAAAATAGGCTTAAGGTCCACTGTTTCCAAAAACACCATGCACTGCACATCATAATTAACTCATGACTTCAGTAGAACTCATTCACTGGCAACAGGATTTCAACATCAAGTGCAAGGCTTATCAGGAAAATTTCATTGTTTTTTTTGTTGATCTCAGCATCATTTCACCATTGTTTACAGTGCGTGGTGTTTCTGGACACAATGGATATGAAGTTTAATTTGACAATGAATAATTTGTCAAGTAACAAGTACCAAGGCTGTAGCAATAAGTGCAACAAATAAAAATTATACAAACAAAATTACTTTAAAACTAGAGAGACCCTGAAATCTGCTTTTTTATTGCTAAGATATACAATTATAAGATAAAATGTTAGTAAAGTATAAAATCCTCGATTTATTACAATGTTTCGATACATTTTTCTGAAGCTGATGAGATAGAGTTTTTTTTGTCTTTTCGGGGTTTCTTAAGATATGTTTAATATTTGGATGTTCAGGACCTGGGCCTGGGACAATCTTTGTGGATGTCCCACTTCTTCCCGGATGAGCCATGGGCAAAGGTGCTTAGAGAAAGGTAAATAGTTTTCCTTGAGAGTATACCCTGTTACTTATGCCAATATAAATATATATATTTGGTTATATGTTTGTGTGATTCAATGTCATCATCTTTGGCTGTTGTGTGTCTCAATATAATATCCATATATTGATAATGGCTCTTGTGTGTCTCAATATAGATTCCATATATAGTCATGGATGTTGTGTGTCTCAATATAATATCCATATATAGTCATGGCTGTTGTGTGTCTCAATAAAATATCCATATATAGTCATGGCTGTTGTGTGTCTCAATATAGTATCCATATATAGTCATGGCTGTTGTGTGTCTCAATATAATATCCATATATAGTCATGGCTGTTGTGTGTCTCAATATAATATCCATATATTGATAATGGCTCTTGTGTGTCTCAATATAATATCCATATATAGTCATGGCTGTTGTGTGTCTCAATATGGTATCCATATATAGTCATGGCTGTTGTGTGTCTCAATATAATATCCATATATAGTCATGGCTGTTGTGTGTCTCAATATAATATCCATATATAGTCATGGCTGTTGTGTGTCTCAATATAATATCCATATATAGTCATGGCTGTTGTTTAAATAGTTGTGTTTGGCCATTGCAAGACTCAGTGCAGTCGTCCATGGCTACTTTATGATTATTGATATGTTTGCGATAGATAGTCATCCAACATTTTGGTTTGTCTAAAATTGATCCTCGTGAATATGAATGTAAATAGTCTCAAAACATTTTAGAACCTCTCTCAAAAATGGCAAAACCTTTCAAATTGAAGCCTTTCCAGAAATGAACGATTCACCAGCCCTATCAGCCAACCGTGAAATTTGCCTTCACAAATTTTGGTGTATCCTACTGCCTTCAGGCAATTAACCTGTGGCCACAGAGCGCCTCCATGATCAATGCTTTCTTTGATGAATACAAGTCTGGAGATGAATATGACTCCAAGACTATAACTCACATGATGCATCTCAACTGCCTCATGCCAAGGGTTCTTTTGAAAAACTTCTTGGCCCCATGACAGAAAGGAGCCTTTCTGTGTGTGATGCTTTTGAAACATATTAATGTTTGTGAAAAACATTTGTCACAAGTCTAGCTATAATCCTGTTGGGTTTTTTTTTAATTATGTAACCTAAGAAACTTGAAAAGAAAAATAAGACTTGAAAACACAAAAAAGAAAGCAAACTCTTTGATATGATTTTCAATAGTTTTATAGCTATTTGCTTATGTTTAGCTCATAGTTGGCATATTGAGAGATACTTTAAATTACCTCCCCCTATTGCCTGATGTATTGCAGATCACAAATCATGCTGCAGTCGATGTGGAAAGATGTGGACATCCACCAAGGCTTCTTCTGTCGGGAGCTTAGGCTTCGCAATGAGAAATATGCTTTCACCAACTTTGGTCTGTCTTACCGGCTGCAGTGTGTTAATCTGTGGCCGGAGAAAGTCAAAAAATTTAATGCTTACTTTGAGACCTATAAGAGTGGAGACGAGTAAGACACGGATGCCATCACACAAGTGATACATGTCAACAGCATCATGCCAGGCGTGCTTATCAATCATTACAAACCTGTACAGTGAAAACCCAAACCTGTCTTGATTTTACCAGGCTTTGGAGCCAATATAATGTGTATTCAAAGAATCTTGATTTTACCCAACTTTGGAGACAAAATATGTGTGTTCAAAGAATCTTGAGTTTACCAAAATTGGAGACAAAATATACCGTATTTGTATTCAAAGAATCTTAATTTTACCAAATGTTGAAGCCAAATATGTTTGTTCAAAGAATCTTGATTTTAAGCTAATTTGGAGAACAAATATATGTGTTCAAAGAATTTTGATTTTACCCCGCTTTAGAGACAAAATGTATGTTTTTTTCAAAGAATCTTGATTTCACCAACTTTGGAGACCAAAAAAATGTGTTCAAAGAACCTACAACTATGCCTTAAAGAACCTGCATATTACATGTTGTAGTCAACTGTGGCAAGGACCTTTTGAAGCAAGACCGCTTGGAGGCAGTGTAGAGCACAAGTCTTGGGAGGACCATTCATTAATAGGGATCAATATTCAAAGTATATAAAATAGACAAAGTTGTAGTCAACTTTTGCTTGAAGCAAGACCGCTTGGAGGCAGTGTGGAGCACAAGTCTTGAGAGGGCCATTATAATATCTGTGGTTGTGATATGAAAAATATGATGTGTTATGAGTGCTCCGTTTTCTGTGGAGTATCTCCCGAGATCTGCAGAAGTAGCAACAATGCTGAAATCATTATATTACCTCAGTTAAAACTCATTTTCGTGTGCAGAAGTTCCCGACTATAACCAGATTTTGTGTTTTTATTTAACCACCTGTACATGTGCTTTAATCATTGCATACCACATGTGCATTTCAATTACCACTGCATTTTCATCTGGAGTCTCAGCTCCCCAAGGGTAATTTATAAGGAGTGTAAGATGTGCCTTCTTGTAATTTTAGTACTGTATTGTTACCCACTAATGGAGAGTATCCGTCGTTGGGGGACGTGGACGGGGGATCAATACTCTACCAAATAGATAGATACTCTAATCTGTCCTACTCTATTGTACTGTACTGTACTTGTTAACCATAGCTCGCTGACTCGCTGGCTGTGAGTTCGGGCACGGATCCTAGCTATCATATCATACCCTCATAATAAATGACGGGAAGTAAGGACTGCAGACACAGGATATACACAGTGTAATAGTTACCTTTATTCAGTGCTGTGATTCCTGCTTGTCTGGCTAGGCCGGCATGGCAATGAGCGAGGCATGTGAATTACCAACTTTGCATGATACTTATGAAACCCTGACTATATGCTAAACACCCGAGTCTATGTGGTCATGATACTGAGAGTCATGGATCTTCCGTGGCAAGTGGTCGTTGATCTCCTTCTTGGCTCCTAGACTGGGGTCTGTACTGAGAGAGCCCGGATTCACGGTTGCGCATCTCTTTTAAGGGGCCACTCCGCATCATCTGTGTGTGGTTGCCTACGTGGCTTTCTCACGCGTCATCAATTGGACTCGTCCTGCCTGCGTATCCAACTTCGGCTCGTCCGTCCTACACGTGGCTTTCACGGAGTGGTGGTTATGGTGACTCATCAACCATCAGTATTGTGTTATTGTCTATGAATGTTTATATATTTCCAAGAGTCTCTGGGTGTGTATTCTATATCCTACACTCGGCCCTCCTTCGACTAAACACGTCCTCGTGTTTCAGCCGAGAGTATATACTTATAATTAAAGCAAAGTAACCTATAGAAAACACTTACTCAAGATGCGATTAAATTGCCAAGCGCTCATGCCAAATTCCAACCTAGACCAGACGTACAATTTAGCTAAGATACATCAATAACCCATTGTAATGAACGTAGTGTACATCGAGATAAAATTACTACGCCCAAGTATGAGGTTTAAGCACAAAAATTAAGGATACACAGTGATATTATAGAACACGTGACAGACAACATCATAATTACAACATCAAGAATAAGAAAACCCATTACCAAAATATAAGAACATCAAAAGACACAACATATGTGTAATATAATTAAATACCATAATGGTTCAAATATTTAAGACGAAATGTATGTTTTTAGGCGTGAAATACAATTGACCATTAAGCTGTATAATAATTAAAACTGCACATGAAGTTACATACATAAAGTAATTGATAAGGAAAATCGTTACGCACGACGTGCACAATATATGGTTATAGGTGTTTAAGATAGAAAAAATACAAACTGAGAAGTTATACAATCAAAAATAACATATCGATACGTAACTACGAAATATTAAGAGTGAGCTGGCACACAAAGAATCCACTTACTATGGATGCAGCAGAGAAAACATTTTGAGAGTAGGCTGGCACACGGAGAATCCACTTACCCCGGATGCACTCCCCTGTGGGTGCGGGGATTAAAGAATAGCCCCACTGCCCCCCAGCATGTCGTAAAAGGCGACTAAAGGGGCGTCCTGTTTGCCCCAGGATGCGACCTGTGTCGGGGAGGATATGGAATCCTGACGGGCTGAGCACTGGGCTGGTTTGGCAGTAATACCGGTTCAGTTGCAACACACCTGTCTTGGATCCAAATGTTCACCAGACAGGCAGATCAGATTAGGCCTGGGTCTGATTTAACCGGCTTGTGGTATATTTCCTTTAATGTATTCTGGCTATTTTATTTTTATTAGTGACAATTTCAATGTTTAAAATTTAAGAATAATTGTAAATTTTTTATTGATATTTCCTGAAAGGAGATTACTGCTAATTGGGTCAATCGAGGGATATAAATAAAATCCGAAAGGGTGGAGTTTTTATTCTAAGAGTATGTCATGTTGGGTATCCTCATGGCGTCAGGGCTTGGAGTTACCGGCCCAGAAAGGCGTCCCCTTGTTGGGCTCCGTGGTGGGTAGGGGACCTAACTGATGAAATTTAAAATAACACACATGGCGCAAAACAAACAAAAACGACCTAGGAATGACATAGACAGTGATGACGATTCAAATAAATCAGAAAAATGGCCGAGATTTTTAATTGCGGAAAGTTCCGATGCTGAACATACCCTGGCAAAAATGTTCAAGGCATTGCCGGGGTGCCGAAAACAGTTTAAAAAATGGGAACACGTTTATTAATTGAAGTTGAGCGGAAAAGCCATGCGGACAATCTTTTAAGATGCCGAATGTTGGCCACAGTTCCAGTTTTTATAACGGCTCATAAGACCCTCAATAATAAAAAAGGAGTGATAAGATGCCCAGATCTGGCGGGAGTTTCTGAAGAGGAAATAGTGGATGAACTAAAAGATCAAGATGTAGTCCAATGCAAACGAATTTTTATTAAGAAGGATGGAATCAAAGTTCCAATCAATACATTCATTCTGACATTTGAAGCAGCGCAGCTTCCAACATCTATTAAAGTTGGCTATCTAAACGTCCGAGTTGATGTTTTTATTCCAAACCCTCTGCGCTGCTTCAAGTGTCAGAGGTATGGACATGGATCTGATCGATGCAAAGGAAATGTAACTTGCCCAAAATGTACAGCCCAGCATAGTGGAGAAGAGTGTTCTACGGAAGTCATGATATGTGTGAATTGCCAAGGCAATCACGCATCGTATTCGCAGAATTGTCCTTCCTTTTTAAAAGAGAAGGAAATTCAGCGAATACGCCACACTGAGAACATTTCTTTTCCTGAGGCACGTAAACGTGTAGAAATTTTGAACAATACAAAAACATCCTATGCTAGCACTGTAAAAACGAAAGAAACCAAATCAATAGCGATTCAAACCGAAATAACATGGCCAATCAATGACAAAAATTATTCCTTTTTTACAAAAACCTCTAAATCTTCAGCAACGTCAACTCAGACTACAACATCCACTATCCCAGTTATAACTCCACCAACAGCAACATCCACTAAACCCTCTTCACAAACTCCCTCCACATCATCCAGTAATACAAGTATCAATAGCAATAGACACAAATCAGACAAAAAAGAAATCAAAGATCAAGTTAAAAGTAAAATTAATAGAACTAAATCCTTAGAAAGGATGGACACAGGTGATCCTCCGGATATGAATTTTACTCCTGTGCACTCAAAGCATAATCGTAAATTTAATAAGTGATTATGCTGAATCATATATTTTTTCTCATTATTCTTAATATGGCTATCAGCAATATCATACAATGGAATTGTAGAGGATTTGAGGCAAACAGACCAGAACTGGAGTTACTAGCCCAAAAATATAATGCATCTGTTATTTGTTTACAGGAAACTAATTTTAAAGATAACTCAACAACATTTAAGGGATATGTACCTTATAATAAAGTTGGTTCAATAGATGCAATGGACCGAGCACATGGCGGAGTTTCTATTTTTGTTAAATCCTGTATACCCCAAAGTAAAGTGACATTAAATACTAATTTACAAGCTTCTGCAGTCAGGATTACCCTGCACAATACATTAACAATATGTTCAGTATATTTGCCACCAAGTGAACCAATAAATATTACAGATTTAAATAACTTAATAACTCAGCTGCCACAACCGTATATGCTAGTTGGTGACTTTAATGCTCACAACTATCTTTGGGGTGGCAGAAACAATACTGATGCCAAAGGACGTATAATAGAAGATTTCTTAAATAACAATAGTTTGTGCCTTTGGAATGACGATTCTCCAACCTATTTACATCCTGCTACAGGCTCTTTAACATCAATAGATCTCTCCATGTGCACTCCAAATTTATTTTTAGACTATTCCTTGGAAGTAGAGGAAGATCAATGGGGTAGTGATCACTACCCCATTATTTTAAATAACCATTTTCCTCCCCCAGATGAAAGAATCCCCAAGTGGAAATTTCATAAAGACGATTGGGCAAAATTTCAAACATCCTGTTTCAATAGAATAACTCCAGAACTTTTTAACAATGTAGATGATCCTCTTCAAGTTTTTACAGATACATTGTATGATATTGCTGATGGGTGTATTCCCAAATCAAAGCCAAATTCTAAAATTAAAGAAAAACCCTGGTTTAATGATGAGTGCAAAAAAGCTGTCAAGGAGCGCAAAAAAGCTCTGAAAAAATTTAATCGACAGCCAACTCAATATAATTTGCACCAATTTCGAGTAAAAAGAGCTAAAGCCCGTTAAATTATTAAAATAAGCAAAAGAAACAGTTGGAAGGATTATGTTTCCAAATTAAATACGCGTACACCGATTAAAAAATGCTGGGATATGGTGCGTAAAATTTCGGGGAAGGGAGGTGGAGCAAGGATCACACATCTAACTCATAATGGCCAATTAATTACAAATCCCACTGAAATAGGTAACACAATAGGTCAAACAATTTCCAAGAATTCCTCATCCAATAATTATTCTGCCAAATTTCAACAAATAAAAAATAGAAAAGAAAGAAACCAACTAAATTTCATATCTAATAACTTGGAACAATATAATAAGCCATTCACAATATCAGATTTAAAACTTGCTTTAGATAAATCCCATGATACGGCTCCTGGACCTGATCATATACACTATCAAATCCTCAAACACCTCCATGACCAAACACTTGGGCATCTTTTGGATATTTTTAATAATATTTGGGAAAGTGGTTATTTTCCTCCTTCATGGAGTGAAGCCACTATCATTCCTATTCCCAAGCCTGGCAAAGACTCGTCAGATTCAAATAATTATCGTCCTATTGCGTTAACAAGTTGTATTTGTAAATCAATGGAACGAATGATTAACGAGCGTTTAGTTTGGTTTTTAGAAACTGCGGCTTATATTTCTGTTGCACAGAGTGGTTTTAGAAAAACGCGAAGTACTGTTGACCATCTGGTACGTTTAGAAACATTTATACGCGAGGGTTTTATAAAAGGCGAACATGTGGTTAGTATATTTTTTGATTTAGAGAAAGCATACGACACCACATGGAAATATGGAATAATGAGTGATTTATATAATATGGGATTAAGGGGTCGTTTACCCCTTTTTATTCAAAATTTTCTATCAAACAGACATTTTAAAGTTCGAGTGGGTGCATCACTTTCTGATGTTTTTGATCAGGAAATGGGTGTTCCACAGGGTAGTATATTATCAGTGACCCTTTTTATTATTAAAATTAACAGTATTGTAGATTGTATGAGGCCTGGAGCAGATTGCTCACTTTTTGTTGATGATTTCAACTTAAGCTACAGGTCAGCAAGCATGCATACAATAGAACGACAGCTTCAACAACACCTAAATAGATTACAAGAATGGGCTGATAACAATGGATTTAAGTTTTCTTTGAAAAAGACCGTATGTATGCACTTTTGTAAAAAGTGGAAGGCTCACCCAGATCCTGATCTACACCTTGGCCAAACTCGAATCCCTGTTGTCGAAGAAACCAAGTTTCTTGGACTTATATTTGATAGAAAATTATCTTTTATCCCTCATATTAAATATGTAAAAAAGAAATGCCAGAAGGCATTAGATTTATTACGGGTTCTCGCCCATACCGATTGGGGAGGGGACCGTAATGTTTTATTACAATTATATAGAGCGCTGGTACGTTCCAAACTTGATTATGGGTGTATGGTATATGGATCAGCACGTCCATCGTATATTAAAATGCTCGATCCTATACAAAATCAAGGGTTAAGACTATGCCTTGGTGCATTTCGTACCTCGCCTGCAGATAGCTTGGCAGTAGAGGCAGATGAACTGCCTCTTGATTTAAGAAGAGAAAAACTTGCCCTTCAGTATGCTGCAAAAATTGCTGCTTGTCCAGACAATCCTGTACATGATGCTATATTCAATCCAAATTATGCTGATCTTTTTGAAAATAAACCAAATATAATACCAACTTTTGGCATTCGCATCAAGGAATCTTTACAATCCTTAATTTTAAATCCGAATCAAATAGCTAAATTTCAATATCCAGAAACACCTCCATGGACCTATGCAACTTTAAATATTAATCTAGCCATGTCAGAATTAAAGAAATGCTCAACAGATCCATCCCTTTATATAAATAGATATAAAGAAATTAAATCTATTTTCACTGGATTTCAGTGTATATACACTGATGGATCATTTGACGATGACAAGGCTGCTGCAGCTGCTGTTAAGGGCAATCATATTTATTCAGAACGTCTGCCAAATAAATCATCAATTTTTTCTGCAGAACTACATGCTTTGTACCTTGCTTTGGATCATGTGGAGACTTCTCCACATCAAACATTTTTAATTTTTTCTGATTCTTTGTCTTGTTTACAAGCATTGAAAGCAAAGGATTGGAAAAATCCCTTTATTTACAAAATTCTCGAACGGTATCACAGACTCTGTACAGATGAAAATAAAGAAATACGTTTTTATTGGATCCCCAGTCACATTGGAATCCATGGAAATGAGGCTGCAGACCAAGCTGCCAAAGCAGCATTGGACAAACGCCCAATAGATTTACTTATTCCATATACAGAGTTTAAGAAATATATTACTGTTTTTTTACGTTCTAAATGGCAGTTGCGCTGGAACGAAGCTATTTTTAATAAATTACATGGAATTAAGCCCGTTCTAGGCAAAACTAAAGGTGCTATTAGAATTAACCGTAGAGAAGAGTCTGTTTTAACCCGTATAAGAATAGGACATAGTCATTTGACACACTGTTATCTGCTTAAAGGTGAAGATCAACCGAAATGTATTGGTTGTCAAAGGGCTTTGACTATTAAACATATTTTAATTGAGTGTATCGATTTTGATATTATACGAACTCAATATTTTAATGTACAAGATTTACATACGTTATTTGATACTGTAGATACTTCTGTGATAGTATCGTTTTTAACTCACATAGGACTTTATAATCAGTTTTAAGGGCAGAGCTTTTGTTTATTTATGTCATTGACTTATTTATCAAGAACTGCAAAACATCATACTGATAAAGTCTTTTAAACAAATTATACATATTTATTATATTTGATTGATATTATATAAATGCTGTTCACAGTTGATAAATTCTTGTGTTATCTACATATTGTATTAACATTTACATTTTGTTTCTAGTCAATATTACATTTGTATTTTTACTGTTTTGGCACTTTATTGTGTCAATGTGAAACCATTCATTCATTTTTACCATTTTTAGGCACTAAATAACCTTAGTGGTTGATGTGCCTCTAAGCAACCATTCATTCATTCATTCATTCATTCATTCATTCATTCATTCATTCATTCAATACCCCGGATGCAGCACAAAAGACAGGCATTCAAGCACAGGATGGAGTGATGTACCATCACAACCACATGGCTTGGCGTAAGAGTTAACAGTTGTCCGATCAGTACAGAAAGGACGATAAGACCACACAGGGGTTACACGGATAACCACTCAGGCTGAATGCCATATGTTAATTAGAGGTTTAAAAATCGGATGTCAAAACTATACACTTAGAAAACGAGGAGCTGCCCATGGCGACTGAATATTAAGACTTATTTCTGGACGAATTTCCAAAGTAACAAAAATTACATAAACAGCAAGAAATTGAAAAATACATGAAACAATGTTACAATGGGCAGTAACCAAGCATGTGGCATGCAAGGCGGATCTCCCGGTGTTCGAAGCGCGAGGTGAAATCCGATGATCATCCATAGTCTAAAACAGAGTGGACATTGAGTTACTATTGGTAAATGGACTATTTTACTATCATAATAAATAAATCTGAGTTAGAATAATACATCATAAGAGATAACCATGGAGAGAAATTAAATTATCAATTGAGAAAAATTAATACACATTGAAATATAGAAATACAAGGCTGGCGTGAAGCAATTGACAGGTAATGGATGACCCAAATCAACGTATAGTAAACATTACAAAACAAAATACAAACACAAGATAGTAAGTAAAGAGAGGTATTGAGTACAGTGTAAAACAAGGATTGCACAACATAGGTAAAGGACAACATCGCCCAAAAATTAAATGAATTAATAATTAAGTGGAATAGTTGAAGTGGTGAACAACACTAGGTGGAGCTAGTCATAAAACACACAATATTAGGGATGATGAAAATAAATATTTATTTATATATTTCAAACAGTTAACAAGCACTCACCTGGGACGAAGGGCAGAGAGCATTAACGAGCCAATTTTATACACTTAACTGATTTTGGGGAGAAAGAAAGGGAATAAAGAGTAAAACTGATAGATTCAAAATCCCTTCTTGCAGTGAGGAAGGAACCTTGAAACAAGTAATGGTTTTCTTTTAAAAGAACAGTAAGGTTCCGAATTACAAGGTGGTGTTAAAACGTTACCAGGTCAACGTGCTGTCTGATCCTCGTCCAAGGCACCGATAGCAGGACTGGGTTCAACCAGGAGCAAAGAAAAAGAAACAAAACATTACATAGTCTTAGAGACTGGTGAAAGGCGAATTTGGGTTTAAGATCTCGTTCCAACAGCAAATATCGTAAGAAAACACCAAGGAGTCAAGAAGATTTCTCACTAAGGCTTTTAGACCTTCTAATGGCAAACGTAAGGTAATTGCATAATACATACAAAAAGGATTTTAGGTTCAACAAAAATAAGCAATGGTATGATAATACAAAACAGTAGGTTATTTAGACATGTCCAGTTAGGGTGGGTTGTATTGAGGTCATAATTTAAGGAACCAGTGTGCATACAAGATGAGTAAGTTTGAGGAAGTCGACATATCATGTATGTGTGTAATTTGGTGCAAAGGTAGGACAGAAGAAGAAGAAGAAAAAGAAAAAACAACAGGAAAAATGGTTCATTACGACAGGAAAAATGGACCCAGCGAAAATCCATATGTCTTGTTATGAAAGGTGGATGTAAAAGATGTATGTTGATATTGGCAGATGGTTTAGGTGACCTTTAAGAGGTGTACCAGTTTTTATGGGTGGAAACACGCTGTGTAGTGTGGGAAGGAAGGAAAGAGTGGTAGGCGGCGCAGTAGAATTACGTCGCAACGACATATATGGTTACGCGCCAAAAGCTAATTATGCAGGAAATGCAAGAAAAATCAGGTGACCGCCAAACTACAACCGACACAAGTGACGCAACAGGGTTACTTCTGCGGAACGTGGATGAAAATGAAATGTGGTGCACGGATGGTAAAAAGTATACAGTTATGGATTAAAAGTGGATTATGGGAGAGATTAGAATAAGACAATTGGATTAGCAGAATGAGGTCACGAACGAGGTCAGCGGAACTGTGGCACAATTTACGCGTGGGTGAATTCCTTTTTGGCTACAAGGACAGTAGTGGAAGACACAAGAAGGAGGCGAAGAGAAAGCAACTACGTGAACCCCGATCAGAACCAGGTAATGTGAAGATTGGTTTCTCTTATTGGTAATTTTATGAAGCGAGCAAAAACATTCTTACCAAACACAACGTTTTATCGTTAATTCTGGTAAAAAGTTAAGTCACTGTTCATAGTGTACGTGCAGTTTAGCGCAGTACAGTGACCGGATGTTTCACATTACCATGTTGTCAACTAAAGTATTGTCGCATATCTCGGGGCAGGGGAGTGAAAATTTCAAATCACATGCTCAAGGGGTGCACATCAGTAGATAGGGGTTTATTGATTACAGATTGCATGTCATACATGGTTGATCCTAGAAAATAATTAAAAACTCCTCAGACCGAGCACAGAGCTTCGGTACTTTTGGACGCAGACGGCAATAGCCAGTATAGGTGTATTAATTTGAAACTATGTGGCTAGATTGACAAAACTGAAGGGCATACCCCATACAGTACGCCTGACTGACAGGAGGTTCTAGAAAAGACAGCCAAGTTGAACGGGCGTGTAGGACACGAAAACGTGAACCAGCACTCTGAGGACTGGTAATTGCACTCTCCAAATCGAAACAGCTGTTTCGTAGCGTAAGATTTTCGAAAGTATAAATAAAATCTCGTGAGAATCAAACTTGTACGGCGAAGGCATACTTTATTCGAAGTTATTGAGATCATATTTGATCGAAATGACAGGGTAGCATAGAGTCCGATAATACACTGGAATGTTAATTGATACTGTATTATGTAATATGGGAAAAGTATAATTATGCGGAAAAATTAAATTACGAGGTGTGATTTGTTTTAAGTGAAATTAGCCAGAGATGTGCACGAATTATAATTTTACATATGCATTCACCATTCACGGTGAAAATTTCCTCATTTCTCTTATGTTTTCACTTTGTATATTGTAGTGTATGGAGAAGAAAGGACAGAAGAGAGAGAGAGAAGAAGAGGAATGTAAAAGAGAGAACAGAGGTTTACATCAGATGTCGAGATACCCAACCTGTATTCCTGTAGGGTTGACATGATCCAATACAGTAGGTATGAATTAGAATAACACATGAGTCAGTATTATTATTACGATTATATATATGAAAAATAAGGATTTTCTCCTCACTACTTAGTCTCACATGCTTAAGGTATTTAGCGATATGATTACTACAACCATGTGTGGTAAAACAAATAAGTCATTTTACATTACAATGCATATGTTCATAGAGTCCTCATATAGCGAGCAAATAACTAACCAGGTGGCGCCAGGGGAAATCCATGCAGGCATACCTCTCATATAAAACCTTACATGCGGACGCAGTGCCTGGGTGATACAAGCAGTACAGAAGCGCCCCATGCGGAATGTAGTGTTTAACATTGAAAAATGTTATGCATATTCATCAGCCCGTGGTGCTTGCAGTAAAAATAATACAAAGCACAACATTTCCAACAATTAAGATTATAAAAGCACTTAGAATTATAAAAGCACAACATCTAAGACATTAAAAGACAATGCTTAAAATTATAGAAGCAGAACATTTAAGATATTAAAAGACAACACTTAAAATTATAAAAGCACAACATCTAAGACATTAAAAGACAATGCTTAAAATTATAGAAGCAGAACATTTAAGATATTAAAAGACAACACTTAAAATTATAAAAGCAGAACATTTAAGATATTAAAATACAACACTTAAAATTATAAAAGCACAACATTTAAGATATTAAAATACAACACTTAAAATTATAAAAGCAGAACATTTAATATATTAAAATACAACACTTAAAATTATAAAAGCACAACATTTAAGATATCAAAATACAACACTTAGAATTATAAAAGCAGAACATTTAAGATATTAAAAGATAATACTTAGAGGAACAGCTGTTTGTGTATAGTGGTTAGGTTGTTCTAATGACTTGAACCAAGCATTATGTAAATAGCCATTATAGTTGCCTTAAAGGGTAGAATAGTTTTTCAAAGAAATCATGACTTTGCCCATATCATGAAGTTTAGCAATTTATGAACCCATTCTTCTTTTTTTCTTTTTATATGACTGACCTAGTTATGGTTACAACACTTTGTGTATGGGTACCACCCACAATATTAATTGAGGCAGTTTACAGCCAAACTACATACCTGAGGAGTTATGAATAAAGAATGAGAACTAATAAATATTGCCATAATGTTACTTGAAGCTTATAATGTGTAAAATTGGTTAAAGAAGCAGCAATGATATAAATACTTGTGTCTGTATGAGGAGAACAGAGTGGTAAAGTGTTTATTCTAACATAATATTGTGTGACCTGTAAACTAGCATTGATTATTTAAGGGATGTTTTGAATATTTGATTACAGATAGAGATTCTGGATAAGTCTTCATGTGAGGTGAAGTTACAAGAAAACGGAATCAGCAGAGATGATGGCCTGTGGATCATGACAGTGATTGATAGCTGGTGATGCAGTGGAGGCAGGATATGGTGAGCAACTGAATTAATGGTAGGGGAATATTGGGTTCAGACAAGGTAAACTCTAAACAAGCACTTTGCTCATGAGTGTGAGAAAAAAAAAACCAGGGCAATTGAGGAACATGATGAAGGGTATATGGAAAGTGAAAAGGTAAGGAAGATTTGTCTGATTTGATAATGGAATTCTATATGATGTGAGAGAAACTATTGATAGTTTATCTCACTCACTCTCTTACTTGGTGAAGGAAATATTGATATTGTTATTAGATTTGCAGGAATGCAGTGGTAGTGATTGGATTGTTCATTATATATAAAGTGGCATCGAGGTGGCACCATGGAGAACAAAGGGAAAAAAAAAAAAGATGGAAAACAATCGAGGAGGTGGAGCACCACAAAGAGGGCCTCCTAGGAACCCATCTCAGGCAATGCACGATGACTTGAAACGTGCAGGTTTGTGGTGGGCTCGTTAGGGGGAACTCATAGGGCAGCTCTATGGTTTCTTGTGCTCTGTCGAGGGGCTGCGTGCAACGCAGGCTGCAATTGCACTGCACCACAACCACGACAGTGTAGATGAAGCACAACAGCACATCTGATAGAGCTTGTGGAGTTGGTCAACAGATTTAAACAAAATATGTAGGAGGAAAACCCAAGATATGGAAAGGGCAAGACACTAAAAAGCAATATGCAGGAAGAAACCCAAAGATATGGAAATGGATGAGAGGCTTCAAAACCTGTCCTGGGCAAGGGAGGAGCCTGCCTACTTGGTTGCAGCTGCAGGAAAAGGTAACATCTTACTAATAGTAAGGAGGGAGGGGAGGAGATTCAAACCAAAGTCAAACTAAATGAAGTGGAATGACATTCCAGGAACAGGGGAAGCGAGATATGTATGAAACAAGTTAATTGTGAATTACTTTAATGAGAAATTCACCTCCATTTGTGTATTCTATATCCTACAGTATTTCTTGTCAGGTAAGACCAGGCAAGGAGAGATGGAAGGGAACATGGCGTTATGGGATATTTATCATAAAACCACAGAGCATCATGGGAAAAACAGAAAGTGTTAGAAGAGAAGACATTTTTATTGGTCATCCATCAATGACATTGTGAAATCACTGAATCTTGGGCCCAATTCTCCAAAATGTCATTCATGAGCAATGTGTAAAATATATGTGGAATGTACCAAGGTTTGGGACAGTGATACAGGAATTAGTCTTTTGAAACGGCATTTTTTCTTTCAAGGTGTCCATTTCTACTTAAATATTGTTATGCACACAATTTTTTTTATGAAATTATGATGCTATTTTGTTTTGAAGAGGACATTTTAATATCTTTGTAATACATGAATGGAAAAAAACATTTTTTAAAGTGAAATATTATTCAAATTATTGAGAAAATGCCAGAACTTGGTGTAAAAATCAACAAAATCTCTGTTATTGTTGTTTCATTTTCCACAAAGGTCTTGTTTGAGCAAGGCTGATATAAAAAAGGGTGTTTACTGCTATCTGATATTTGCTTATTTTGTTTATTAAACATCTTTGACTTGATATTTTCAGGTGCAGATGAGTGACACAGATCAGATGAATGAAATTCTTTATCCTCGACATACACTTGTTGGCGTTATGCAAATCCATTATTTTTCTCCTATGGTTTTATCAAACCCATCCATTATCCATTATAACTGCTAAATACACCCCATAAACATAATTTTACACTCAGAGGTAGACTTTATTCAGGAAAAAGTACTGCTTTTGATAGTATCGTGACTGATAAAAAGAAGTTTAGCTTCTGAATCTGGCATAATTATTGTTGAAAAAATTATGTATTCTCCATAGCCCCAGTTGTATATTCAAGGAATAAGCAGCCCTTTGATTAGTAATACCATGATAGGTTTGGTATTGATAGGCCATCAAGGTTTACTGCTACAGAAATACTGTAGCGTATTTAACTATTTGATAGAGCACCAAAAAGACAAATGTATTCTCGGTAGCCCCTGTATTCTCCGTAGCCCCTGTATTTTCCACAGCCCCAGTTGTATTCAAGGAATCAGCAGTGCTTTGATTGGTAATACCATGATAGGTTTGGCATTAATATGCCATCAAGGTTTACTGCTACAGAAATACTGCAGCTTATTTAACTATTTGATAGAGCACCAAAATGACAAATGTATTCTCTGTAGCACCTGTATTCTCCGTAGCCCCCATTAGACATTGTCATTAAATAAATTTTACCACAGGTTCTGGTATACAAATCTTTGGCCTAACCACACCATATAGGTATGTATAATTGGTTTGATAGATTATTTTACCAGAAAGTATATGTACTGGTACATGATATGATACTTGTGAGTAAAATATGAAACAAATACACTGAGGGAAAATATTGAAAGTTTGGTATCATGAACAGTTTGAGGTGAAACCGAGAGATTATTTTGATGCCACAACAAGAGCTATAAGTGTATAATGTGGTAGAACCTGTGTAAACTGTGAAATGGTGTGGTATAATTTGTTCATGGGAAAACATGGTAAAGTTTAATTAATAAAAGAGGGCTACGGAGAATACAATATCTATCTGAAAATTTTCTATCGAGTGAGTGGAGCATTTTCGCAAACTAAACAATGTTGTGAAGATTTCTAGGTTTTCCAGGTTGTAAACATGAAAACTAAGATTCCTTGAGAAAAAAACACTGAGTGAGGAGGAGAAGAGAGAAAAGAAGAGGTTAAAGATGAGGAGATACAGATTATTTTTAAAATGCTGTAACTCGAAAACTAGATGAGGATAATTCATGAAATTATCACATCTGATTTTGAATACACTTAATTTTCCAGATCAAACTTACCTCGCGTTCTACAGAAGATTAAATTTTTTACCATTTTGAAATGCAAATTGACACCTTGAAAGTAAAAATGCCGAAAGCATTCTATTCATCTTTCAATGAGATACTAGAATTAAAATCTTTAAAAAAGTGAAATGGAAACAAAAAATATAATGTAGGCACGTCATTATGATAACAATCAAATATTTTAAAATCCTTTTCTGGACCTGAAGAATTAACCCAAACATGCATTATATTTTATTTAAATATTAAGTTTATTAAAAATATTTTTTATTTTAAATCAAGATGGTACAAGTATCTTCTAAAGTTGACTTTATTGCAAAGAAGAAGAAAAAATCTTGGGACTCCCCATTTGACCTTTTCTCATTCTTACCTCATGTGGCAGATGGCCGTGAATAAATATCTGGCAAGTACATTAATTTGCAGCCCTGATAATTAATCATAAGCACTCCAGCTCTGTGTTTTATGGATAATTGATGAATCCCACTGAACAAATAAAACCCAAATCAAACTTGTCCATGGCAGGGTCATAGCAGTATCGAGTAACTGGCAGGAGACCCCGCATAGTCCAGACCTGCTGCACCACCAGCTTCACAATGTGTAACTGAATCATCACTACTTAACAGTTTGAAGTTCTTCCACTGGTCGTTGGCAGTTTACTTTTATTCATTGATCAATTTCCAGTTGCATTTTCAGTCAGATTTGAAGCATTTTTCATCCACTTTTGAAATAAATGATGACAGTCAATTTCAATGGGACGTGTAACAATAGACAAGTTACACATGAAAGCCCTCGATGAAATGGATTACGCAGTCAAATACCTTACATCGGCAGGTTGAGTTTCACTTATTACTACTTATCCCCCGGAAAATGATGAACTCGATGAATGTTGCCAGTTCGGTGGAGGTGTGCCAAGTTTGAAATTGTGATAATATGCTTAACTGTTAAGGGTTTTAAAGATGGGATTTGTCTGAAATGCAACATATCAACATGCTTGAATTTCAATTCCTTTGCAATTGTACCTAAACTGAGAAAATGCTCTTAGCTCCATAACCGCTATCAGTAATGACATGCTGTCTGTCAGATAAGAAAAATCTGGTATTAGCAGATAACTTATGGCAATTTTAGAAAATTTAAAATTTGTGCTCATAACATCCTTTGATGGGATTAGCATGATGTCACAAAATGTCACAAAACTGCAACAGTTTGAACATTTCATGAAAATTTTTCAAAAGGTGGTTTCAAATTCAAACATCTCACTTTGAGTTCATAAAGAGGTTGAATTTCAAGTGGAGAAAATCTTGTCTGGCAACAGACTGTTGGTTCTGTTACACAGATAGATGAATATCTGACACTTTATCAAATAGCTGAAAGTATTGAAAAGGAAATAAATAATCCCTTTAAAATAATAAGATAAGTTCATAAAATAGACATTTTGAATATCTCCATTAAACAAATGAAATGTGTATAATAATATATAGTCAAGTTGCAAGATGATTAATGAGTTAGTAAAGGGAAAGATTTTTTCTCTGGTGGAGTTTCAATATTTTATATATAAGGTACTATCAAAAAGAAAAAGATATTTCCTATTAACTTATTTACACCTCAGGTTTATTCCAATGGATCTCAATAACTCTATTCCTATGGGTATAAATTTTGCCAATGACATGGAGAAGTTTATTTTTTATAGATTTCTACACAAGTAATTTATGACCAAATTTACACTGAAGATACGTATTTTGGAAGATGATATGGAATTTTCAATCAGTTTTGTATTTGATCAAAATATTTATTTGATCAAATCAGTTTTATATTTGATCAAAAATTTTATTTTCTCTTTTAAACTGATTTTGTGATATGTTAATGACGTGGCTGAACACCACAAAATTTCAAAAACATGTTGTTGAATTAAAAATTAAGATTTGCATTAAATTTGAAATTCAGCATGGATGTTAGAATATATGAGAATGACATTGAAGTCTATTGGATTGTTGCTTGCCATTGTTTATATACTAGACATTTCCAATATATGTCTGCATGATAAAAATCATATTTTTAGGCACATACAGCCCTCTTCCCGCCTTTCCTAATCTGGATTTGGACATGAGAGGATCAGTTTACTTTCTTCATGGGATTAAAGATTGGGGTCAAACAAACAACTTTATCCCTGACTGGGCCAGGCGACTTTGATACTGCAGAGATAATAAGTTATGCAGAGGGATGAGCAGCTTTTGGAGGCAAATTTAATGGGATGTGCACGGGAGGTAACCAGGTCCACATGCAGAGGGCAGCACCAGCATTGTGATGGAGCAGTGATTGTCTGATACATAATGGTACGATGCTGCTCACATCACATACTCCACCTCTCAAAGGCCCCGGAGGGTCACCCCTGTAATGCCTTAATGCAATCGGATCATCTGATAGCCACTGGTATCGGGTGTCGGGCCGCCACATCAAATCACCAGTTACATTCTCATGGAACCCCCTAGCCAGGATGCCATACATCCTTATAAAATATTTTTAAAAAGTTAATGTAACCATGAGCTGTCTGCAAACCAAATGATAAAAATAGGTTTGATCTCGGACATGTGCCTATATATAGCATTACCATATATAAACTTTCTGTCAACCTGATGTTTCAAAAGAGATTAAAAATACTTATGTACATCCTAAAATGTAGAGAATATTATCCATTCAATGCTAAGATAGCAAAGCATTTTTTTAAATTGGTAACCTTACCTTATGACCTTTAAAGATATTTCTTTGATGGAGTTGAAAATTGTGTTCCAAGAGAAATAAGAAAAAAACGGTGATTGGGTGGTGGAACACCCTCTAAATAATATTATTCTCCAGAAAATTGAGAAATTTTGCGCCCCCTGTTGTTAAATTGCTCATAATGTTTACAAAGAACTACAAGGCATTGTCACACCCCACTGAGCACATGAGTGAAGTATTCTATGGGACACTATTGATTTCCATCTTTCCCTCCATTGGGTCACAGGCTTTTCTGATTTTTGTACAAGTGATCTCAGATCTGGGCAGAAATATTAATTAAGGTAAGGCTAGGTTACGTTTTGAAACACTGAATTTAAGGATTGGATGGCATAGATCAGAAATATCCACACCTCAAGGTCCTAAAAGTAAAATTGATAACCATATACATGGACTAAAAATGATCACATCCAAGGTTGTGATTTAAGCTTTCATCCTTTTAGTTGTTTTTGAGTGAAGCGAGAATTGACATTGCATTGCTCACACAATTTCGAAATTATCTTAGCTTTTCAGATTCCCTATGAATGTAATACATACAGAGAATTGTTGTAATATGGCTGGAAGAAAAGTAATTTGGGTTTGCACATTTGATTTTGTTTTTCCAGCAGTTAATTTGTGATTCACCATTTTGATGTGAATGAAGATCCATTGATAAATAATACTTGGCTGTTGTTATTGCTATCAATCTCTTAATGTGCTGAACTAATAACACTATCAGCCAGTTTAGTACGGTCCTATAAATTAACATGAAAATTGAATTATGTTGATCAGAGAATCGATCAGCTGATTACAAGAGCGGAATCTGAGTCACCTTCTTGTGCATTTCTTTGATTATTTTGCTTGAACGGACAAAGCGATATGGATCAAGTTTATATAAATAAAGCCACTAAATCATTCATAGGTTTCTGATTTTTGTTGTATTATATCATCGAGGGTAATGCCACAATCTTCCTCATATAACACGGCATATGCTTCCAAGTATAGTTGAAAGAGAGAGGTCAATTTAAGGTCACAAGGTCATTTCATAGGTCACAGATCATGACAGGAAATGAGTTCAAAGGTCAGTGGTGGGGTCAAAGCATTCCAAAAGATTAAAAAGTCAAATTTAACTGAGCGTTGATTTGTCTTTATGATTTGTAAATATGACTTGAATACCCCACTTGGTGTCACTTAGTTTTCTTGATGAAAATATAATGCAAGACAGTCTAGGTTTCCTTCACATCCTTATCAAAGATGATATTTCAATTTCAAGATGACTTCAGGGCAAAGAATTGTCATGTGGTGAACAGATTTATTTTTCAGAATCAAATCAGTTGAGAATTACTTTGCTATATACTTGATATTCCGTTTCATGCATATGTCAACTTTGAATTAGGGATCTTTAAAGTTTTGATAACCCCATAACCAGTTTGTTGATGAAACAGTCTGAACTATATTTAGTCAATCAAAATTCTGATTGAATTTTAATAAAAAGATTGAGTCAGTAATTTCAAAATGTCTTTTCCAGGTGGAACATGTTCAGACCAGGATGATAATATTGTGGTTAGGTTTACTGATAATGATTGCAGTGTAGCTTATTTTTTTTATATTTCAGGTTCATATGACCACACAGTTCGATTATTTGACACCAGAGGGCTGAGCAGTGTGTTGTCAGTGGACCATGGACAGCCCGTGGAGAGTGTCCTCATGTACCCAGCGGGTGGCATCTTCCTCTCAGAAGGTAAATTTTACAATCAACATTAACTAACTATTTAAAATCATTTGCACCAAAATGCTTGCATTAAATCATTCCATGGACAATGTTACATCATTTGGAGGTCATGGTTGATTTTTTTACCCATGATTAAATCCAACTTTGACCAAAATAGATCATAGGCAGAATTCTCATTGTACTTTGTTTATAATTGATTCAGAGAATTTATATAATTCCTGTTCAAATTCTTTTTGTTAGTTCCTGTATGTAGTTTTCAATGGGAAAACATAGTAAACAAAATTGTAATCGGCCTATATGATATTTTTTGTACAAATACTTAATCAATAATAGTCATTGATTATAACTGCTAGGCTCAAAATATAATTACTATTTATCAGTAAATTCTTGGACCATTATTGGCAAGAAAGTGAAGGATGCTATTGTAAGAAAGTGAATGGTGAGTTACCCGACACATTCCCAGATTTTGTCATATTATATGTTGTAAGGTAAAAACAGAAATGAGTACAGAGGTCTGGATAGTGTCAGAATGAGCTCAGAATTAGGATTACCAGGCCAGGTTCGTGCTAGTGGTGATATTTCTAACCAAAGCTGATCCCTTGGCCAGTTTTAGGGATCATATTGATCTATATTTGGATAAAAAAGGATTGATTGTTGTTGGATGATAAGAAGTAGAGTTTTAAGGTGTTTTGTAATGGGTGATGGAGACATAGCTTGCTTTTGATTTCCCTACCTACCCTACTTCAATCCAGCCGCCTTAAAGTTTTTGTTTTGATTTCTTGGTGAAAAGATATAGTTTCTAGTTATCATTTTTATATATCCATTCTCAATATACTTGATCACATTTAACGAAAAAAAAGAAAAATAAACTAAAAGTAAAAATCTGTCACCTGTCCTATTTTTCCAGGGCACATTAGGAGAAGCAAGGTTATTATTATTTTTTTTGCCTTCTAGTTTATTGAGAGCAAGTGTGTGCCTGGTTAATACTAACCCTGGCCCAAGCCTTGACATAAAGAGACACATTTTGGTTGCCCAGTTGGGCCACCATAGCATGAGAAGTGGTGGCCCGAAGTTTCTAAGGATAATAGGATGTGTGATACAATAAAGAGCATTGTACATAATGTGGAGTGGGGAATACTTGTCCCAATTAAATATTGACCGTGATATGATATCTATCAAGGATTTGAATAATAAAATCAAGATAGTTTGGGCCACTAAAAGACAAAAAATATGGTTGCCCAACTGGGCCACTGGGCCAGTGCGTATGTCATGATGGGACATATTATAATTGCCTCCTACCCTCTCCCACCAGTCTCGTGCATTATAGTCAGCAGCAGCCATACCAGGTATTTGAGGATAGGATGGGTAGACCTATTTGATGTGATTTAGGTCGAGAGATTGTTTGTCAGGGTAGGAGGGACAGGTATGATAACTATGGGTTGTGTTTTTATACAGGCAGATCATCTTGGCCAGGCTGGGACAGGTATTACAGATAACAATCTGGGTGGAAATTGCTGCTCATCCTTTGTCTACATACAAATACACACATCAGACACACAACTATTCATACACAATACACATTGCTGCTTTTACCTCTAATATTTAAAGGTTCTGTTTGGCTGAAGCTTTGCAGCATCGATGTAGTTGTAATATTCATGATTTAAATGCTAAAAAATTATTATTATTATAATTATTATTATTATTATTATTATTATTATTATTATTATTATTATTATTATTATTATTATTATTATTATTATTATTATTATTTTTATTATTATTATTATTATTATTATTATTATTATTATTATTTTTATTATTATTTTTATTATTATTATTATTATTATTATTATTATTATTATTATTATTATTATTAGTATTATTATTATTATTATTATTATTATTATTATTATTATTATTATTATTATTATTATTATTATTATTATTATTATTATTATTATTATTATTATTATTATTATTATTATTATTATTATTATTATTATTATTATTATTATTATTATTATTATTATTATTATTATTATTATTATTATTATTATTATTATTATTATTATTATTATTATTTTTATTGTTATTATTATTATTATTTCATATCCAGTATAATGGAATATGAGGAATATTTTCTCTGTGATGGAAGTTGCTGTTATGAATAAGAGGGGCAGGGTGATGAGGTAGTTGTGATAAGTTCAAAGCAAGTCTGCTGTGTTGAGGGTTAACCTGAATGTGAAAATAGTTGTGCTTATTGGAGAAATGACATACAGAGGAGCCGCATATCTATGGGGCGGCTGACAGAGTCACGTCAGATGAGTGATAATATGGGCACCTTTGACAAATAACATCACAACTTTCCTGAGCAGATGACAAATACTCGCAGGTGTATGAAACTAGTTATCACGGAAAGGAAATAAGCGCATAACTGCTGGGGAGGGCACTCTGGGAAAGTTTGAGATCAGATGTAGAATGAAAAAAGGCAAATATTTGAAGGAAAAATCTCTCTTTTTGAAATTGTCTTTCCCCACATCCCAGTAACCAGATATTTTTTGGGGATATCCTCCCCTGGCTTCAGCTGATGAGGCTTAAATCAAGGTGGAAATTAGCAGTGAAAAGGAAAGCAGAGGAGAGACTGCTAACATTGGTGATGTAGTGTGGGGAAGAGTTGTTACCTGGCCGACCAGGAGGTCAAACCTCACCTGTCCCATGCTGATAGCAGGGGCAAAAAATGAAAAGAAATCTTGGCACTCAGACATACAATAAGGAAAATTGCTTCAATTGTTTTCTTCTTTTTTTCATCTTCTCACTACATAATGCACTGAATTTGTCTGGATGGTTTCTTTTTAAAGGAATGAAAAAGTGTCATTGTTATGATGCCGTTAACTTTTTTAATGCCTTTATATTCTGTCATATTTTCAACCAAAGTAACTTTTACAAATGACATTTTCCTGCAAGGCATTAGCATCATAATGCTTATTTTACAATGATGAGAACTAACCTTTTGTTATTGACCCAGACATTTACAATTTCACATCAAAATAATTTGAAAATAATGCAGTCTGAGATCAACCTTTTAAAAAACAGATGGACCCTTTAAATAACTTATAATTTGACTTAAATCAGTAAAAGGAGAAATACAAAGCTTGGAAAGGGAGTAGGAAGTATGGGAACCATATGTACAAGTAGGCTCTACACATCCGCCACATATACTTGTCTCTGTTTTTTTATATACCTTTATGCCTGTCTTGATAGATTACCCAAGCAGCATTTTTGCAGCAATTTCCAGGATGTTTTCGGTGGTCACAAGTCGAGTCGCAGTGTGAATGCCCTGTTACACTGTGGGTGAGTGTGGGGCCGTGATTCTCTCCGCCGACAGCGATCCGAGCGTGAACCATCAGAAATCGGGCCGTGATGCAGGATAATAAAGATGACCCGGTCTAACCTGTATCGCACAAGCGACCTTACATCCCTGTTTAATTTTTATGGCGAATTTATCAACTGCGGGGAGGGGAAAGAAGTACCAAGACCGGCAGCAAGGAAGCGGATGGATTCATCGTTTAGATATAGACGCCTTTGCCCTCTGTAACATTTATTTCATCCAAATTTCATCAGTTTCAGGACACCTAGGGTAGAAGGGCAGGCTTGTGTGAGCTTAACAGGTACTTAGTGGACAGCAGGGGTTGAGATAACCAAATCGAGACCCCGCATACATCGAGCCATGTACACCCCGGGCTGCCTTGTTCATGATCGCATCTGGCAGAAAATTCATCATGTCCCTGACTACGAAGCATATCGCAATACCAGCATGGCGCCCTGATTCTTTTTATCCTATATCTCCATCCGAACTGTGCCATCCAACAGGGGGTGCATTTCTGACATGCTCGGCCAATCAGACGACTCTAAATTGGTATGATCTCCCGGCAACCAATAAGGAATGATAAACAAATTTGATGCAAGGTCATTACATATGTATATATACATATATATTGCAGGAGGTCCCAAAACCGAAAATTGGTAGCAGTTCATTAATTGTGAATTGGAAATAATGTTAAATTTGATGTAATACATAACATTATCAGATTTGAGGGAAAATCATCAACAAGTACTATGCCTCCTGTGGTGATAATTTTTATGGATGATTTGCTTCATGGTGGTGACATGCCTTATTAACAACAAACTTGCTTCTGTCAAAGCCTCATCCTTCACTATTCACAAGACTTGGGTAGAAAAGCACATGTTGACTTGTCAGAATTTTATCGTAGTTTTCATAAAATTAAAGGCAAGTGACAGCGAGACATCGGTGCAATACATTAATCTCACCAATGAAGACATTTCGCTATGTAACCAAGAAATCAAAACCACATGTCACGGGCTACAAAGAGCACAATGTTGGCTCATGTTTTTTTGTCTATTTATTTTTATATCAGAGGAGGTGAGCTGAGAACCTGTCATGGAGGCATACCAGCGAGGAAAAATGAGTGTTACTCGCTGATAAGCTGCAGGGTAGTATGCGGCAGAAATCATATAATTTGTGGCAGTTCGCCTTTTGATATCAGCCATGTCATCTGCAGTGAAACCTCTATGCCCTTGGAAATATTCCTTGCCTCTCCGGCAGAATCATACAGATATATAACCGGCTCTAATCTCCTGAGATTGTAGCATCTGTCATGGAGGCTTCCTGTCAGATTATCATCATCATGTTCAGATAATATTACCAATTATATTTTCCTGTAGATAACCCCCTCAAAACAGAATTTCAAGCTTTTGATATTGTATTTTTATACAGATGAGCCAAGTTATAGGTCTTTTTTTACAAGCAATATGCACTTAAGCTGTTTCTTGAATGTTATGAAATTATATAGAAGAAGATGTATTGAATTCATGAAATATATTTTTATGATATGGCTTGCCTTACATTAAGAGTGGCCCAGAGCCCCTTTTTTGGCCTTTGGACTATGATGGGCCAGTGCTTCTTGGATTTTACTGGCCCATCTGTATCCTAATAATAAAACTACAACTGTCGTACACATGATGTTTCCCTGACTAATCATGCGAGCTGAAACATTGGTAGGGTCAAAGAATGATTTTTGTCAACCACTCACAGACCAGCTAATAAATTGTTACAAGAAGTATCCAAAGTGACAATGGTAGAATATGGCAAACAAAATCTGTCTGCCCTGTGAAAACTCATGAAATAGTCACGATATGTTCAAATCATGATTTGATTCTTGATTGTAAAACATACTGAAAATTTATTCTAGTAAAATATATATTCTGACTAGTTTCCATTCAGGTCTTTAACATAAGCCTCCAGTTGTACAGATACTTTATACGAGGTGTACAGATACTTTATGTGAGGTGTACAGATACCTCATGTGAGGTGTGCAGATACTTCATGTGAGGTGTGCAGATACTTCATGTGAGGTGTGCAGATACTTCATGTGAGGTGTGCAGATACTTCATGTGAGGTGTACAGATACTTCATGTGAGGTGTGCAGATACTTCATGTGAGGTGTACAGACACTTTAAGTGAGGTGTACAGATACTTCATGTGAGGTGTACAGATACTTCATGTGAGGTGTGCAGATACTTTATGTGCGGTGTACAGACACTTCAAGTGAGTTGTGCAGATACTTCATGTGAGGTGTACAGACACTTTATGTGAGATGTACAGATACTTTATGTGAGATGTACAGATACTTTATGTGAGGTGTACAGATATGTTATGAGGCTATGAAGGTGCCAGTGTTTTGATAAAATGAAATTAAATGAAATGACGGACTCTCAATTTTGGGAGTAGTTTCTGTTGTATCGATTACATCACAGTTGCAAATTCACATTGTCAAGGTTTATGGCACATTACTTGAACTTCTTGAATATTTTCTTGGTCCAATAAAGTGTATTTTACATTGTCATGTCGATGAAGTATGCAAGCCAAAAGATTTATTGCAGGTGCATAGCAAGTGTATCTGTATAATTTATTAAATTGGTGCAAGCTGTTATCCTCAAAGATTGCAGTTGACACAATGTTCCAACTTAAATTCTATGATTTGATAATGAAATTTCAAAATCTATTGACCCTGCAATGGTTTTGTGTTTATAATTTTCAAGATATTAATAATTAAAAGTAAATTATTAGAAAATAAAGCTTTGATCCTGAGTATATATATGGTGTGTCTGTTACAGGTGGCAATGTGATTAAGGCGTGGGATGCCCTGGCAGGAGGGAGGCTGCTCGCCTCCTTCAGCAACCATCAAAAGACTATCACCTGCATGAGCTTTGCCAGCAAGTACCAGAGGCTTCTCTCAGGCGGACTGGACAGGTATGGTGCTAGGGTGCAGTCATGGTACGGTGCAGTAGTGGTAGGGTGCAGTAGTGGTAGGGTGCAGTAGTGGTAGGGTACAGTCATGGTAGGGTGCAGTCATGGTAGGGTGCAGTCGTGGTAGGGTGCAGTAGTGGTAGGGTGCAGTAGTGGTAGGGTACAGTCATGGTAGGGTGCAGTCGTGGTAGGGTGCAGTAGTGATAGGGTGCAGTAGTGATAGGGTGCAGTCATGGTAGGGTGCAGAAGTGGTAGGGTGCAATCATGGTAGGTTTCAATCATGGTAGGTTTCAATCATGGTAGGGTGCAGTCATGGTAGGGTGTGGAAGGGTGCAGTCATTGTAGGGTGTGGAAGGGTGCAATTGTGGTAGGGTGCAGTCGTGGTAGGGTGCAGTCATGGTAGGGTGCAATCGTGATAGGGTGCAGTCATGGTAGGGTGCAGTTGTGGTAGGGTGCAGTAGTGATAGGGTGCAGTAGTGGTAGGGTGCAGTCACGGTAGGGTGCAGTCATGGTAGGGTACAGTCGTGGTAGGGTGCAGTCATGGTAGGGTGCAGAAGTGGTAGGGTGCAATCATGGTAGGTTTCAATCATGGTAGGGTGCAGTCATGGTAGGGTGTGGAAGGGTGCAGTCATGGTAGGGTGTGGAAGGGTGCAGTCATGGTAGGGTGTGGAAGGGTGCAATTGTGGTAGGGTGCAGTTGTGGTAGCATTCATACCTGATAGGGTGCAATCATGGTAGGTTTCAATCATGGTAGGGTGCAATTGTGGTAGGGTGCAATCATAGATTTGATCATTTTCATGATAGATATAACTTAAAAAGCAACAACAAAAAATGTATATATTTACACGTTTCTTCCCTTTGTTTGGAATCCTATCTTTGTCGTCCTTAGCAGGATAGTGTGCTATAAGATAGGGTGCATGTGGGGGCCATGGTAACCTTGCCTGTCCCCATAATATATACCCCAGTCCAACATGTATCATCTGATAGCGCCCTCTAGTATCAAATACTTCTATTGTCCACATAACACATTCTATTATCTGATATTTGTTTATATATCATTTAGACGTTTTTTGCCATTATTATATCTTCGTTTCCGGATGGCATCTGTTTCAATGCCTTGGCACGGGAATATAGAAATATAAGCAGCGCAGATTACGACATAAACACCCCGCGGGCGATATTTACATGGGGCTGGTATATTTGATAGGAAAGTGTCGGTATCACTCAGGCCAGGGTCTTTTATTTGGCATTTTGTATCCTTGAAAGACATGTTTAAAAGACATATATGAAAAGAAGGAAAATAAAGTAACTCTGAAATTTGTTTAAAAATGCAGTGAAGAATCCCGTGCTGAATGTTGTATAATACAGACTTTGTAGAAAGTGGAGGAAAATAATATGTCAGGAGGTCAAAAGGAAATCAGGAGCCAAGTATTTTGCAATTTGAATAAAAATTTGAATAATAAGATTTTCTGCCCAATACATGCTCAGTCATAATCTACTATAGGCCATTTTTATATGGTATCCCCTGTTAAGACATATATTAAGGAAGTCATAGGCAAGAATGGGACATGGTTCAGTGATATAGTCATGTATTTAAAATGGAAAAGGTAGTCTGGAAGTAGACAAAGTTAAGAAGATTTTAAAAACTTAGAAATATGATATCTTTACAATTTTCGGTTAAATGGGATTCTCTCAGATCACTGCTTAAACAGTTTTAGTTATAATGCCAAATTTATTGGTATAATTCCCATTTCTTGCATTTTTTTAGCGAGAATATAAACAAAGTTATGATTTGTTTGGCCTAAGAGGGCAGAGTAGATTTCAGGTAGAGCATTTCTTTGCATCAGACTACATGACGAGGATCATTTATAGAAGCATAAAGTCTACTCTGTCCACGATGGAGCTCACGTTTGCTTCTACCCAGCATTCCAGCATCCAGATCTAAAGATAAGACCACTTTTTACGCAGACCACCAATACAGGTGTATAAAAATTAGACATACAAATATTGTACACAGAGAAACAATTTAATGTGGAAAATTGAACATTCTGGCATTAAACAGAGGGTAGGATTTCTTGTTAGATTAAGGGGTTAATTTCAGTTTTGATCTCAGATATCCAAATAGTCTGAAATTTGAGTGGACCTTATAATCTGTTTAACTCAGGTTCAATAGTTTAATATAGGAGAACATGATACTTTTTTGAGAATTAAAATCGATTTTTAAAATTTGCTAGTTACAGTGAGCTATGTGTCTTGATATGATGGCTTACATATTTCAAACTTTGACAAATGTTATGGAAACATTCTATCAATTCTTTGTTGAATATTATGACAGAAAATGGTCAAAGCAATTATGTATTAAACTAAATGCCTTAAAATTGAAGAAATTGAATAAATATGATTAAGAAATATATAAGAAATATTGGACACAAGCTGAATATAGATTCTGAAATGTGGCTGATGTAATTTTATTTCTTCTGTGGTTTCCTTTTAGCACCACAAGGAAGCCAATTGAAATTCTCAAGTTCAAGTCACATTAGAAATTTATAATATATATTTTTTTAGACAAAGGGGCATGTTCTGGAGAGTGATGGTTATGGGTAACTTTCATTGCAAAATATTGCAATGATTTTCTGTGGTATTATATTTGATTTATGATTTTATATATATGTGTATAATATAAACAGGTTTTACCATCAAAGTGTACCACTAAAGACGTATTGAACAAAATTTCTTTTGTCTACTATTATATATGAGTGTTAACATTTCTATTTGATATTTAATTGCAGATTGGTGAAGGTTTATGATGTGGGGACATACCAAGTTGTTCACACCTTGGACTACCCATCTGCCATCCTCAGCATTGGGGTTGCGGTGAGTACATGAATAAAAGTAGTTTTAGTCAACAGTTCTACTAAGTGCCCCTCAAAGTATTGACATAATTTGATATCAAATAGAATACATAAAGTATATTTCTTTAGAATATGGTCAGTCAGTTCTGTGCTCCTGAAATCTCAAAAAAAATTCATTGCCCAGAAATGAGGATGTTAACTTAAATGGACCATTGTGAAATGATGTGTGCTACTGTGATGTAAGCTGGTGTCATAAATGCTATTGTGATGCATGCTACCATGGTTACATTATTATGGTGCAAGCTACCATGGTGCATGTAACTTTGGTGAATGCTACTGTGGTGCACATTATTATGGTGCACACTATTGTTGTGCAAGCTACCATGGTACATGTAACTTTGGTGAATGCTACTGTGGTGCACATTATTATGGTGCACACTATTGTTGTGCAAGCTACCATGGTGCATGTAACTTTGGTGAATGCTACTGTGGTGCACATTATTCTGGTACACACTATTGTGGTGCATGCTACCTTGGTGCATGCTACCTTGGTGCAGTACTGTGATGCATGCTGATGTAGTCACTAGTGCACCCTTGTGTGGTGCAGGCCAGTGTTTTACCTGTGGTATCTGAGGGCATACTGGCCCAGCAGTTGAGGTGAGCCAATCTGGAGGCTTGCATATTACTGTGGAATTGTAATGGTATGGACAGACATTGCACAAAATATAGGTGGATGTCTAAGTTTTGTCTTTATATTAGCTCACCTTGGCAGGCCCTTACCTCTAACAATATGTGTATAATCACATGATATGTGTGAATACCACCATGTTACCAGGCCCTTTATTGACAATGACGCATAAAAATGTTACTATTCATAAATTATATGGTGGGGTGCCATCTTACATAACAATCAGTGCCATCTGGTGGAGTTTTCCAGAAGGCCCTCCATGACTGCCGGAGCCGTCTTTAAAAATTTCCACCTGCGAAGGCCATTATTTTGTGCGCATGTAATCGGAGCAATATGAAAGGTTGTGCCCTCTAGTGGCCAACTCATGCCTCCACGTTCTACATCTTAATACCATCAAATATATTAACTCGCATAACCTGTCTATCAGAGGGGGTAGCTCTGATGGTTTGGCAACCTAGGGCCTCCCTTACATCCATTCTGTCGACCCCACTGTTTGAAGGGTGTCAGCTTCTATTTTAATATCAACTCATAACGAGGCTTTGATCAGTCTCTCGCATCCTGGGCGAGCACGAATCAAACAATCGTGCCCATAATGATCGTAAGCAGAAGCTTGTAACCCACCATGGCATTCAAACTTCAAAGCATTCACTAATAAAAATCACTGGCTCACATAGGATAAAAAGTAGTTTGCATAAACAGAAGGGCGGAGGGGTAAGGATGGGTAACTCATCAGTCGAGGGTGGCTTGCGATGGGGGGAAATCATCTGACAACATTGTAGGCAAAGTGAAATGGGAGAACTCAATCTTCAACCAATATGGAAGGTTATGCCTCACATTTTATACTCCAGGTGGCACCACTATTGCTTTACTGCTCTATTTGGATTGTTAAATACTGATAAATGACTTCGCTCAGTATGATGAAATTAATACCATTTTTCACTTAATATCAAATGTTTTCAAATCCTAGTGATTAATAATTAATGTTTATTTAGGAATTGTGATAATTAAGCACAAGGTGGCGCTACCATTGTAACGCTATTTAAATCTTAAGAAATGTAACGTTGAAATATAGATGCTTATATTTCTGTGGTCTATTAATATAAAGGGTTTGTATGTTACTTTTATAAGAATACCTGATTTAAAAAAATGTTTATTACATAGTAATCTCCATTAAAATGTAAATTATATTGCATTGCTTTAAAGCATTTTGTAGTTGATCGGTTGATATAAGGAAGTTTAAATTTACAGTCAGGAAAAAGCTCATTTGAAATGTTATAGAATTGTGGAATAAAAACCCTGATAAGATGAGGAATAGGGTTTTGTATGTGATTTATTAGAAAACGTTGAGGCATAAGGACGGGTGGGAAGGTCTTGCTGAAGGGATGTAATACGCAGTCTGGCATTCAATTTAGCGCCATCTGTAGGTGTTTTTCACGGCTGGTGCAGATTGTAGCATCATTACATGTGATCATCCAATTGAAACATAAGACTGCCGCTGTAACATGTATTTGATACATACCACTAGGCCCCCAACCTTGGGGACCATCTCACACATACCATACCCTCAAATCGGAGGGAACATCTCTAGCAGTCAATGAGAAATAGAATATTTCTTAGATAATCAAAAGGCAATATCTAACCCAATGAAGGAGTGGAGTAAATTTAATAAACATAGTGCAGTGAAATCCCATAGAATTATGTTTTATCCCGGTGGGATGGATACAAACAATGACTCTGATTTCTTTGCCATGACCAACTGTGGTTGAAGGGTGTACTGTCACCTGTGGGGTCTGTCCATCTATCTGAATGTTTGGTGCAGTTTGTCCTGGCTATAACTCTGCAACTTTGTTTATTAATATTTGGTATGAAGCTTAATTTTTGAGTTTGGTGGGCACCATAAGAATTTGTATTTTAGATTGACCTTTGACCTAGGCACACTGATCTTAATTTTTTAAAGTTTGTCCTAGCGGATTGGTTTAATATCATTTGTTTTATTTTTTGATAGATGATTTAAAAAAAATATTCAGACAAGAAAAACTGCTGTCAGTTCAGGAATATAATCCTGATCTTTTTCTGTTCAGGACCACTTTATTTCTTTTATCGAGATTTCTACCATCTTTGAAAATAGCTAAATATATTATTAGTCTTGTGATGTCTTTCTCCAAAGCTTTATCACACAACAGATACATTGATGCAATTTTAACAAAGTGGCTGCTGTGGATGACTGTGAGAAATCCAAGTAATAGACTTGAAACATACCAAATGCAACAGCAAAGGGAAAAAAGAAAACCAAAAGCTAGTTTAAAATGAATTTGAATATATTAAAGAAGATTATAATACAAAAATATTTTTAAATTGAAATTATAGAGGGTATTAAGAGTTTTGGGTATTAAATTTTGATTTTATAATATTGCAACCTTACGTGTGATTGACTACCATTGCCACATCTGAAAGGCAGGCAGTCATGATGCAGTGCTGCCACCTGGAAACACATAATAGAACTAACTATAGTTTTGCACTCTTGTATAGTTTTAGATATTGCATGAGTTGTAGATCAGTCGAAGTAGATCTGCTTTCCGATGTTTTGTATGAAAATTGCAAAGTTTACCTGTTAAAAGATACTTTCTTTAAAATAAAGGAAATATACTGGTATTTAATTTTGTTGAAAATATAATTTCAGGGAGATGACAGCATGTTAGCAGTAGGAATGGCCGATGGTCTTTTATCTATGCAGCATCGGAAATCTGAGGATGATATCAACGAGAAATCAAGGATGAAGAAAAAAGCTTCCTATAAATATATATTACAAGGAAAAACCCATGTTGCTGCTAAGGTTAGATCTATATAGTCATGATGTTAAAGCTCAATTATATGCCAGTCTTGTATTTTGTTGAACTTTCCTCTTTGGTCTTTTTAGAACAGATTTCTTAAAAAGTCCAAGTATTTAATGATGATGTGAAATGAATAAGATATTCATCAGGTCTGATTGTCACTCTTCCAAAATATGTTTTAAAGTCAAATACAGGAATGACATTCACCAAACACCAGGTGGCAGAACCTATTAGAAAGTCAAGCAGAGCCATCTGGTGTCAAGCATTTGTCATCAGCATTGCATTAGTTTCTTTATTGAATCTGCAATATGAATTTACATTGTAGGGAGATGATGTTGTGGAACATAAGAGAAAAACTCAACTCGCCAAATATGACAGATTCTTCAAAAAGTTTGAATATACTAAAGCATTAGATGCAGCTCTTGATGTAAGTATCTTATTTGACTCGAACCTAAAAGATAAGATCCTCGGAAAAATAAATAATTAATTCTCTCACTCCTTGATGTGTACACTTTGAGCAATTATAAACAAATTGGAATTCAACAATAGTTCTGGTATCAGTCAAGAACTTCATGCCTCAGCGGCCAGTCACGCCTCAGTAAACAAGTAAAAAAAAATGCATTACACATTGACTGATGGATGTTGCAGACAGTATTGGTAGGACGAATGGTGTTTGCGTCAGTAATGAACTACATACTTCAGTGACCACTTTGAAAAGAATGATTGATGGAATTAACATTATTGCTTGAACTGTAAATCTTGATAACTAGTTAGTTAAATGATTTCCTTTGATGAATGATATGGGTATCACAGACAAACTTTTCCAGAGTTTATGTACTCACATTTCTCGGATTGATAAGTTTAAGTTGGAAGAAATGCTGAATTTTGATCATTGCTCGATTGAATACAGGGAATAAGCAAAATGAGGCAACAGGCGAGACTCTTCTGAGTATCCGGTTGTGAAGAAAAATGACACTGATGAAAAAGAATAATTTTTTTTTCAATCTTGAGCTTTTAGATCTAATCATTATGATGAGTTATTGTGTGATGTTTGAAGGTACGCCTGAGGACACGCAGCCCGGAGGTGACAGTCAGTATCCTGCAGGAGTTGATACGGAGAGGGGGGATCAGACCTGCTCTCGCTGGCCGGGATGAGAAATCACTCACTATCATCATCAAATTCATACAACGGTTAGCTTGAGATCAACACAGGTTGGTATACGATGTGTGGCCCATCACAGTTCTGGTGGATATAAATGAAAGAGGCTTTGTCAGAAAACACTGTGTCAGGTTTTGACAAATCAATTTAGCAAACAAACATTTCTACTGCACTTTGTTTACATAAGAATAAACTATATTTACATAAGAATAAATGCGATTTTTGAAGTTTAATTTACAATCAACTCTGTAAATGTTTTTCTTCATGAAATTATAGCTTAAAGCAACATTTTCTCATGATATGTTAGCTGTAGATGGCAGCATGCTGATTGAATTTATTTTAGAGTATCTTTGTTTTCTCACAACACTGTTAGCTTGTTTATATATAGGTATTTATTTATATATTTACTTCATTTTTGTTATAATTGTCTTTTTTTCTCTTTCAGAAACATAAGTAATCCCAAATTTACCAGCATTTTAATGGACATCACAAATATGATATTAGGTAAGTGGACTATTGCATCAAGAGTAGAATGTTTTTTGCATTTTTTTATTTCAAATAATCGGCCAACACCCTTTTTCCCCTTGGCAAATTTGACTAAAGGGGTATTGTCCAAGCCTGTGTTGTCCAGGCATCTGGGAGTCTGTCCCAAGTTGATAATTTGAAAACAATTGATCTTGAGTTCCTCAAACTTTAAACATAGATGAATCTCATAAAGATCTTGAAATAGTGTGCTTGTCGGTGACCTTGACTTTCAATTTAAGGTCATCTGACCTGATTACCTAAAATCTTGTGACCTCTATGAGCTGGTAATAAATTAAAATAGCTTTACCAAACTTAAACCATGGAAGCATCTTATCAGTGTCTCAAAATCGAACTATAAATGCATCTTAACAGTGTCTACGAATTTCAAGGTCATATGATCCAATCTCTGAAAATCTTGAAAACAGGACAGGTTGACAACAAATCAATATGGGTGCTCAAGTAGTGATGAAAATGGCTTGTCCATGGGACATGTGATTTTGAAAATGTACTTGTCCAAATAAAATTTACTGTTGTCCGAATTGTGCTTATAATTTTCTTTGAAACTTTGAGAGACCATATAACATAACAAAATGTGGGGGATATAATTTTCTGATACTAATTGTATATAGGCCAGTTGCAGGTCACCATGCTGCCCCATTGAAAACAACTCACCAGAACTGCAAAAACAAAATCGAAAAGTGCACAAAAAACTCCCAAAAATCCAATCATTGAAAAAACAAGATGGAAACCCGCAATTGCACTATATCTGGTCACTTGCATATAAACCAGTGATATGAAGAAGTTGATATGAAGAAATACGGAACCATTTTTTTATGATTTGATTATTCAGCATGGAAAGTAAATGAAGTACGCTCATATTGTCCAAGTAGAAGCTTACCCAACGGCGATATGATTAAAATCTGTCTTAATAAACAGATAGAAATATTCTTCCACGTGTCAACGGTAGTCCACCTTCATTTAGTAAGTGTAAAATATGCACAAGTCAGAGAAAATGTGAATTAAACAATGCTTAAATATGTATATGCATCACGAGGTCGCAATTATGAAAAGTGGAAGTGACAGGGAGAAGCTCTTATTTTAGGCACGAAAATGATTGGAGAGCCACCACAGTGTATTTATTCACATTGAAATATTAATATATTGCACAATAATGGATCCCTGACACTTTGTATTTACTTATGAAATGACTGCCGAACATGGCATTCCCTGCCAATATCATTAACTTGTCCATCGGACAACTTATTTGAGAATTCTGTGTGTCTGAGGTGATATTTATATGTCCCGGACGTTCAGACGTCCTTTGCAATCTGCCATTAATTGTTATTTCCATGATGCATATTATTAAGTGCTCTTTGATGCTCTGGTTTCAGATATTTACAGTGAACTAGCAATCTCTCATTGCTGTTTTTTTTTTCTCATTGGTGCATATATTTAATGTTCTATGATGCTCTGGTTTCAGATATTTATAGTGAACAAATTGGGCAGACGGCACCTATAGACGAGCTGTTGTTACGCTTGAAGGAGACCGTAGATCAGGAAGCAGATTACATGAAGCAGCTGATGGAGGTGATGGGAACCATGGACACACTGTTTGCTGCCTCCCAGAGGTCAGAGGTCACCACCAGCACCAATCACAACACAGACATTCTACAACCCTCTGTCACTGCCAGTGCTGATGTGAAATCATGATAGTTGAAGTGCTGGTTGTGGACTCGTATGGACTAGAGTGGTTGTTAGGGTGCAAGTTGGTTCATGAAAACACATGTTTCTTGGAACTTTAGTGACTGGTAGTTCTGATGTGATGTCAAGACTGAAATGCATTATGGACTGAGCCACATTAACAGGAGATAAGATATAATCTCTTAGATATAGATATTTGAATGATTAAATCTTGTACAAGTGAATGTTTTTAGCTGTGCTGACTTTGTTAGCTAAGATTATGCAGTAAAAATGAAGTATTTTGTCTGCCTGTTTAACTCGATCTTTCCCCTGAAACCACTTGATTGATTTCTCAGCTATTCATTTTATTTATTTTTTTGAACCACGAGGTTCCTTTAAGTCCGGTTTGATTAAATTCCAAACAAATCGAGTCATTCACTTGTCAGCCTCTGAAGAGTCATGCAGTGTGACGAAACACGTCAGGCAAGCTTAGAATAATCTCAGAAAATACAGCTCAGTGACTGAATACCACCAATAGCTTGTAATAATAACTTTTAAAGAATAAAATGGCAAAATTTTACTCGTTTCTCCCTTGCATAGAAACCTGAAACATCATAGTCTCATTATTCTAATTTGAACAAAAATCCCTAGTTGAGTTTTAATTGAGAAGCAATACGTGGTTGATAGAGTCAGAAGCCTTATTGGATACGTTATTTATGCTATTTTTGTCACCATTATTCTTGACTTTCAAAGGTGGCTAAATATCTTAGATTATCATTTATAAAACAATATGTGCTGTCCCCTGCAAGAGATTCACATTTGAATTTCAAAGGGGAGTTGGTCTTTGATTATCATCATTTGTCATTCCAGATAGAGTTATTGCTGTAAATAATATGCATGTAAAATCAATAGCATTGAAATATATGAATAGTAAATGTAATTAAGGGGTTACCAAATATTGAGGGCAATTATAAAACATTTTTATTTCCCAAAGAGGATCTCGTATATTAAGGGGAGTGACCTCAAGTCATTTATTTGTTTCACTCAGTATAACAGAAATGTGATATATATTAAAATAAAATATGTATCAATGAAAGATTAAAACTATAATTTTGTCTTATTTATTTTTGTATTTAAAAGGTTTGAAAATGAAAAATGAACTTGAAATCATCAAAAAAGGATGAAAAATAAAATTTAGAATATCTTACATTATGAAGAAGTTTTGGGAAAGCACTCAATCAAGGTCTGTACTTTTACTCCCTCTAGGTACAAAGTTATGTAAAGGCCTAAGATATCCTGTTTTTGATTGATATTGAGAAACTTAAGCTCAGCAGATAGGTGTTTATTTTTTTCATGCTGTGCTGGCTCTAGGAATTCTTATTAGTAGATTGACATACAATACAATTATATGGATAGGATTGTACCATTCAAATGTGTGATGTCTGATGTGCAAATGTCATCAGTTTGTGAATAGCTGGATTACGTAGACACATCAAAGGCACAGCTAAACAATCCATGATTATTATTTCAGCCCATATTTATAAAATATTGTAGCTTAATAAACAATGAAAAAAATTGATGTACATTCAGTCTTTAAGGTGATATCTCGTACAGAAATTTGATTATCATTCTTGAATCAATTAATTGACGTACATCACAAGAGAAACATGTTTATCAGATCTAAGCCACACATTCAACCTCCCAGTGTGAATATAATATTTTATATTTATGACTTTGTGAATGCACTGATCTCAACATGTGAAGGCCTGTGTCTGCTTAAAAAACTAAAATGATTCTCGTACCACTGACTTGATAGCTTAATGTTATATATTAATCATCAGCTATCACAGTGATGGGGGGATTTTCTGTTATTCTATTGGTTTGACATATGTTATGTACTCTGAAACTACAAGATGTATTTTAAAATGAGGAAATCTATCTATTTTGAATTAGACTCAAATTTTTATTCCATTATTTTTTGTAATGTATAAAAAATACAGTAGCATGCAAAGAAACTTGCATGTATGGAGACCTGGAACATCCATTATAGCCTCAGTTTGAGACTTCTGTAGCAAAGCAATGTGGGGCTGAGGGAGTCGCTATGAATTACATTGCAACACTCAACCAGCAGAGCTGAGAAAATATCTGAAATCTTTAATTATAAATTACTTTGCAGGCATTTCCAGGAAATGGTTACAAACTTCTCAAAAAGATATCTGCTTGAAAAAAAAGGTTTTTAGCTCTACTGAGACTTTAGCTCGCAGAGCTTTAGGAGGGGGAAAATGTCTGTCCGTCTGTCTGTACGTCTGTCTGTCCGTCTGTCAACATTTCTTTAAAAATCTTCTTCTCCAAAACTACCAGTACTACATCTTTCATATTTTATATAGAGGTAGATATATAGTTGAAGTTTCAGATTCCTTCAAATCTTAGTGATGTCACCATTGACCTTAGTGCAGTGACCTTGAGGTCACAAATTTTGTACTGAGCATATCTCAGCAACTACTTATTACAGGATGTTAAAACTTGGTATGCAGAAATGTAGTATGTTTAAGTTGTGCCTTGTTATACAATTTTAGTCATGTGACCTTTGACATTGACATACTGACCTTGAATTCAAAATTTGTGAAGATGCCACATCACAACCATCAGAAGTGAATAAAAAACACTTCATATCTGTTATATACTAACACTATGTTTAAAATTCTTCTCCTCGAAAACTACTAGTAATATTTGTTTCATATTTTATACAGAGGTAGATAGAAAGTTGAAGACTCAGATTCCTTCAAATCTTAGTGATGTCACCATGGACCTTAGTGCAGTGGCCTTGATGTCACAAATTTTGTGAGGAATATATCTCAGCAACCACCTATAAGAAGAAACTAAAACTTGATATACAGGAATGTCTTATGTTAAAGCTGTGCCTCGTCATACAATTTTAGTCATGTGACCTTTGACCTTGACACATTGACCTTGAATTCAAAATTTGTGAACATGCCACATCACAACCATCAGAAGTGAATAAAAAAAAATTCATATCTGTTATATACTAACACTATGTTTAAAAATCTTCTCCTCCAAAACTACCAGTAATATTTGTTTCATATTTAATACAGAGGTAGATAGAAAGTTGAAGACTCAGATTCCTTCAAATCTTAGTGATGTCACCTTTGACCTTAGTGCAGTGACCTTGATGTCACAAATTTTGTAAGGAGCATGTCTCAGCAACCACTTACAAGAAGAAATTAAATCTTGGTATACTGAAATGTCTTATTAACGACCGACCCCACTAGCACAGTTGGTAGAGTGTAGGATCTGAGTCTTTGTTGGTTAAATAAGTGGAGGACGGGAGGTGGTGGGCTCGACTCCCACTGTCCGCAGTGTTACTTTCACACTGGGTAAAAGGCTCGAAAGTCGACCTGATATGGCCATAGTTGCTGAAAGGGTCGTAAAAACACCATTTCATTTTTATATACTAACACTATGTTTAAAAATCTTCTCCAAAACTACCAGTAATATTTGTTTCATATTTAATACAGAGGTAGATAGAGAGTTGAAGATTCAGATTCCTTCAAATCTTAGTGATGTCACCATTGACCTTAATACAGAAATCTTGATGTCACAAATTTTGTAAGGAGTGAATCTCAGCAACTACTTATAAGAAGAAATTAAAACTTGGCATACAGAAATGTCTTAGGTCATAGCCGTGCCTCGTCATACTTTCTTAGTCATGTGACCTTTGACCTTGACACATTGAGCTTGAATTCAAAATTTGTGAACATGCCACATCACAACCATCAGATGTGAATAAAAAACACTTCATATCTGTTATATACTAACACTATGTTTAAAAATCTTCTCCTCGAAAACTACCAGTGATATTTTTTTCATGTTTATTACAGAGGTAGATAAAGAGTTGACAATTCAGATTCCTTCAAATCTTAGTGATGCTACCATTGACCTTAATGCAGTGACCTTGATGTCACAAATTTTGTAAGGAGTATTTCTCAGCAACTACTTATTACAGGATATTAAAACTTGATATGCAAAAATGTCTTAAAGCTATGCCTTGTCATACAATTTTAGTTATGTGACCTTTGACCTTGACATTGACCTTGAATTCAAAATTTGTGAACATGCCACATCACAACCATCAGAAGTGAATAAAAAACACTTCATATCTGTTAAAAACTAACACTATGTTTAAAAAATCTTTTCCAAAACTACTAGTAATATTTGTTTCATATTTAATACAGAGGTAGATAGAGAGTTGAAGATTCAGATTCCTTCAAATCTTAGTGATGCTACCATTGACCTTAATACAGTGACCTTGATGTCGACCTGATATGGCCATAGTTGCTGAAAGGGTCGTAAAAACACCATTTCATTTTTATATACTAACACTATGTTTAAAAATCTTCTCCAAAACTACCAGTAATATTTGTTTCATATTTAATACAGAGGTAGATAGAGAGTTGAAGATTCAGATTCCTTCAAATCTTAGTGATGCTACCATTGACCTTAATACAATGACCTTGATGTCACAAATTTTGTAAGGAGTGAATCTCAGCAACTACTTATAAGAAGAAATTAAAACTTGGCATACAGAAATGTCTTAGGTCATAGCCGTGCCTCGTCATACTTTCTTAGTCATGTGACCTTTGACCTTGACACATTGACCTTAAATTCAAAATTTATGAACATGCAACATCTCAAGCATTAAAAGTGAATGAAATCTAGTTCATATCAACACTCTTTCAAACACCATATACATTTTATACAGATTTGACCTTTGACCTTGATTCTGTGACTTTGACCTTTGTATTATTGTGCAGGCCATAGCTCATGAACGATGAACTTGAAATACTAAATATCTGTTATGTATCAACACTATGTTTAAAAAAAATCTTCTCCAAAACTACCAGTAATATTTGTTTCAAGTTTTATACAGAGGTAGATATTGAGGTGAAGGTTCAGATTCCTTCAAATCTTAGTGATATCACCAATGACCTTAGTGCAGTGACCTCGAGATCACAAATTTTGTACGGAGCATATCTTAGCAACCACTTATAAGAGGAAATTAAAACTTGGTATACATAAATGTCTTAGGTCATAGCTGTGCCTGGTTATAATTTCTTAGTAAAGTGACCTTTGACCTTGACACATTGACCTTCAATTCAAAATTTGTATACATGCAAAATCTCACAACCATCAAAAGTGAATAGACATATATCAATGACCTTTGAGCTATGCATATCATTGCTTTTTTGTAATGTTTTTAACATTTCTTCCTCAATGATCATTTAAATCCTTTTCAAGAGCAGAATTAAGCAGATAGTGATTTTGACCAATCAAAATGCATGTTACATATCAAATTTGGTCCCAACTTGTTATCTTGATTCTCATTGGCTATGTTATTCAAAATGGCAGCCTCCTTGACAACTTACTGACAGCTATTAGATTTTTTGAAAAAATCACAAATTTTGTGCATGAAATGTTGCATTGGTAACATGATAATGATTTAAAAAATATTAATGAATATCTCATCAAAACTGAATTGGGATATTGTATGGAAAATCATAACCTGATTGCTTATTGCACTTTATCTCAGTTCATGTGCTTTCATTCATGTCAGCAGAGCTATCAACCCATAGGGTTATGTTTAAAATTTCAATGCCCTGAATATTGTTCATATATTTTTACCCTTGGCCATTTCAAATTGCCAATGAAATGACTTTGTGGCGGCATCATTTTATTAAGTTTATCTGAGAACTTAAAGAGTAAATGAATTTTTTATGCATACATGTTACTCTATCAGGGCTTGGATGAGTTAATCAATGTTTGATCTTTGCAAATTATCAAGATCATCCTCACCAACTTTTAAAAGATGGCGAATATGGTAAAACCTGGTCAGACAAATTACGTGTTTAGAACTTCCAAAAATAGAAATTTGAACAAAATGATGAAAACCTTGTCAGAAATTACTTATTAATTATATGGATTTTGGAATGCAGATGCTTTCAGGGCAAGTAAGACAGTCAACTGAGTTCAGTATAGTTCTGAATTAGTGGTTAATGAATCGTAATTGCACATTGGTTTGTGATATATTTCAAACTCAAATTTAAACAAATGACACAGCAAAGTACGTTTTTCACTAATTTATTGTTGTTTTACCACACCTCTTATACAGTATAGTTGTTAAACACCATATTTCTTAAAGACTCAAAATGAGTATTTTGGTAGGGTTAGAAAAAGCTATTACACCTTATTGCCATCCCATTTTATACATGGAAGAAGCCTTATTTGTAAATTGCAAAAAGCTTTACATATATATGGTCCATTTTCAAAATAGTGTTAATTCATATGTAAATCTTCCTTAAAACAATGAGAACTTTGAATGAAATTACTTTATAATGACATTAACAGGAAGACAATTAACTTTATTGAGATTTATTTTCTTAATCTACTTTCAACAAAGCTCAGCTACTGCAAACCTACCAATATTTTGTAAAACATATCACTTATTGAGATTTTAAAAAGAACCTTAGCCAGGACATTTTATTAATACCTTGTGGATCTTCAACTGGGCCTTTGATCTTTTATGTACCCACTGCCACAAGCCATGGGACTATAATAATGTTTAATATACAGTGGCTTTTAACTCTTCATCATGGGTAAAGAACTTATAATAAACTATCTAAAGCAGGTTTAATTCAAGGTATAGAGACGCTTTCATTTCTTTTCATTAATAATTTCCAGTTATGAAGTTTTACTTTTCAAGGCAGAAGTCTATTAAATTGCAGTTGCTAACTAAAAGATTGCTAGAACATCTTTACTACAGTAGCTGCACTACGTAGACATTCTCACTGAGGAGATCAAAGCAGTCTGTAGACCATCAGCCATTCTGAATATATTCTTGGTAACACTCATAAACGTCATCAATAGAACAAATGGCACTCAAAATAATAGGTACCAATATCTTGGTGCAAACATTTTAGTACAGCATTTTAGATAGAGGCATTGGTTGGAGTAGGGAATTACCTCTCTGAAGGCAGTGGTACAGTTTGTTAAAACATAAGCTTATAAACACCAGTTCCTCTGTGGTTATCGAGAGGTTGGGGGTTCATTTCCCAGTCGCGCTGGTATTGAATTCATTACAATGAGCTGAGGTCTATGCCTGAAGGATTAACCATTGCCCTTATTAATCTGTGGATGGTGGGTCGTTATGTCAAGGACCTTTAGATGGGATGAAGATTTTACTATATTTAGTTATACATTAAGAAAGCAAACCTCTACTCTAAGCTAATACCTCACAATTGATTATCAAAATCATATGTTGTGTGTCCACATTATAATGCAAAACAATATTTCGCAACTATTCTAAGATAAAAGGTTACATAAATCCAAATATACAAGCACCTGAATACTATTTGAAGTGTTCAATATGAAGATATGTTACATCAATAGTTATTTTAAACCAAAGTAAAATTAATTTCCCTCCAGAGCAATCTCTCACTGTCATGTCAATAGTTTCAAATATTACCATTAGAAATTTTCATATTGGTGAGATTGAGACAAGTATTCCAAAGCCACTTTGTACAAGTAACAAAACTGGTCCTGAAAATATATAATATATATTAGAAATAAAAAGGCGAGAAGAGGAGAACCCTCATATCAAATAAACTTTTAATTAAAATAGAAAATAACTTAGGCCTGGTACTTGTGCTCACAAATTCAGAAATGAAATAAGGCATCAGTTCACCCTGTATATCTTCTTTGCAAACATAAAAGTGAACTGAGGCCCAGTACTTTATATATTATACTCACAATATCAGCGATGAACTGAGGCCTGGTTGTCCGGATGTGCTGTACGATTCTGAACACATCCAATGCCTGTTCTTCATTCATCATGTCAATCATGCAGCATACAGCACAGAACACACCAGATCTCTCTGCACCATATCTAATGAACAGGCAATGTTTATTTAATAGTATTTAATTCAATCATATTTTGGGATAATCATCCTTAAATATCGGATTAATGGTATAATACCTACAAGCACTGGACAATGGATGGACTCGTCACAGGCTGTTGCTGTTTTATGTTCTTTACCAGACGTGCAAGAGTGAGCAAATGATTTTTATTTTCCTCTGCTTTGGTTTTTGTGCTGAGGTCAATGTCACAGTGGTACAATGTAAGAGATTTGCTTGTATGCTGAAACAAGCACAATGGGTCATGATATAAAACATAAATTCACACCTGAATCAAACAAATGTGAATTAGAATTAAAGTCTTAAAACAAAAGCAACTGAATAATTAAAGAAAATTAAAAAAACTACGGTAGTGTTAAAATCATATTTTACCTACCTTGTCAAATTTGATTGCAAGATGGTATATATCAATGCCTTCCTCTTCAGAGACATCAGTACATGTAATTCTGTATGGTCCTGCCATCAGAGTCTTTCCAACATCTGGCCAATATTTGTCCTGTTGCAAATTAGAAGAATAGATAAATCATATATAACGTCATTATTATTTACTTTCACCACTGATCTGCAAATGTAATGAACCATACTTTCTACCATAAAAGACTATATTTTAGATTAAGAAGTGAAGTGAAGTATTTTATATTAAGATTGTGAAGTGAAGGATCAGAATATTAAGACCAAAATAAAAATTATTTAGATCAATATAATGTAAATAAACATGTGCAGCATGATATTTTATTATTGTAATAATAATCATAATTTTAATCAAATAGTATATCTTGTTTGAATAGTAATGTGACAGTTATGATTGGTTAAGTTGACCTCTTTTTCAAACTATGAGTCCAAAAAGCAACTTGAGTAAGTCATGAATTCATAACTTAGTCACAAGTATCAAGGCAGTGTATCTATTAGCAGTGATGATACCTTTATTGTTGCATGTAATATTTATTTCTCAGCAATATCTGATGATTCTTTAAATATGTTAAGTCAGGCAGAAGAGTGAATAAGACTTCATACAACCTCCTCTGAAGACTAACCTCAGGAGTATCCTCGAGATTATTCAACAAAACAATGACATGACAGTTGCTGTGTTGCACCATTTTCCAGAATGCTTTCTGTGTATTTTCAAGGGGTAACTCGGTTACCAGGAAGCTCTTCTTCTCTCTGTAACCCTACAAAGTGTTTTGAACAATGATGAAGATTACTGTCAGGAAATGATATGCCAATGTACTTTCCCCAATTTTGCAAGTATCACATCTTCAGCTTAGCTAATCTAAAATGATAACATCAGCTTAAATCTAATTTAAAACATCTTATGAATATTTTACGTTTTCATAATGTAACAAACGAAAAAGGTTTCACTCACATTCACAAATACTGCATTGATGTAGTCTCCATTAGTTGTCTGTTTTGACTCAATCTGATTCCAAAAGTGGTGACTGTTGGCTGAGAACCACATTCATTGTCAGTAATAAGAAATGCAAAGGGTAATAAGCACTGACACACACACACCCACACATTTTACATATATATATATATACATCTGCAGTCATATTATATATATATATATATATATATATATATATATATATATATATATATATATATATATATATATATATATATATATATATATATATATATATATATATAGGCAGGCCAATATTTCTCACAAGTCATTAATTTTTCTGACTACTGAGGTGGTATATTATGCATGTTATATCAAACATTGTTTTCAGTACATATAACATTGCCAAACCTGGTAGAATGTCAGGTGAACGATTCCTATTGAAATTTACATCTGAGCTGGCAATTGAAAACAGTTCTTGTGATGATTTTAACTTTAGGAAATGTAACATCTGAAAACAAATAATTTGAAATTAAAGCAACCACTACTTTTCAACATTTGCACTTGTTATAATTCAATACATATTTGTTAATTTCAAAGTAAAATGAATTCTCTGGAACCTTGAATTGTGATTGCAGCATTGTTGTCCCAGTTGCAAGGTTTGGTCTACTCAGTTGTCCATGTATGTTTTTCAATTTAGAACATGGAATATATGTCTCTCCCATTTCCATGGACTCTGATAATGCTGAATAAAGAAATCTGAACTGCTCCTATATGAAAAAAAGAGACAGAAATTCAAGTCAATTCATTATTAACTTTAAAGAAATTATAGATCTGTATGAAAGGGACATTCAGATCTTACTATATGACTGACATGAATATGAATATCCATGATACCAATCAGTTGTTGCATCCCTGACTTCAATCCTTTACATTTATTGAGGTCATGAAGTTACTATCATGTAACCTAAGGTTACATGATATCTGAGAGATTGGGGGGATCCTTGGTTACTTGTGACATAACCTTATGGGGGGCATGCAGCCATCACTCACCATAAGCTTTCCAATAATTTTATAACATTTGCCCAGCCCCAGCCAGTACCCTACTTATCATACAGTGAAACACTGGACCATATGGCTTTACTGGGAGAGTGGGGTATTCCCAGGGTCTTGTATGTGCCCATTGTGCCATGACGTCATACCTCAGATCAAGGGCCTCTTTAGCATCCATTCAAATCCAGAACTATTGGTGGAGTGGGTATGTACAGCAAGCAGTCCCTTCAAACCTTCACATTAGATGAGGAGCTGCTGCAGGAAGGAGTTTGCGGGGATGGAATAGATGCAGAATGGGACTGGAGAGGTATGATTACAGGAGATTAGAATATCGCTCTTGGGGTAGTATATGTCAGTGGGGATACAGAGACAAGGAAGAGGATACTGGACATGGACAAGGATGCAAGGACTGCAAAAGTCAGCCATCGACCTGGTGCTGATGAGCGACAACATTAAACAGGCCATGGTACAAATGGAGGTAGATGACAGAGGAGACCACTTAGTAGACTCGGATCATAACCTCATATGGGTAGACCTGCTTCTACCACCAATGAGCAAGCATCAGCTAGGGCAGGAGGATAGATGGAGGATAGATGACGACACTGATTGGCCGTTTTTCCGAAGAATAGAGCTAGAAGAATGGGATGTCCACATGGCCCATACTGACAAGGTAGGCAATGCACAAGTGGAAGCAATAGTGGATGACCTAGAGGAGATACTCCACAGGGTAGGCGAAGCCACAGTAGGAAAGAGGAGGAAAAGAAGGATACAGGGGTCAGAAAGGCATTCAGCGACAACGGAGGTGAAGGTATATGAGCAGAGACAGGCCAATAAGGCATATAAGGAAGCAATGACGGGGCATTCATCAGAGGAGGATAAGCAGAGGAAGTGGGAGACATTGAAGACGAAAAAGCAAGAAGCCCAAGAAGCGAAGAAAGCGGATGGGTGGACTCGTCTCAAGCGAGAGGTGGATGGGATAGGAGATAAGACCCCAGGGCAAATAAAAAGGCTATGGCAACTTGTCAGGGGACGGAAACCCAGATATATAACCACACCCTGTATAAAGACGCCATTAGGGAAGATCACAGATAGAGGGAGGATTGCGAAGAAAGTGGAGCGCTATGTGAGGGAAATCAATGTCCCACACGCACCTAGATTAGTGGACCAGATCCCAGTAAGGTATGATGAAGATCACTACCGAGATGACCACCGGGGAACGGAAGGGTCGCTACAACCAGACCAAAGAGGTGATGACTTGGCGAGTGAGATCTCAGTGGAGCAGATAGGAAGGTTTATAGGGAAGCTCCGGGATGGAAAGGCAGTGTGATTGGATAACATCCCCAATGAATTTTTAAAGAAGGGAGGACGGGTATTAGAAAGGAAGCTCAGGGAAGTTTTTGAGAAGGTTAGACAACTAGAGTACTTTCCTAGGTCATGGAGGGATGCGTCAGTAACTATGCTGAAGAAGGGAGGAGATCCAGGACTATTGACAAATTACAGAGGCATCACTGTCAACAGCAATGTAGGGAAGCTCTTCACTAAAATCCTCACTCAAAGGTTGGAGGAGGATGTTGACATGAGGAATTTGTTGGGGAAAATACAGCACGGTTTCCGCAAAGGCTGGAGGAGTACAGATGCGGCATTCACATTAACTCACATCATCGAGTCCTATAGGAGGAAAAAGAACAGACTAGCAATGACCTTTCTGGACATAAAAAAGGCATATGACCGGGTGTCACGGGAAGAGCTGTGGAATACATTGGCAGCACTGGGATATGGAGGCAAGATGAGGTGACTTATTCAAGCCATGTATCAAGATTTGTCAGCTACAGTTAAGTTCGGAGAGGTCAGAACGGGGAAAGTAGACATGAGTGAGGGCCTAAAACAAGGATGCGGTATGTCCCCCATTCTTTTCGCACTATATCTGAAGGAGCTAGGGGATGGGATACAGGAAACAGGATGGGGAGCAAAAATAGGAGATGAGCGAGTTGCAGTGAGGTTCTTTGCAGATGACATGGTAGTTCTAGGAGAGTCAAAAGAGGAGCTCCAGCTGCTTTTGGACAAAGTAGCAGAGTATGGAGAAAGTAAAAGGATGACATTTAGTGATTAGAAGAGCCAGGTTATCCTAAATTGGAAGGACACGGACGGCGGCCAGTGGAAACTGGGTAAGGAGGTCCTGCCCGAGGGAGGGAACAGAGACGTCATAATAAGCGAAGTAGATTCCTATAAGTACTTGCGGATAACGGTTCAAGGTGATAAGGCCACTTTTGTGGAGCACAAGAGTAATATGCTGAAGAAGGCTAACCAATTGGCTGGGGAAATCGGAGCGATGGTAGCAAACTCTCCAGCAAGGACCATTATCGGAAAAGAAATTGGGAAAAGGTGGCTATGCCGGCAATCTTATATGGAGTGGAAGTAGTAGGAATGGGGCCAGGAGAGTTAGACAGTCTGGAGAGAATACAGAATGGTATAGCACGGAGAATCCTGGGAGCTAGCTCCAGGGTGGCAATTGAGGCACTACAAGGAGAGTTGGGATGGTGGCCAATAAAACATAAGATAGCACAGGCTCAACTTGCATACTACGGACGATTAGCCAGGTTGGAAGAGGATAGATGGTGTAAGTTGGCATTCTCGGTACAATGCACAGAGCCAGGTCATCAGTGGTTGACTAGGATGAAGGAGCTAGCAATGTATTATGAACTAGACTTGGATGAGACGAGTGCATCTGGCATGTGGAAAAACAAGGTGAAGAGTGGGATTGAGAGGAAAATGGTTACAGAATGGCGGGATGGTATGAGGGAGAAGAGCAGCCTCAGGCTGTATAGTCTCAAACAAAAGTATGGCTATGAAAGGTATCATGATTGGAGGGAGGGTACTGTGCTCTTATTTAAAGCATGAACGGGAGACTTGGGGTTGAATGCCATATCAGCAAGATGGATACCGGATATAGAACCCTTTTGTGAGTTGTGTGTGGAAGCCCCAGAAGAGGATGACTCCCATTTCTTAAGTGAGTGCCCGGCTTACCAAGAAGAGAGGGAGGAGGCATTAACGGACCTGCGAGCCATATGGAGCAAGGAGGAATACGATCAGTGCGACAGGCAGATGAGAGGGGAAAGACAGCCCAGATTCTTGGTATGTACGGAGGAACAGCTGAACCTCAATGGAGGATTGTTAAAAAGATGCTGACGAAAATGTGGGACAAGAGATGTATTAGAAGAGGAGTGGGAATACAAATACGTGAAGGACAAGAGCAGGAGAATGACTGGGAGAGTATGACCCTAGGGGATGAGCCGTAATCTATCGGATCAGAGTATAATTAGGCTAGCATTGGATCGCATCATTGTTTTAAATGGAGGATCCTTTGGGCGGATGGGAAAGTGGAAAGAAACGCCTCTTTCTGGATCATCAGGAACCCTTGGGAAAATTATGTATTTTCATATGGTCACATCATTCAACGACTTAATAATGCTTATGTCGCCTGTGTAAAGTAGTGGTTATATTAAATCCTATACATCCTGGGGTTTAGCTTCACTGGGGGGAAGGCTATATGCCTGGTTAGGGAATGTCGGGGTGTGCTTCCCCCCCGTATGCACGGGATGCGCCAGGGGTTTAAGGTCAGGTAGCTAGACAAATAGTAGATAGAGGAAGCCTAGAGATTTTAAGTGGAATGTAGGGGGCAAAATTCTTGTGGTGACAGTGGGAAGGGTGGAAAGGTCGAGCTGTGCTTGCATAGCTGCCAGGTGGTACCTGGATAAGACTGAAACAAACAAACTTCAATTCCAGAACAGGTTACATCAAGCCCTTTGTTGGTCAAGAACGTGTTACTCAGAGTCAATTTTCATCTCATTCCCTGAGGTTGGTAAATGTGTGCCAATGTAGTGTAGGATACAGATTGCCCATCTTTAGACATGTAAAGAAATGTGTGGACATCATTGATATCTGGCAGTGACGAGAGGTCAACAAGTGCAGGTTAACGGAGAGACGGTGGATGTGCGAGACCGTGGTACCCGTCAAGAGCAGGTTGCATACATTATGGATCCACTGTGTCACTGTACAGAATTAGATATGATCTCACCCTGGTCATGTACGGGAAATGACCAAATATGGTCACTGGGAAGTGACATGATCTCATCCTGAAGCGTGTGTACATATAGGCTGTACACACAAACACATAGCCAGTTTGGATCCAGGAAAGCAAAGAGCTAAGCCAAGACACTCAGGAGAAGCAGGGATCAGGAGTGCGCGGATGGGCTGCAGGCCGCCACTCTCTGTTGCTCCATGCCCACACAGGATTTACACGATGACCACTCATGCTGATCACTCATGCCATGCCGTACGCTAACTCGGGGTTATGTATGTATATATGTATGTATTCAATGTATATGTATGTATAGTTTATAACCCGGAATAAAGGATGACAATTGTATCTGTTTTCATACAGTACAGTACAATAGAGTAGGACAGATTAGAGTATCTATCTAATTGGTAGAGTATTGATCCCCCGTCCACGTCCCCCAACGACGGATACTCTCCATTAGTGGGTAACAGTATCTACCGTGTCTGCAGTTCTCCTTGATCACCTGAGATATGAGTTAGGCAGTTAGCGTTTTGGCCAGAAACTCACTTAGCCAAGCGAGATCCCCTATTCTGAGAGGTGCAAAACCTTTCTAACAGTAGCACATCATTTATTCAAACTTGGGAGATAGCCCAGGCTGGGGATTGATCCCTAGTTTGTCAGACCTATATTCCCTAATATACCAGGCCGGTGTTGCCAAGTGGCTTGCCGCTGACATCAATTTCTATACAAGTACAACTATTTATTACTTATTATCATAATACTACATATCATACACTATATAGTACATTTATCATCAGGTACACATCCTTCCACTACAGGTCATCATTCCATCACATCACAAAAAGGATCATTTTGTGCATTCTTTCAGTTTAGGGTTCAAGACTCAAGACTCAAGTATTATAAATACTAATATGTTTTACTGACCAGTGTTGATACCATGTTGACTCTGGCCATTCTGAGAAGGTTAACACAATATGTGACATCCACCAATCCCTCAGATTCAGCCTGATCCAGGAGGTAGTCCAGCGCTAAGAAGATGCCGGTTTGACTCACACCATCACTATGGTTAAAAAAAGTGCTTTGTGAGTCTATATGATGGTCATTTTGTAATACTATTTTTAAGCCAGAATATTATTTATGATATTATCATTTTGATAGGAGCTTATGATGGAGTCTATCAAATATCTTTCAGAATTCTAATTTAAAGTTGAAGACAAGGGACAACCGTACTTTTCATGTCACCTCAAATATCATATGTTTGACTAATTAGTCAGGATATAGATTTACAGAGAAATGAACTTCATTTAATTGAAAATATGACATTATCTGGAAATTATCTGTAAAGCCATGTGATCCAGGGCAGTAATTGAGGGAAATTTTCAACAAAGCAATAAACCAAAGGAATTTTTTTTTTGAATGCACAGTTTTTATTAAATTTCTTCAAGTTGATTAGAAACGCACACAAAGTAATAAAGTTTTTGTATGCTTTGTCATAATAAAGGTTAAAATACCTGCAATGAACAACAGTTGGTCCCATTTGAAATGCCAGTTGAGATTTGACTTTTCTTAGAAAGTTCAGGAATGGAGTAGCATAATTTGGAACATCATTATCAGCCCATTTGGTGAAGTAAAATTGTTTCACAGAACGAATCTCCTTGGTTGTGATCTGATGACAAATATGCAATGAAATAAATAAATATTCAAAATATAGTTGGTGTCATGATACAACATTCATCATTCAAAGTATGTTTCAAAATCTTTCAAGCCATCATATTATTGTTATGGTTTACGTTTTGAAGAAGCTTTTCAGAAAAAGCAAGGCCATAGATACAAAATGTGAGGTTAATAATTATATATGGGGACGCATCGTATCTCGTAAATATGGTCTTTTACCTATTGCTGATATGTCAATTCTTAGGTTCCACATTATCACCAGAAATATGATAATGGGTATTTTCAAATATTTTACAGTATTTACATTAATCAAGGTATTAACAGTAGCTTAAAGAACAACTACAAAAGTTAACATTTTTGATGGCCAAGACTCGGATGATATAGTTTGGCCATTCTTCTACTTCTTTCAAGGTCACATTGATATCTCCATAAGCTACGTCTGCATTGACGTCAGGCCAATATTTCTCACAAATTCTCTATAAAATTCAAACATTACTAAGTTATATGGGTTGTTACAATTTTACATAACATAAAGGTTTGTGTGACATTATTTAACATTATATTTCTTATTTCTTGACAAATCATTAAGGAGGCCTTATATTCATTTTTAGTTCAAATCACGTAATGGTTGGATTATTTCCTCTATATTTATACCTTAGTTCCTCCCACTATGTTTATTAGCATCACAATATTTGGAGTATTTTGTTCCCGATCATCTGCCAGAAGTCCATTACAGTTTCTGGAGTGGGACCTTGTGTGGCAATAAAGGCTGTCTGTTTCAAGTAATTCTGATACACAAAAGAAACGGGAACAAAAGTAGCAATTGTTATGAGTAATTGAAATACTAGTTTATGAAAATGAAAAAGCTTAACATATATTAACTGCATATACCTGAATGTAACTGGCATTAAGGTTATCTTGTCCACTTATATTTGACACTTTAACTCTATTATGGTCATCTGAATATAAATGTTGAATATTTTTAGAAATCTTCATAACTGTATTGTGTAGGACATATCATTCTTTATTTGATATCACATCCAGAACTCACTAATCTGAAAAACTCAAAGTATCATTATATATATTGATAACTTACATGCATCAATATTTTTAGACCTGTTTTTCACAGTTATGTTCGAACGGTGGGACCCTGCTTCACATTTTGCAGTCAACCCACATGGTATGCTCTGCAAGTATGCAACAAAATGCCCAAATGTATGCACAAAAGTCATGTTAGAGTGAAAAAAATGATTCATTGTTGGTAGATATCAATGATTCATTGTTGGTAGATATCATGAATCCTAACAAAATGGATATAGAAATATAAAACTTTATGTGTTTTATTGAATGTTATATTTTATAATCACCTTGGACAATTTAATTTGTTTTGATATATAATATTAATTCAATTAATTTCTATGAAATATGTCTTATACAGAATGTAACATTGTATAAGAAATGTCCTAAACAATCTAGTCCTACTGTTCTGAGAAAATTTGAACAATATTATTTTGAGTAATTACACATTAAATGTCATATTTTTCATTATTGTTCACTCTCTTTTTATTTTTTCTGCAATTTTTTGTGTTTTATATTTTTTGTGTATTACAAGCCATGTCAAATACTGGTTTTCAAGTTGTTCGCCTGTGTTAAACCTTGACCTTCTTTCAATTTTACTGAGCATTATCCCCCAACCTCACAACATAAAAAAGATTCATAAGGGATGGTTTTAGTCAATTGATAGTATTCTGGAAAGGATCCTTTAGCATTCTTTATTTGTCTTGAACATTTGAAGATAATATCAATTAGAATATTGGGGCATCCTATTGTGCCAGTCATCTTTTGTATGCTATATGATAAAAATCTTATTTTTGATGAGAAATATCCATGATACGCATTTGCATAGATTGTAGAAAATGTATAAGCGCTGATGTTGGTGTTTTGTGATAATAATTATAATAATAATAATAATAATAGCGCTGTATTCATAGTGCTGTATTCAGGATGTGCATCTTGAAGAGATGAGTTTTCAGTCTACTCTTAAATGAGTACACTGAGGCACTAGTCCTAATTTCACTAGTCCCTACTGTCCTCAGCCGGGTCTTAGGAACTTGTAAGTGGGTGCCATCGTTTGACCTTAGACAACGTTCCCTTTGTAACTAGGAGTAGATCACGCAAGTAAGGCAGAGCCTTACCATTTAGGGCCTTCCAGGTCAAGAGAAGGATTTTAAAATCAATCCTCACGTGGACAGGTAGCCAGTGCAGTTCCCGTAGTTTTCCTGAAATGTGATCAAATTTCCTGATTTTTCCTACGAGTTTTGGAGGTATTGTAGCTTCCTGGTGTCAGATTTAGGAAGAACTGCAAGTAGGTCATTGCCATAGTCCAGAGTGTAGGTAACAAAGGCATGGGTAAGTGTTACCGCTGTCTTCTCGTCTAGACAGTGTCTGATGGCTGCTAGGTTCCTAATGTGGTAATAGCCTTTCTGGAACATTTTCCTGATCTGGGCCTTCATGTCCAACTTAGAATCAAAGGTTATGCCAAGGTTAACCACTGACTCACTAGGAGCAATATCAGAGCTGCCAACCCTAATTGTGTCTGGGATACTGCTGCTAGTGGCAGTATTGTACCTGTCAGTACATATAAGCATTTCCGTTTTTCCATCATTTATCTTCATCTCGTTTAATATAAGGAAGTTTCTAACCTCACTGACACACTTTTCCAGTTTGTGTCTGCTCATATCAACTTGATGGGGGGAAATGTGGTCCATAGGGATGTAAATCTGAGTATCATCTGCATAAATATGACAGCTCAGTCCATATTTGGCTAGGATATCAGAAAGGGGTGTCATATAAATGGTAAAAAGTATTGGGCCCAGTACTGAGCTCTGTGGGACCCCATATTTTATGGACTTGAGGCAGGACCTATGGGTCCCTACTTTCATACCCTGTTTCCTGTTACTTAGATATGACCGAATCCAGGAGAGGGTGTGACCTTTGACATTACATCGAGCCTCCAATCTATCAAAGAGAATTTGGTGGTCAATGGTGTCAAAGGCAGCAGAGAGGTCAAGTAACAGCAGGATGACTGACTTCTTATTGTCAAGAGCACACAGGATATCATTTTGCACCTTTAACAGAGCAGTTTCAGTGCTATGATATTCTTTGTAGGCTGATTGAAACTTGTCGGTAAGGCCATTCCTTACCAGATGAGGGACCAATTGGTCTGCCACTGCCCTCTCTGTTAGTTTAGAAAAATATGTTAGGTTGGAAACAGGTCTATAGTTCTTCTCAACCAGTTCTAGGCCAAGTTTCTTCAGCAGGGGTGTTATGATGGCTATTTTCACAATTTCAGATATTGCTGATTCCATCAGTGATTTGTTTATGATGGAAGTAATTATTGGTAAGAGGTCATCTAAGAGGTCAAGTAGGAGCCAGGTTGGAATAGGATCCAGCCCACATGACTTCTTTGCAGACCTCTTGACTAAATTTTGCACATCACCTGAGGTTAAGGGTGTGAACCTCTCAAGACTTGCTGTATCTGGTGCACTCCTATTGTTTGCAGTGTCACCTGGTGGCGAAATTTGGCAGGGTGGTGCCTTAATAATGTCCAAGCAAAATCTCTCTTTTTTTTCAAGAAAGAATGTGTTGAACTTCTCAGCTTGATTGAATAACATCTTCAATAAGCCAACTTCAATTGCAGCAGACAGATGTTATTTTTTTGATTTTGTAAAAAATAATTAAATCCTTCTGACATTCAATACAGTTATGACACAAATCCTAGCGGACAAAACTGGTTGAAATGATGCGGTTTTGATGTGAATCTCAAATGTGGTTTTGACATGGTAAACTGAGGGAAAAGGCAAAGCAAAATGACATGAATTATTCACATGGACATATAGATTATTCAAATGGAAAAGCTTGGCAGGGGTGGGTCAGTGTGAATTAATAACACCTAGCTCAATATATAATTCACCAAATGTAAATTAAACATTAAGTGGTATATTATATGTTTTTTTATAATTGAGAGACAAATTATCTTGATTTGCTATTTCATAGAACATATTTATATGTTTTAAATGATTCAAATGACAAATTTTAGATTTTGTAATAAACATTATATCAATATTAACAAACAATACAATATATCTGCTACAATTCTGCCAATAGGTGGCCTCTCGAAAGCAAGGACAATTACCTTGAATTGCTTCTGGAATGGCTGTTGCTTCCTGTTTTCCTTGCTGATGTAATCACTTATCTCTTTTGTTTTCAAAGGATTCATTTCCGGACTGAGTGTTTCGTAGCAGCCTATATTTGCTTTTAGATCATCCTCCAAAGTTTCATAAGGTCCATTACCAATCCTTATATCTTCTGGTTCTTCATAAATGCCTTCTTCTACTTTTTGCACCTCAACTGGATGTGCCAAAGGATATTAAAGATTATGACAAATATTCAATCTTGAAAAAAATGACAATGTTATTTTTTTTCTGTAAAATGTATTTAAACGATTTATCATAATCTTGCCTTCAGATTTACCTTGGAAATTCATGTATTGTTTATTTGCAGATGCCACTGGTGAATTGACATAATTAGCCTGCAGTGTAGCTTCTTCTTGAGTTTTTCTTTTCTTTCTGGAATAGGGATGATATTAATAATCCACATTAACTACACACTCTATATCTGCACCTTGATCCTTCAAAGAACACGATCTTACCTATATCTGAAGAATACAACTGCACTCACTCCAGCCATTAGTATTAATGATATACAAGCCAGTACTACTCCAATAACTGTTGAATTAGCTGAAGGTTTAGTATCTAAAATACAAAACATGTGATTGTTATTCTGGTGTGATGATGTTATTATTTGTAATTATTTTCTGATATATCAAATGTAACAAGGATGTATTTACCTCATTAATATTGTTACTCATATACAATAATTCAACAAAAGTAAAGCCATTTGGACATTTAAAATTTGCAAACTTTGGGCTGAAACTTTGATAATCAGAATTATTTCTGTGCTTATACAATTTTGAGTAAAATGATATTTCTGAAAGATGAACAAATTAAGTTTTATATCAATAATAATCCAACCAATTTTCAAGACCAATCACCACAATTATATTATGTTTTTATAATGTGCAGTAAAATATTACCTTTTAAACTATACATAACTTACAAATATTTTTCTTTTTCACGTTCTTTACCAATTAATCTGTTAAAAAAGGTGCACTAACACCTACCAACAAAAAAAAAACAAAGAATACTATATAAGACCAAAAACAGTCACAGAAGGGTTTTGGTTAGACTTTGACAAGTCATTTCCCATCCCACAAAATATGAAAGAAATCCAAGGTGTTTTGCCAAAATGATCTCACTTACAAGAAATGTTATTTTCCAACTTTTTTTAAATTTCCACACATGCTTACAATCCCACACAGACACAGACACAGACACACACACATACACACACACATATACATTGGATTCCTTTCAAACCTGTTACGCAAACTCTTTGGGTAAATGTCTTGATTGAGTTACAACCATGCCCACTCTGTGACTTTTTCACCTTGAAAAGTAGGTCAAGTTGGAAAATACCAGGCCCCTTACTTGTAAAAACTCAATCTGGATATATTCCTATTATCTAAACTAATCTACCATGTATTTAAAAGAGCATCTTTCAACACTGTTTTGTTCATAATATTTCCATTAAGAACCATGTGTCAATAGTGATTATAACTGAATTGTCACATGATTTAAACTAACCTTGAAAATTTTCAACAGAACAGTTGCTAGCTATCCAGCCAGCCCTACATTGTCCATTGTCACACACTCCACTGATGTGATCACATGGTGCACCCTCCTTACAGCGGCAAATATGATTACAGTCAGAACCAAATGTGCCATGACCACACTCTGTCAGAATGGAAAATAATTTATCAGATCCTGATTAGACAGCAAGACTATATTTGTATTTGTTGACATTACATATTGCATAATTGATTTCATAGTTTTCAATGAAGCAGAATAGAATAGATATTCCAATGAATAAACTCCAGGATGAGGTATGGTGTATTTTCCTCAATCCCTCCAAATAATAATAATAATAATAATAATAATAATAATAATAATAATAATAATAATAATAATAATAATAATAATAATAATAATAATAATAATAATAATAATAATAATATTAATAATAATAATAATAATAATAATAATAATAATAATAATAATAATAATAATAATAATAATAATAATAATAATAATAATAATAATAATAATAATAATAATAATAATAATAATAATAATAATAATAATAATAATAATAATAATAATAATAATAATAATAATAATAATATTGTGTTATCATAGTATCTTTTGAATAAAAATGTTTTTAAAGATGTCTTGAATGAATCAATATTTTCTATTTTTCTAATGTCCAATGGGAGATTATTCCAGAGATTAGGGGCTGCATATTGAAAGGTTCTGTCCCCATAACTCTTAGTTGAACTATCAGGGATAATAAGCTCATTCAGGGTTAGATCTCAAGTTTCTTGTTTTACTTCTAGTCACTAGAAGATTCTTAAGGTAATTCGGAGCCAAACCATTTATAGATTTCCAAGTTAATAGTAGTATTTTGAATTCAATTCTAGCTTTAACAGGAAGCCAATGTAATTTCCTAAGGACAGGAGTAATATGATCAAATGTTTTGATGCGTGAGACTATACGCGCTGCAGTATTTTGCAATTTTTGCAACCTCATGATCTCATAAGATGGCATGCCTATTAATAAAGAGTTACAATAATCGAGATTAGAGGTAATAAAGGCATGCATGAGCATATTAGCCGTTTTTTCATCTAAACAATTCCTGTTAGTTGAAATATTTCTAAGATGAAAATAACTTTTTTTGCAAATCTGACTTATATGATTTTTCAATGTCATTTTTTCATCAAAAAGTACTCCGAGGTCTTTAACCTTATTTGAATTTTTAATATTGGAGTCGCCAACCTTAACATAATTAGGGAAACTGTTAAGATCTTTATTATTCATCCTAGTTTTCTTAGTTATGAGAAGTTCTGTTTTGTTTTGATTTAATTTCATTTTATTGTCGCATAGAAATTTCCGAATAAGGTTAATACAACTGTTAATGTTTTCATACTTAAATCTAATATCATCAGTGTTGTTAGGATTAAAAGACATGTATAATTGAGTGTCATCAGCATAAACATGGTAATTTAGGCCAAAAGAGTTCATAATCTCAGCAATAGGAGACATATAAATTGTAAAGAGAAAAGGTCCCAGGACTGATCCCTGAGGGACACCATACTTTAGGTTCTGCATTTTGGAGAAACTACCATTAACTGTAACAGATCGCATTCTATTAACCAGGTAAGATTTAAACCACTTAAACACATTGCCATCGATACCACATTTATTATATAATCTCCTAATAAGGATATCATGGTTAATAGTATCAAAAGCCGCAAATAAATCCAGTAGAACTAAAATTACAATTCGTCCTTTATCAAGATCCATTAAAATGTCGTTTTGCACCTTAAGCAATGCAGTCTCTGTACTGTGGAACATTTTATATGCTGATTGAAAAATATCATTCAGGTTATTAATTCCAAGATGATTAACTAACTGATCAGTAACAGCTCTCTCAATCAGCTTGGAGATATATTTAAGGTAAGATACCGGACGATAGTTTTTCTTAACCAATTCTAAACCAAGTTTTTTAAGAAGGGGGCGAATTAAGGCCATTTTCAGGTTTTCAATGAAGAATGCCGTTAAAAGTGATTTATTAATTATTTCCGTGATAATAGGTAGAAAAACCTCAAGACATTCATGTAGCAACCATCTTGGAATCGGATCTAACTTATAGATTTTTTCGCAGTTTTTTTCATTAAATTCTTAACTTCAGTTTCATTTAAAGTTTTAAATTTTGTCCATTTTCTTCGAGGATGATTGTCGAAGACGCAATTTATTTGTGGATGGGTTAGAATATCATAACTCTTATCAGAGACGTCCTTGTCCAAATCATATCTAATTTTGTCAATTTTATCAATGAAAAAATCATTAAAATCATTAGACAGTTCCTCATAGTCTTCCGTTTGTTGAAACGGGGTTTCTTCTTTCCTATTTAATAATTTATTAATAACCATATATAATTTTTTAGGATTGTCAGAATTTTCAGTAATAATGATTTTATAGAATTCCCCCCTAGTTTTGTCAATTAAGCGGTTGTACTTATTTTTCTGTTCCTTATAAATCTCTATGTCAACTTGAAGTTTAGATTTTTTAATTTTGCACTCAAGTTTTCTCTTAAGTCTCTTTTCCATATGTAGGTTTTCACCGTACCACAGACAATTATTTCTAATATTAATATTTGTATTGATAATGGGAGCATGATTATCTAAAACTTTAGATGTATTATCATATACGTCAATCATATCAGAAAGACTAAGATCAGTATTAAAGTTTTGATTAAGAAAAGAATTAATGTCATTTTTAAATGTGGTTAGATTAATTTTCTTAAAATTTCGATAAGTGATATTCTTTTTCTCTACAATTTTATTTTTAAAGTTAAGTTCAAATTTAATAACTTTATGATCTGATAAATATTCATCAACACAAATATTTTAAAATCTTTTATGATTTATGAATTTTATTAGTAAATCTAGTGTATTTCCAAGTATATGCGTCGGTTCTTCAATTAATTGCATACAATCAAAAAGTCCCAGAACATCAATCATTTTCTTAACATTATCTTTGTTATTATTGTTCATGTGAAAACTAAAAATCTCCAACAATGAAGACTTCATGTTTAAAAAATTTGTAAAGCGATAATAAATTAGCAAACTCATCAAAGAAGGCAGACATCGTATAGGGGTTTTTTCCTGAATGGTTCAGGTCTATATATAGTTATGAACATTACTTTGTCCTTTTTAAAGGTAAGGCAGATTTCAAGAAATTCCATTGTTTTAGCACAAAAGTTTTTTTCAATGGTAATAGTGAGTTCATTGCGAAAAATATCAGCTAAACCACCGCCAGATCTATTTTTCCTAATAGTAGATAATTTCAGAATTTCATAATTATTTTTCTTCAATTCATCAATTAGTTTTTGATCCCTATTATCATCAAACCATGTTTCAGCTACAAGCATTAAATCTATTTTATTTTCAAGAATATAGTCCTTAACCAGGAAAATCTTATTTCTGATTGATTGTTTGTTGATAAAAGCGACACTGAGATTATCAATATTAATGATATTATCTTTGGGACCTACTACACAACCAATCTGTTGATCATGCAATTTTATGGCATCATGTTCATCATTAATACAATTAATAACCATATTTTTATCTTTATGATGTTGTATATTGTTAGATGAGCTTGTTAATAAAAGGGTCTCGATCAATGCGTATTTCTTTTGCGTTCTCGCTTGTAAGCCTACCAATGTTAATGTTTGACTCATTATGCTTCTGAGGCATTTTAACAGCTAAGCGAACTTTATACCCGTCATTTGCTAAAAATAGTTTGTGAAGTGTGCACTCCCCACGTATTGCATTTTTCTGGCTTAACTCCACTGTAGAGAGAGTGCATTCGGGTCTCTTTTGATTGGCTGTAATCAACTTATGCTCCGCCCTAAAAACCGAACTATGATCGGGATCAAATTGAGAAGTGAGCCGGCTCAAACTGTCAGAAAAAGCCAAGGAAGAGAGGCTCCACCCATTATTCAGCTCATTATCATAAAGAGATCAAGAGAAGATACAAGTTTTGTTGGTTGTTGAACACCCTGAATGTACAAAATGGCCGCCATCGGCTCGAAAAAAATTTGCAGATCGATTTTCAGCGATTATTAAAACCTAGGCCATTATATCGATTTGAAATGTTATGATAATTGTTATTTCTCGAACAAATTTTAATATTCTGCGAGTAAAAGAGTTTGTTATTATGTAGAAATATCGATTTTCATAAGGGCTCATGTATGTTTTCAATGGGAAGTAGTATTTACAGGTTGAGCACAATGTTTTAATGTCCATGGCTTGAGAGTCGGGAACATTATAATTAATATTAGCATTTAAAGGAATTTCACACTTGGTTTCATCTATAATATTATGATTATATAACCTAGAAATAATGTTGATTTTACCAAGAAAGGGAAAAAATGAATAATTCATTCAGGTTCATAATCCAGGCAAAAGCAGTTCGTGATTCGAGAATATGTAATATTTTTAATATTTTTACAAAACCGTTCATAATCAGGTTCGTAAACAGGATCCAAGCAGTTCATTTTTTGAGAATATATTGTTCAATATTTGTGTTAAAATATTCAATATATGCATCCGATGAGATTTGTGTGTATAGTATTAGCCACTCCGGCCAAATTTTTCAGATGGCGTCATCTATTATTTTTATGATGTTAGCTTTAGCCACCTCAATTTGTGCAAGTTCACCTTTAATGTAGGCAAAACATTTTTTGCCATTATCATTTTCATATTGCTCGATGACAATCTTGGCACCAGACTCAGTTTCGATTTTCCTTATATTGGCACCTCCCTTGCCAATAACCCTTCCAACTAATGAATTAGGCACCAGAATCATCTACTCCATTTTGGGCTTCTTCAGAGGAGGATCTAGATTAGAGTCACCATTAACATTTTCTTCTTAGATGATCCAGATGTTGAAGGATGAGTATTAGAAACACTATTACTAGGAACACTAGAAGGAGGAGAAGGAGGAACATCAGCAGCTGAGTACGAGATGGGTACAACACCATCAATGACCTTGGCCATCTCCTTGATGGCATTTTTTCACATATATCCATTTGAATCCAGCAGTTCACATCTCGGTAGATTATTAAATTTTTCAATTCTGATGAATTGGTATCCAGTAGGTTTGAACCAACTTAACTTGTTAAGCATGAGTGCTTGTTGGTAGGCATGTTCATCATTATTTATCGGAGGTGGAGAAATCAAGGTTACGCTAACTCCATAACTCAAGATTTTAGTAACACAATCCTGAATGTGGAGGGCCGCATCCAGACCCTTAGTGCCATTTTTTAATTCCAATAATCCAGGTATCACTACAACAGTTTCAAATGACCTTAACCACTCTTCAGCATTTCCAACATCTACTAATGAATCACAGGTTGCCTTGGTGAAAGGTACTGGCCTAGTGCATGTGTTCACAAGGTCAAATTGGGTGCAATCATTAGATAAAATTACTAACATTCTCAGTATTTGTGAGGATCCAGATGGAAAAACATCAGCATCAGGACCATGAAGGTCTAACATCATTCTATCAAGCATGGTTTGCTTGTCTTTGAGGAGTTGCTCTAACCGGTCAGACAATTTCTTTTTGCTTGATCACTTCAGCTAATTTAGAGTCCCTCAGACTAATGGCTTCACACATTTCAGCTTCATTATTCTTGAACGTATCAATTACCTTAGCTTTATTGGCTAACAGTTCATCCCGCTCAGAAATTCCAGCTAAAGCCGAATTTAGTTTCTCGGTAAGATATCTGACATTACTCTCAGCAATAATCACCTTGGTGTCTTTAAGGTTAATGTCTTTGTGGGCTTGTAGAAGCATATCCACAATATCCGCTTTTTTGAGAAGCATCCACTTCGTGATGTTTTGAGCTCCAGTTGGACCAGTAGTTTCAACTCCGGGGGTAGCCGCTGGTGGATTTGGTGCCGCTGGGGCACTAGCAGTAATAAGAGTCGTCCCATTAACTAATGTAGCAGGTTCCACACCGGTAAGATTGATGACAATTTCTTCTTCAGCCATTGTGGTTTAAAGTTCAAATCTGTGATAATGTTCAAAATATGATCACTTCACTGAATATCGTCAGAAAAAACAGTAAAATCTGATTTTCATCCGATAATAATGCACAAAAGTTCATAAATGCTCACAAATGTTCAAATTGATAATGTTTGTGGCACAATATTCCGGGAGAGTAATCCTTGGAAGCAACAGAAATAATTACTTATGCACAGTTGAATATATTCAACTTTACTAGATTCAGTTCACTAGATTCAGATCACAAGATTCCATTTACAACAGATGTGTATTTGTCAAAGTCAATTTGCAGAGTGAGCGAAGATGCATATATGCAGTAAATATATATCTGAGAAGACAATAGAGATTAGTTATGACATTATGATGCTCATCAAAAACATTGTGATGTCACACTTAACAGATAATATTGTGTCGTCACAATGTGTAGTTACTAAGTGTTGTTACAGAACAGAGTGTCCGTAACTAAGCACTAGATTCAGTTCACTAGATTCAGATCACAAGATTCCATTTACAACAGATGTGTATTCGTCAAAGTCAATTTGCAGAGTGAGCGAAGATGCATATATGCAGTAAATATATATCTGAGAAGACAATAGAGATTAGGTATGACATTATGATGCTCATCAAAAACATTGTGATGTCACACTTAACAGATAATATTGTGTCGTCACAATGTGTAGTTACTAAGTGTTGTTACAGAACAGAGTGTCCGTAACTAAGCAACCGTGATTGACAGTGACCCAAAGATGAGGCCACGCCCAAAAGTTTTCTAAAGGTTTCCAAGGTCAGGGTATCTGGGCCAAAAAAATTAAAAAGTAACAAAGAGTATCATCATTTTGAAACAATACTGGTACAACACCACTAAAAAAATTTTTAGGTAGACAATAATGCAACTAATTGTTACAAAGTAGTATCGGGATCATAACAAGGTCATTCTAAGTAGTATGGGTCAGTATGTGCTTAGAATGAGGTTAAATGCCTAGAAAAAAAGAGAGAAAGTAATTGCAGAAAGTAGTAAATCTAATTCACTTACAGTTTTCCTAGTAATAACACAAAATAGTATAGAAAATCATATGAAAGTGAATTGTTATATTTTTGTGGTACTCAGCGTTAAAAAAGAACTATTACTCTCCTTGAATGAAAAAGTTGTAAGTGAGCAACACTTCAAGCTATATAGAGCAGAAGCTCACAAAGATGGTATCTATGAAAAATTATAATAATAGGACGACAATTAATAGAGTTACAGGTAATTTATAGTTTGCCGCACAAAAACGGCCACTTGTTTGTCGCGCGAAAAGGGCAAGTAACAAAAATCAAGATAATGGCAAGACTATTGATCCTAATTTTATCAAAAATTTTGGAGGGCTAGTATTAGGTAATTCACAAAATATACTAAAGTTATATATAGATTCAGAGATAAGTTCAGGTATTAAATGAAATTCAGACGAGACAGAAATGGGCTTGCAAGGAAAGCATAGGCACGCAAGCAGCAGTGAAATAAGCGATCAAGTGATTTTGAGCAGAAAATAAATATGCCAAGAATTATATATCATGAGAGGAATCAAAATAATTTAGTAGCGAATAAATTGCTATGAGAGACCAGAGTGAGCTAGTCTAATCAACCTATTCTCAGTATTGAATAGGAGGTCATAGTATGTATAGAAAAGCACAGCAGCACAGCAGCGGGCAGTAGAAAAGTACAAAGCATAAAAACCTGTAGCGAGTCAAAGTAGTTTTCAGTCAGAAAGCAGGCAGTTCGCAACAATTAACAAGATATCATGAGAGACTAGAATGTGCCAGTCTAATCAACCTATTCCAAGTTCGAATAGGAGGTCACAATATAATGTCAAGCTGCGAAATCAAGAAGTCAATGTGCATCAAGCAAGTAGGCGTCAAGCGTGAGTAGTTGCGGGCATATGCGTACCAGCAACTGTAAAATGAATCCTATTATATGAGTAAAAACTGTTGAAAAATTCCAATTTCTTAAAATCAAGAACAGTCTGCAGAGTTTCTGCTATGTATCCCTTAGTTTTAGGTGATCCTTGTCAAAAAATTGTCTCAGAAAATCACAAAAAATGTGAATTTTTTGGGAGCTTATATAAAACACGACCAGACCAAAATCGAGCATGCGCAGACCCCCCAAAAGGACCAATACCTAAAGTTATAATGCTATATATTAAAAGATAGGTACAAACCAACACAACTGTCACTAATAAAACCTAGTATAATCTATAGAATATGTACCAATACTGCAAATATATTCTGACATATTCATCGATCATTATTATTTAGGATAACATACATTAACATTATCCCACACACCCATGACTGACTGTCATTGATATACACATTATCAAACATGTAAATTAATATACATTATTTTGAATTATAAAAGCATTCATGCTGTATAAAACTGAGTAGAACATCTATTGAAAATGCTAATAGACACATACCAGGCCAGTGTCCTGGTTAATTCACATTTGCATTAATAAAAGTGGAAAAAAAAGTATGAGATAAGGTCAAGAACATAGGTTCGTGTAGTGTTAAGGCTGACAGATCTCTCTCGTTGGTTCTGGTGGAAGGATCTCACTCATCCTTCAGACTCTTAAGATCCTTCCACCAAAACCAACTTGAGAGATCTGCCAGCCTGAACACTGCACTCACATGTTCTTGCCTTAACATTGTCCCACAAACCCATGACCGAAAGTCAAAGGCATACAGATTATCAAACATATACCTTTATTCTGAATTATATGTTTGCATTAATAAAAGTGGAAAAAAATATTTTGAAAACCCAGTATTGCTGACATATTTGATGCACAATACAAAGAATACTACTCACTTTGTTGGCAGTTTGAATCAGTCCAGCCTTCTGCACAATTACCAGGACAAATTCCATTGGTACTGTCACATGCCTCTTGGTTCAAACAATGACATTCTTCCTCACATTTAGGACCAAAGAACCCTGCTACACACTCTGTCAATAAAATGTAACTGCTATCAAAATTAAAATAAATGATTTGACAACTTTTAATTTTTTCATGAGCCAATTAAAAATTGGAATGTAAGATGGATTGCCATAACAAAGAATATCACCTTAGATGTCACATTGACGATTGATAATGTCAATCACATTTATAATATATGTTAAATTAACACAAATAATACAAAACAACCTTGACAGTCTGTACCAGTCCATTGAGGTGCACATTCATCACCAGGACAAATTCCATTGGTACTGTCACACACCACTTGGTTCAAACAGTGACATTGTCCTTCACAGTTAGGACCAAAGAACCCTGCTACACACTCTGTCAATAAAATGTAACTGCTATCAAAATTAAAATAAATGATTTGACAACTTTTAATTTTTTCATGAGCCAATTAAAAATTGGAATGTAAGATGGATTGCCATTACAAAGAATATCACCTTAGATGTCACATTGACGATTGATAATGTCAATCACATTTATAATATATGTTAAATTAACACAAATAATACAAAACAACCTTGACAGTCTGTACCAATCCATTGAGGTGCACATTCATCACCAGGACAAATTCCATTGGTACTGTCACACACCACTTGGTTCAAACAGTGACATTGTCCTTCACAGTTAGGACCAAAGAACCCTGCTACACACTCTGTCAATAAAATGTAACTGCTATCAAAATTAAAATAAATGATTTGACAACTTTTAATTTTTTCATGAGCCAATTAAAAATTGGAATGTAAGATGGATTGCCATAACAAAGAATATCACCTTAGATGTCACATTGACGATTGATAATGTCAATCACATTTATAATATATGTTAAATTAACACAAATAATACAAAACAACCTTGACAGTCTGTACCAGTCCATTGAGGTGCACATTCATCACCAGGACAAATTCCATTGGTACTGTCACACACCACTTGGTTCAAACAGTGACATTGTCCTTCACAGTTAGGACCAAAGAACCCAACTGCACACTCTGTCAATAAATGTTAATGCTATCAAAATTGAAACAAATGCTTTGAATACTTTTAAATATTTCATGAGTTATTCAAAAAGTGTAATGGTTCAAATATGCAAGGTGGATTGCAATTGTGTAAGATGGCCAATATTGTTCATAATATATGTTGGATAATTGATACTATATGTAAATTTTGCAGTTTCTCTGTGGTGATCCAAAGGTCGTGGGTTCGAACCCCAGCCGTGCCGAGATTGAACTCATGATACAATTTTCCATATGAGCTGAGGCCGGTGCCTAAAGGGTTAACTCGTTGTCCTTATAAATCTGTGACCCGGTGGGTTGTCATGTCAGGGACCTGTGACATGACAATTCGGTGAGGCAGCACTATATCTGCTACAAGTAATGATTTCAAATGTGTAAGATGGTTGTCAACGTGAAAGATGGCCAAAATTATTCATAAAATATGTTGGATAATTGATACATTTGTAAATTTTGCATACAACTGATTTTACTTAATCTAATTCACACAAACAATATTTAACACAAACAATAACATGGGGTGTGAATGACATGTATTGGCATTTAACCTTGTTGTAAGTAAATCCAGGTCTATACCACCATAGGATGTTTTCTTGCTCACACAACTGCAGGGAGTTGTGTGAGTTAAAGGTTTTCAATTTAGAATTTATGTTTTTACACAGGGGGCTTATTTGAATAAGCTAACTGGTACTCAGGTGAGTGTCTGATATAACATTGATAAGCTTGAGTACCCAAGATTAACTATGTCTGATCAGGGCCATGCCCCCTAACCAGCCTACATAGCAGACCCTACCCTCAAGCAATGTTGAATTCTTTTAATTTTTTTATGAGCAATTTCAAAGTTGGAATGGCTACCAATGTGTAAGATGGATTGCAATTACAAATAAAATCACCTTAGATGTCACATTGAAGATTGATAATGTCAATAATATTCATAACATATGTTAAATTAACATAAAGAATAAAAAGACAACCTTGACAGTCTGTACCAGTCCATACAGGTGCACATTCATCATCAGGACACATTCCATTGATACTGTCACACACCACTTGGTTCAAACAGTGACATTGTCCTTCACAGTTAGGACCAAAGAACCCAGCTGCACACTCTGTCAATAAATATTACTGCTATCAAAATTGAAACAAATGCTTTGAATACTTTTAGATTTTTCATGAGTTATTCAAAAAGTGTAATGGTTCAAATATGCAAGGTGGATTGCCATTGTGTAAGATGGCCAATATTGTTCATAATATATGTTGGATAATTGATACTATATGAAACTTTTGCAGTTCCTCTGTGGTGATCCAAAGGTTGAACTCATGATACAATTTCCCATATGAGCTGAGGCCCGTGCCTAAAGGGTTAACCCGTTGTCTTTGTATATCTGTGACCCGGTGGGTTTTCATGTCAAGGACCTGCGACATGACAATTCAGTGAGGCAGCACTATATCTGCTACAAGTAGGTCTCATCACGAAATGACTGAAATAATGTTCAAAGTGATGTAAAACCCCAAACAAAAAAACCAAAACACCTTCTGAGCCACAGAATGCATCAATCCTTTGATATTGATATCCAGTATATACCCATGAGGACAGACATCTTTCAAGGTTGTACCATTGTTGGGGAATGGTAGCATTCTGATCAACAACAGGTGGCAGGGTGGTTATAAGAACATGAGGACCTTTTGAGAGAAGGAGCCTGACAACTTGCATGAGGCAACTGAAGGTCTTCCTTCCTGTCCAGGCGTGTGGTGTTAAACTAAAATGACCACATCTGTCTTAGAAGCGACTTCAAGGTCAAGGCATATTACCCGATGGGGTCAGATGAAATGGTAGTATGGCAGTCATTTCTCGTTATATTAGAAGCAAATCTCCTTGACCCTGAACACATAGAAGGAGGGTAGTCATATCACTAGGTACGAAGGAGGTATCCTCGTCAGAGCAGTCCTCAACCTCTGAGGTAGTTGGCAAGTATCTGCTAAGTACTTCTTCCTTTTCAGACAGGAGGAAAGTTGTCCTGTCCAATTCAGATGAGAGTCTAGTTCTACCAGTCTCTTATTTTACCTGGATTCTCCACCAGTTGTTAGCTACTACTTGGATACCTTGGGTAACCTCATAGAGATATAGGGAAACTCGTGGGTTGTGATTTTGGGACAAATACCTAACTGCCTACTATACCTATCTCAAGGGGATCAAGGAGAACTGCACACTCAGTATTGACAGTGTACTATAGTCATCTTTATTGGGTGCACACAACATATGGGAAGTAAGAAGTACTGCGTCACCAGTAGGCTCAGTAGATACTGCAGTAGTAGGAAGTACTGTAGGTGGAACCAGGCCAGGTTCCTCCACTGGAGCACTGGTAGGTACAGGTCCAGGTACAGGTACAGGTACAGGTACAGGTACAGGTGCAGGTATAAACTATCTCAGATTATTTCAAGTTATATATATGGTTGTGTATGGTGTGTGGTGTATGCAGGAGGACAAGCTATTGTATTGCTTCACATGTGGTAGGTCAGATCAGTACATAGACCAATCCGCAGGATTATGCAATCCTGGAAGATTGAGTTTGACCAACAAATGTCATTTAGGTCAGATGTGGTATAATTTTCCTTGTAAACCCAATAAAATAACGTATATAAGATTTACATCCTTAATAAAGAGGTTTTAGGAGACTTATAGGTTTTATGAGCCCTATAAGAGACGCAACCACAAGCTAGGTTGTGGTTTTAGATGTATAAAGAAAAGAATCATCTCAGCAAGAGGCGTAATTTTTTATTTGCAATTTCTTTCACGGCCAAAAAGGGGGCATAGTCTCGGCACAGATATTGAGAGAGATAGAGTAGTACAGGAGGTATTTGTGAGGTCTTCACAGCACCTTGACAACGTCGGAACTGTAGGGAAACTCGTCTCGGCTGTAGAGATGGTAATGACTGTCCTGGCAGTAGAGACAAATCTGAGGATTTAGTCTCAGCAGAGAGACTAGTGTTTTTTGGTAGGAGAGAGAGACAGGTAGTGTTCAGAAGCACACGAACCAGCAAGAGGAGGGGGCACAGTGTATCTACAGGGAGTAGTCGTGATGCCAAGCAGCAAGCCACCAACACTGTGTACCTGAAGGTACAGTCCATAGTCCAGTCCTCGTGGCAAAGAAATTTGGTCAGCGGTTGCCAACAGGCTACAAACTGGTCTCTGGAATGATGAAAAGGGGGCATAGTCTCGGCACAGATATTGAGAGAGATAGAGTAGTACAGGAGGTATTTGTGAGGTCTTCACAGCACCTTGACAACGTCGGAACCGTAGGGAAACTCATCTCGGCTGTAGAGATGGTAATGACTGTCCTGGCAGTAGAGACAAATCTGAGGATTTAGTCTCAGCAGAGAGACTAGTGTTTTTTGGTAGGAGAGAGAGACAGGTAGTGTTCAGAAGCACACGAACCAGCAAGAGGAGGGGGCACAGTGTATCTACAGGGAGTAGTCGTGATGCCAAGCAGCAAGCCACCAACACTGTGTACCTGAAGGTACAGTCCATAGTCCAGTCCTCGTGGCAAAGAAATTTGGTCAGCGGTTGCCAACAGGCTACAAACTGGTCTCTGGAATGATGAAACCGGGCACAGTATGCACTAGAAGGGAGTGGAAGTCCAGTAGATGTTACTTTTGAACTAAAAAGGTAGACTTAGAAAACATTTTTTAGCTTTCACAGAGCTTGTTAGAAACATGTCTGCTCCACTCCACACATGCTCTCAACATCCATAAAATGAAATTTGAGGGATAATAACATTTGATTGCAAAATTTGGGAATAATATATTATTATATTATATATATTAACTAATATATTATGCAAGAAAAGCGCTTGAAAACCTCATTTCATGAATACTTTTACAGCAACATCAGTTCTTGTCAGGTTCTTTGAGGTCTCTTCTTGCCTGTTACCTCAGGGAGGCAAATGAAAAAATCGATTTCATCTTCTCATCAACTGGAGACTCAGCATCAGACTTCACAGCTAAGGCATCAGACAAATTCAGCATGAATGCATGTATAATGTTGTCATGCTCCTTCACTGTTTGTAATGCTGTAGCCAGCTCATCTGCAAACGCTTCTTTGTCAGCCTCAATACTGACATTCCTGGGCTGCAGTTTGGCTACTAACTTTATAAACTGGATTACCTTGGTGTAGGACCCGGCAGAAGTAATAGGAGGACTGTGATAGGAGGGACTGAAGCGCCCCGAAGGCTGCAACAGGCCCCAATGCAGTATCAAATTTCTTCATCTGGACATCTTTTGAATCATCTTTTTCCACAGAACTTCTGAGGGAGGGGTCTGCACGATACTATATCATGGCTTGCCATTGTTTCTTCTACTTTCTCAGATATACATACTTAAAAAGCGGTTTTATATATATATATATATATATATATATATATATATATATATATATATATATATATATATATATATATATATATATATATGGGTGACCACATGCTCTGCAGTACTACGCATACTACAAGGTGGGTAGGCTGGGCAGCCCCAAGAAACTTTCATTGCCGAACTGCCTGTGAATGCTTAACTATTGAGATTGGCGGGAAGGCACCAGGCCCCAGAAGAAAATATAGGAACCCTGAGTTGTTCACAAAGTGGCCACTGTGTCTCTCATCAAACCCTTTTTAAAAATCAAATATAAAAGAGACATTTCAATTAACCCATCTAACCCCTGTACCAATCAAAATATTAAAGAGACATTTAAATACAAATAATAATAAAAAACAACCTTGGCAGTCGATACCAGTCCATTGAAGTGCACATTTATGACCAGGACACATTCCATTGGTAATTTCACATGGCTCTTGGTTCAAACAGTGACATTGTTCCTCACAGTTAGGACCAAAGGTCCTGTCTGTACATTCTGTCAATAAAATGTAACTGCTATCAAAATTTAAATGAATGCTTTGAATATTACAAACATTTCATGAGTCATGTCAAATTTGGAATGGCCTCAAAGATCGATTTCTATAACAAAAATATTACCTAGATTTCGCATTGAGGCTTGTTAATGTCTGATAATATTAATAATATATGTTACATTAACACAAATAATAGAAAAGACAACATTGACAGTCTGTACCAGTCTAGGTTAGTTCTCGTTTACACTGAAATATGTGGATTTTTTAAACATGATACGAATAATAGTACTCACTCTCTTGGCAGTTTGAACCAGTCCATCCTTCTGCACATTTTCCAGGACACATTCCATTGGCACCATTGCACACCTCTTGGTTCAAACAGTGGCATTATCCCTCACATTTAGGACCAAATAACCCTTCTGCACAATCTGTCAATGAAATTGACAAAACTGTCATCAAAATTGACATATATACTTTTAGATTATTCATAAGCCATCTGTTAGATTTTTCACCTAGATTTTACTGTGAAGCTGGTTAAGATCAGGAGTTTTTATAAGATAAGCTAAAGTAACACAAATCACAGAATAGACAACCTTGACAATTTTCACCACTCCATTTCGGTGCACATTCATCATAGGGACATTTTCCATCCTTAACATCGCAAACTGCTTGGTTCAAACAGTGACACTGTCCATCACATGCAGAGCCAAAGGTCCCAGGCCTACACACTGTAAAATGAATTAAACCGCTTTGAAAGCTGGAGTTGACACTCAACAAGTATATCAAGTAAACACTAAGACAAATATGTGTAAATAAGTTAATAAACAAATACCAGGTTTATATACAGCATAGTTGTCATCATCCCCACATGTCTGAGATGCATTGCCTGGACAGGGAGTATCACATAGACCATTATATGATGGGACAGGTGTAGAAGTGGTGAAGTCCGTGCAATAACATTCTGATCCAGCCTGAAGATTGGAAAGTGTTATATAAGTTTTATCTCACATTTGGCACATTAATAGCATATTTAGTGGTATGTCACATTATGTTTATGATAGCTATGATAGCAGATTGTAGGGGGAGTATCTAGATATAGCCTGTATTAATTTTAAGGGTTTGAATATGTTTATCTTGTTCATCAGTGACTTTACATCAGTAGACTCCCTCATTTAAGGTTGAAGTGTATATTGATTAAATGTTAAATTTTGTTTTCCCTCTTCTCACCAAAAACAAATCACTATCATCAATCAGAATTGCAGATAAGTTTAGTGTGTTTGCTGTGCTCATTATCAATTGATATCCAGAGGTTACTGATATAGATTCACTTGAATATCATCCGATATTATCCAACTCGTACAAAAAACCATGTACATATTCAATATTAATTTTTTAGCACAATATAAAAAAAGTATATGTTGACTTTATCAAGCCCATTTTAACATGGCATTCACCAAGAGTGGCATTGAAGACATTTCCTCCTTTGTTCAACTTTTCATCATAGCTACCATTTAGAAACAATAATACTATGAAATAATGAAGGAATTATTGTCTTATAAGAATACTAAATTTACATTGGTTTTGTGCTATCTGAAATTATTCATTAAAAATAATAATAGTAATAATAATAATAATAATAATAAAAATAATAATAGTAATAATAATAGTAATAATAATAATAATAATAATAATAATAATAATAATAATAATAATAATAATAATAATAATAATAATAATAATAATAATAATAATAATAATAATAATAATAATAATAATAATAATAATAATAATAATAATAATAATAATAATAATAATAATGATAATAATAATAATAATAACAATAATAATAATAATATTAATAATAATAATAATTAAAAAAATTACAGCGCTGATACCAGACAAGTCTGTTCATAGCATTGATAATACCTATCCTGCTTTGAATGGAACTAGGAGATCAAGAAATTAATATTTTGTTCAAACTAGCTGGTATTATTTCCTCAAGTTTTATTTATTGGTTTGTTCCCCAATTTTGAATATATAATTGTGTGGCATATACACATTCCTTATTGAAATATAGATTTACTTAATTAAACCATGTTGGAAAAACAAAAGCAAAATGTTTGGCTATTGTTTTCAAAACATCACATCCTTTGAAAATCATGTACTATATCTGGGTAAAGTTTCTTTAATCATAGATATTTCAGATTTGTAACCAGCAGCTTTAGATATATTTGTAAATCAATACTACTTGTTAATTTCAAGAGGAACTACCAAAGACATATATTTCTATGTTTAATATATTATTATGGTAAAAAAAACAGGCAGTTTCACCTCTTACTCTTTCAGACTGACTGGAACGCATTGAATCGATATCAATAAAGATGATATTATTTAAAAATATATAGGAATGATATAAACATTTTGATCTGTTTATATATGAGTTAAATCATAAATATTTTTGATATCAGCAAGGAGTTTATATACAACAATTTATTCATGTTTTAAAAATATTAATAAATCATATATTTTTTATTTTTATCTGTTGAGAAAATAATTCTTATATATGTTTTTATATCAATATCACAATATTTGTTTACATAAATCAGTCAAAAATAATAAATCAGTAGTTGTCAGAATTTACTTCAAGATCTATATGTTGTTGTTTGTTAGAAAATTTATAAAAAGATGGACATCTCTCTGGCCTAACTTGGAGAATGTCTCACATTTACCTCTCATCATTTAAGGACAATGAACATGTTATTTAAAACATTTATGAAAATTCTGTTTCTTTGAAGGTTGAGCAATAGAATCTAACAAAGTAAAAAAATAGATATATGCAATTGTGATAATATATATTCAAAGCTGATTGTTCAGCCCTTTGATTTCTTCTCATCTATTAATTTCAGATTATTTCACTCAGATAAAAAGAGGAATGGAAGGGATCAGATTTCATCATATTTTGCTTCAGGTAATACTAATTTGTTCCTCTGGTGTCCATGATTGAAAATATCATGCACAACTCTCAGCAATTTGCCTGTCATCACCAATGTAGGCCCCTTGCACAAATTCTAATGGCCCCATCTTTATAAAATAGGTCAAATACTATTTATATCCGAACAATCCATCTCCCTCAAATGCAGACATCCAACTAATTTTGACAACAAATAACTAAGAAATAAACCATTCATTAAAAGGATGTGAATGTACATTTAATATTAACAAACAATATATAATGAAAATTTAGAAGGTTTGTGATTAAATTCTATGATTAAAGCAACGAGAAATTGAAATAGGCTTAATGGATAGGAACGTCTTGATAAAAAAATATCTGTCTAAGAAAAATTTGGAACCGATAATTTGTTTCAGCTGAACACAATTTTGAGCCCTTTCTTAGTGTTTTTATTAGCGTATCATGATATTCTAGCCTTGGAGTCTGCACACCATTGGTATCAAGGTATGCTCAGAACCTGTGTCTGGCCTGGAACCTGTATCTGGCCTGAAACCTGTGTCTAGCCCAGAACCTGTGTCTGGCCTATTAAGGCAAGCATAGGAGCTTGGTTCTACCTCCTGGTGGTGTGATATTGGGTCATACAGCACATCTACACACTGATTTTTGCAGGGGTAGTCATTATGATCAGCATTTATTTCAGGAAATGAAATATACCATGAATTAATTTTCCTTATTAACATGTTGTACAGAACCTTTTCAGGATCCTTTCAGCCAGATACCCTGACATCACAAAATATTATATAAATTTTATCGTGACAATTTTTACAAAAATAAAAGAACGTGTGATACATACTTTCAAAGCTGCATGTTTGTTCATTTTATGACATCTTGAGAGACAAATATCAATTGTCATAATATTGGCATCGTTGTCCTTATCTACTTGATTTTGTCCAGCAATTGAAGAGAAACATCCTAAGTATCGATCATCCTCTGGAGCTGTTTGAAATAATAATATCATGCTATATAATTGCCTATAGCGTTCATCAACTACATAATGTATATCAAATTATATAATAAGGATTTAGAGTTGTTAAGTTAAGTAAAAAAGCAGTAAAATACACATAAATTGATAAAATTTCTTACTTATTCTTGTTTGGTAGACACTAATGTACTGTGCATATCCAGCAGATTGACTGCCGCACACTTGAGAATTGATACCACTACATTTAGAATTACATCCAAGAGAATATTTTCCAAAGTAGTCATATTCACTATTACCACAGAAACAATATTTGACTGCCTGAAACATATAATTATCGTAGAGGTGTGTTACTGAAATTTCTGGATGAAAATGATTTCTGTCCTGAAACCATGCATAATTAATTATCTGAAGAAATTCATATTTCCCTCATCTTTACTTACCACCAAGTGTCTTCAAGACAAAGATGCATACATGAAAATGAGTCCCATGAGTTGAATATGGCAAAAAGACTGATAAACCAATTAAACTTTACTGTGAAAATCACTATATATAATAACAAGATTCACAGAACCATCATTATACTATGTGGCCTTAGTAGAATGTTAAACGATGGAGTATCGCCATAACTGGCTCGGCAGCCAGTTATATAGTTTATGTTCAATTAACACAAAAGTCAATTGCAGCAGTTAGTTTGCACATAATATATTTTATTATATTATTAAACATTTTTGATTGATTACATGTGTGCAAACCTAACTGTGAATTGTTTCCCAGTTTCATGGGATTTTACTGAATGATAGCAATGGTTAAAATAAGTAAACATTTAGAATCCAGTACAATACTGACAGGTGAGTCAGTTAACCAACACGTTACATACAAAGCTGGCTGTTCGATGGCATGTATTCAGTAGCCAACCACCAGCGAAGGGTACAGACCCATGACTGATTTACTTGCCATCCCATCCTGTTTTACAAGCAGTATGTAGCAATAATAAAGGGAATATGGTCATGTTAAATCTAAATTGCAGTTAATTGCTACTGTTAGTTTGCACAAGATTATATATTATATTATTATTTGTAATCGATTTATGATAGGTGTTTGTAGTTATACTAAGGTATTTAGAGATATGCTGCTTAATGCATTTATGAAATGTATTGGCATAAAAATATAAAAAAAATATTTTACTCACAATTAACAAATCTGACAAATTTGCCATATTAAAGAGAGGTTAGATTGTGTTTAAACCCTGCTAAAGGATAGAAGGAGTCATGCACTTGTAGCCTTTCACTGGGCCACCACCTGAGTTGATATGAGCCTTTCTCCTTTCAGCAGGTGGCACATGCAGGCTTGCTAGAAGCACAGGTTTCTTGGTCAAACATAATATATACATGTTACTGGACAGGTGTGCTTCTTTTATATTGTAAGGAGCATTGGGTATCTGCCTGAAGCCTGCCTTCTTTAGGCAGATCACCGTTGCTCGATGCCAAAAGCCAGGGGTGGTCCCACTGGCAGAGGTCATCTCCCTAGCCAGATGCCATTGGCTGCAGGTCACTACTTCCGAAGTCTTCAACAACTGGTTTTCCCTCTGATTCATTTTCAAATTGTCGCCACTTGCACATCTGCAAGCAGTGCAAATGACCAATGTCATATGACCAGTACAGCAAGCAGGGCAAGTATGCTCAATCCTCTGGCCAGAAACATTCATCGACAAGTGCACCCTCTAGGAACAACCTCCTGCCCCTAGCTTTTAGTGGGAAGCCATGGCTGACTGAAAGTTCACTGACATTTTGCTGAACAAAGCTCTTTATGGAGTCAGGATTCACTAAGATGGACCTCATCACAGGTCTTTTGGCAGAAATTGGCCTTTTGCACTGGAATATGCCTCAGAAGTAGCACAATTTATGCACATGAAATTAGCTTCCAACCAAGAAGCTTCTCATTCACTTACTCATGTACATGTAGGGTGCATTATTAACACCTGACATGTGTTCAAGTTATTAGTAAAGTGAGAGGAGTTATTGTATTGTGAGCAGTGGTCATTATTATATATCTTTTAATTATTGTATTGTATTATCATGAAATATATGGCTTTGTATAATTATGATAAAGCATTTCCCAATACTTAAATGCATGAATTGTTATCCCTCTCACCAAATTTAGATGTATGACATAATCCCTGATTAATAAAGGAGAGATTCCCAGGGAGAATAAGAAGTTGACACCAAATGGCATATTTGATTTGTGTTATCATGTCTATCATATTAATGCAAATAATATACCCTCTAAGCTATCTTTGCATGCATACTGATGACGGGGGTATATCTCTCACCCAATGTGGAGGTAATTATTAGGTCAAAAAGCCAGTTGTTTATAAAAAAAACCTCCTTACTTGCCCAAATATAAGTAAATATATTATTTTTGCAGTTAAGAAAAGCAAGTCATTCTATTTTGCTCCTTTTTATTATAGAATGTATGTATTATGTATTTTGATAGAAATATTGATATTGCATACAACTCACATAATTGTGTCAAAATTAGGCTCATATTATGCAGATAATAACTCAAATAAATACATACCAGTCCAGCATATTTAAAGAGTTTTGTTTTACATGCATCTATGCAGATATCCACAGTCAGATCTGACCTACTCTCAAAAGGCCACCAGGGAAGAGCATAGACTTGGTCTGTGGTGCCCTGACGTGCATCATAACACCCAATGAAACGAGAATCCTGGGGCTCTAATGTAGAAATGTATATTTAAATTAAATTTCTTGCATGCCTATGGCCAATCTGAAACCGTGTCCCTTTGCTCCTAGCAATGGGCCATTTAAAACAATAACTCAATATGGCAACAGTTGAAAATTGTGAAATTGTGAAATGGTGATTTTGCAACCCTTTCAGCAACTATGGCCATATCAGGTCGACTTTCGAGCCTTTGAACCAGTGTGAAAGTAACACTGCTGGCAGTGGGAGTCAACCCACCACCTCTCGTCCTCCGGAAACGATTGATTTTTTATCACATTATGAATATTTCAGATAACAGCTTAAACACAGATTGGATATATGTCATCAACTATGTCAAGTGTTTAAGATCATTAAGAACATTCAGAAGTGCAATCCCGTCATTGTAAAGTGAAATCTAAATATTTTTCATCTGCTAATATTTTGTAGTTGGTATTTAAATAATTTAGGGTAACATGACAATAAGGCATCAACATTTATTTCATTCAAATTTTGAAAGTGCCAACTATAGATTAAATAAATCAGATAAAATAATGTCTCTAAAACCTCACATTTGATGTGTTGGACTGTCCATCCAACCATTATTTGCATGATTAGATTTTACAATGAAGAAGAAGCTGTTCCTGTACCAATGTTTATTAAAATAATATTTTGTATAGGGATCTGAAATTCAGATTTGTTGCTGCTGGATCGACGAAACAAAACTAGATTAGCAAAACCAAATTTTAATCTTCCAAAATATATAATTTGATTTCTTTTTATACTTGTTTCAGGAAACATACAGTACTTATAATGATGAAAAAACTTGCAAAAAGTAATATTAATGGTAGGTTATATATATTTTGGACATGGTACATTGGACAACTGTGGTGTCATAATAACGTTTTCGCCTGATACTGATGTGGAAATGAATATGATAAACAGTGAAAGTGATGTTCGTTTTCTTTTGTTAAATGTGACAACTATTGATAAAGAAGAGTATACCATCTTTATAATATATATATTTGTTTGTTTGTTTGGGGTTTACATCACTTTCAACATCATCTCAGTCATTCTGTGATGAGACCTTGTAGCAGATATAGTGCTGCCTCGCTGAATTGTCATGTCGCCGGTCCAGTCACATATTTACAAGGACAACAGATTAACCCTCTAGGCACGGGCCTCAGCTCATATGTGAAATTGTATCATGAATTCAATCTCAGCATGGCTGGGGATCAAACCCATGGCCTTTGGATCACCACAGAGGAACTGGTGTTAATTAGCTGGCATTCTAACCAACTGTGCCACAGCATGTGGCCTTCAAAATACATAATACTTGTGTTTGCCAACATTTAGAATATATTTATCCATTTACTTATCATTGAGCTCATATTTGTAGACAATGTGTGTAGGTTCCATCTAAAATAATAATTATTGTTTGAACAATTTCAGTGGCTGTTTTGTTGGATTAGTGCACAACCATGAAATAAAAATAATTAATCATTATTTTTAGCCATGCTTAAAAAAAGAGACTAAGGATTTTGCCATTTCTTAATTTTTGTTTAATTCTTGGAGGATAAGTGTTGAAGATCACTCTCTGGTGTCTCTAAAAAGTCATATGACAAGAATTTTTTTAAGTGGGAAATCTTTAGATTTCATACCTCTGAGAAACATCTGACAATTTTTTCTGCAGTCTGATGTTTAGTTTAGCTATAATCTAAGATCTTTGAACCCCCAGGGTAATTAACCTACTCCCTTGACCTAGAACTGGGTCAGTAGGCTGCCTACGTCATTGCGCCCCACATGCATATCCTGCACACATATTTCTCCTGTGTCTGTACATGTATAACAGCTGATGTCCTTTCTTCTACACTAATAACATCCATTGAAAATATGATTAATGGCAAAACTTAAGGCTGTAAAATAGAGACCTGCATTTACATCAGCTTCCCATCCCACAATCCCTACTTTAATTGAAGAAAATAAACAAACATGACTTAATTGGGTATAGTGTCTGAAATATGGCCTGCTCTACTCTTTATCAGTTTCAAGATACTAATTATCTAGCCCTAAACATTATGGAATGAAGTTTAAGGGTTTTCAAACTGTAAATGGAACATTGAGATGAGACTTATTTTTAGTTGATATTTCCATATTTTTTTACACTGAAAATTTATTTATTTATTTGTTAACCAATGACCAGTAACAATATCAATTGGTTGAATATTATTCATATTCAGTAATGTTGAGCTAAACTTTGCATGACATAACTGAAAAAAAATGTCTTGAAAGCATGCGACACATTTTTAGATCTGTTTCATTGCTGGAAATTATTTTGACTTCTAAATTTTGAGGTCTGGTTATATATTATTTATGCATTGCAGTTGTATTTCAATGGCCATTTGAAATGTTTAGTTTGGTATTTTTTTAATGTCTGTCATTGCATGTCAGTGGGTACCCAACTAAATCATACATTAATATTTATATACAAACAGACCAAGGAATTTTGAATAAAAATAGAAATTCTGTAAAAATGATACTAAACTTTGAGATTTCAACATTTCTTTCTCAACAAGGAAATGACTTTGACCATAACATTATGATAAAGAATAGTTCAGTCAGTCCCTTGAGGGATCTGAATAATCTCAATAGGCAGATGTAAGTTTGCCAAACTCAACTGGGTGGCTGTCTGTATTCCTGTCTTCCCCATCACCACAGGCAGAAAGAATCCAAGTGTCTATGATGTGAAACATGATCTGACCTACTATCCACATGTGCTAATTAGGCCACCAGTGGTTCAAAGATGTTATCAACACTCTTGTTATTACTTATAAATTACAATCACTCAAGACTTTCACTGGCTTGGAGTGGTTTGTTTTGAACATGAAGGGCGAACATGCGTCACTTCCGGCTAAATCTCAGCAGCCCTGATTTTACCCACATAAAAAGGGGCGTGTCCAGCAAATCACTTTGATCCACTATAATTCTGTACTCCATTTATAAAACTGTGTAAAACATGTTGAAATGCAATGTCCATGTATTGTAATATATTATGGCACAATATAAACATTTTCACAATTTTCTTGTCATGTGACTTTTAATGGAAAGAAGCCTGGGTTTGAACCTGAATGGAGCTCCAATCTGTGCATATTGTCATCATTTCATGTCTTGCAACCTGTATGCCCTTTCAATAGCCCTTCTTTTTACACACAAAGAATTTATTATTCAACATAATAATTTGATTGTTTAAAAAAGGGTTGCAAATCAATACATAACACCCTTATATTTATATTGACTTATATTGTGTAAAGCTTTCATTTTAAAAGATAACAATATTTTCATATAGACAGAATTTGACGGCATCATTCAATTCTTATATGTTCTTGAATATCTGCATATATCATCTGCATATATTATCTGCATATATTATCTGCATATATTATCTGCATATATTATCTGTATATATTATCTGCATATATTATCTGCATATATTATCTGCATATATTATCTGCATATATTATCTGTATATATTATCTGCATATATTATCTGCATATATTATCTGCATATATTATCTGCATATATTAAAGTTCAATTTGGAAAGTTATTTCCGCATAGGTCTTTTGGAGAATCAAACAAAAGAGAATATTAATTTATAAAGCAGATGGAAGGTGTACTGATCAATGGGGTTTGCATGAAAGACAACTACAGAATGTGTACTGAATTTGTATTGAGCCAGATTGAGCCACTGTGATCCACATCCTATGGCTTATTTTGGATGATTGTTTCACTCGCCATCCCACCATATTTTACAAGCACTACATATCAATAATAAGGGGAATATCAATATGGCCATAATAAAACTGCAGTAAATTGCTGTTCGATTGATTGCAAATAAATCGTTTTATTACAAAACTAACTGTGAATCATCTCCCAATTTAATGTTTACGAAAAAATCTTATGTTTCAATACAAACATGCTTCTGCACATTTGATGCCAGTTATCATGATATTGCGAAATTGTGAAATTTTTACGACCCTTTCAGCAACTATGGCCATATCAGGTCGACTTTCGAGTCTTTTAACCAGTGTGAAAGTAACAATGGGAGTCGAACCCACCACCTCCCGTCCCCCACTTATATAACCATTAAAGGCACAGATCCTACATTCTATGAACTGTGCTAGTGGGACCGGTTATTATCATGATAATTGCTTGATCATTTGAAGTAGTAAAGAACATAATGACATATCATAGAGAGATGTGTTGCTTAATGCACTTATGAAGGGTATCTCTTGGCAGATTGCTCGACACCAACGCCAGGAGTGGTCCCACTGGCAGAAGTCATTTCCCTGGCCAGATACATTTGGCTACCGTTCACTGTCATCTTGTTCGACCACCAGGTGTCAGGTGTAGAGAATACAACCAAATCACATCAGAGTGCCCAATTCCATATGGGGTGTAATTCCAGGATTCTGCATGGCCAGGTCCCAGAAGAGCTTCCCTGTGGCTTCTGTAGCTTACAAAGTCTGTAAGAATTGGTATTTCCTCTGATCCAATTACAGATTTCCACCACTTGCACAGTTATGAGCAGTGCAGATGACCAACATCATAGGACCAGTGCAGCAAGCAGGGCAAGTGTGCTCAATGCTCTGGCTTGAGCCTTCTAGGAACAGCCTTCTGCTCTAGCTTTTGGAGGGAAGACATGGCTGACCATCCTGACAGAGAGTTCACTGACATCTTGCACAACAAAGCTCTCCATGGAGTCATTAAGAGGCACCTCATCACAGGTATTTTGGCAAAAATTGGTCTTCTGCACTGGAATATGCCCCAGAGGTAGCACAATTTATACACAGGAAGCTGGTCATTCACCTAGATGACCACATTCTAAGACATGATGCGTTCAGAGCCAGACCCCCACTCAACCATAACAAGACCACCATGTGTTCAACGCATTCTTCTCTATCACGTGACTATCTGTGGAACATGGCCAGGTCTTCCTGTGGTCTTAAGAAAGTCTCTACAAGTCCTCAGAAGTTCTCAGATGTCCTCAAAAGTACGAGCGTGAAGTTCATTTGATATTTGATATTTGATATTTGACGTTTTTTTCAAAGTATGCCTCTAAGTATATATCTATACACACTTATAGGATATGGGTCAAAACAGGATATAAAAGGATATATACCCTGTCAAAAGCAGATATATCCTTTTTATTCGCAATAAATCCAATTTTTATACATTTATAACTTAGAAATGTTTTTTAAATGATCTCAAAGACTTTTGATTGACTAATGGGGCCTTAGACATACTTGGTAGACATGTCTAGATTACGTCTAGCCCCCTCAATATGAGAGCATAAATCTGAGTTCAATGGAATAGCCCTTTTCCCCTGGCAAAGTCAATATATTCGACCTACTGACTGGTATGAGGTTGGGGAGGGGGGGAGAGTACTAAAAAGACTTTTGATTGACTAATGGGGCCTTAGACATATTTGGTAGACATGTGTAGATTATGTCTAGCCCCCTCAATATGAGAGCATAAATCTGAGTTCAATGGAATAGCCCTTTTCCCCTGACAAAGTCAATATATTCGACCTACTGCTGGTATGAGGTTTGGGGGGGGGAGAGAGTACTAAAAAGACTTTTGATTGACTAATGGAGCCTTAGACATACTTGGTAGACATGTCTAGATTATGTCTAGCCCCCTCAATATGAGAGCATAAATCTGAGTTCAATAGAATAGCCTTTTTCCCCTGACAAAGTCAATATATTCGACCAACTGACTGGTATGAGGTTGGGGAGGAGGGATGGAGAGTACTAAAAAGACTTTTGATTGACTAATGGGCCCTCAAAAATATTTGGTAGACATGTCTATTTTATGTGTAGCCCCCTCAATATGAGAGCAGAAATCTGAATTCAATGGAATAGCCCTTTTACCCTGACAAAGCCAATACATTCGACCCACTGACTGGTATGAGGTTGGGGAGGGGGGGGAGGAGTACTAAAAAGACTTTTGATTGACTAATGGGGCCTTAGACATACTTGGTAGACATGTCTAGATTATGTGTAGCCCCCTCAATATGAGAGCATAAATCTGAGTTCAATGGAATAGCCCTTTTACCCTGACAAAGTCAATATATTCGACCTACTGACTGGTATGAGGTTGGGGAGGAGGGATGGAGAGTACTAAAAAGACTTTTGATTGACTAATGGGGCCTTAGACATACTTGGTAGACATGTCTAGATTATGTGTAGCCCCCTCAATATGAGAGCATTAATCTGAGTTCAATGGAATAGCCTGGCAAAGTCAATATATTCGACCTACTGACTAGTATGAGGTTGGGGAGGGGGGGGGGGAGAGTACTAAAAAGACTTTTGATTGACTAATGGGGCCTTAGACATACTTGGTAGACATGTCTAGATTATGTGTAGCCCCCTCAATATGAGAGCATAAATCTGAGTTCAATGGAATAGCCCTTTTTTCCTGACAGAGTCAACATATTCGACCTACTGACTGGTATGAGGTGGGAGGAGTATTAAAAAGACTTTTGATTGACTAATGGGGCCTTAGACATACTTGGTAGACATGTCTAGATTACGTCTAGCCCCCTCAATATGAGAGCATAAATCTCAGTTCAATGGAATAGCCCTTTTCCCCTGGCAAAGTCAATATATTCGACTTACTGACTAATATGAGGTTGGGGAGGGTGGGAGAGTACTAAAAAGACTTTTGATTGACTAATGGGGCCTTAGACATACTTGGTAGATATGTGTAGATTATGTCTAGCCCCCTCAATATGAGAGCATAAATCTAAGTTCAATGGAATAGCCCTTTTCCCCTGGCAAAGACAATATATTCAACCTACTGACTGGTATGAGGTTGGGGAGGGGGGAGAGTACTAAAAAGACTTTTGATTGACTAATGGGCCCTCAAAATTATTTGGTAGACATGTCTAGTTTATGTGTAACCCCCTCAATATGAGAGCATAAATCTGAGTTCAATGGAGTAGCCTTTTCCCCTGGCAAAGTCAGTATATTCGACCTACTGACTGGTAAGAGGTTGGGGAGGAGGGATGGAGAGTACTAAAAAGACTTTTGATTGACTAATGGGGCCTTAGACATACTTGGTAGACATGTCTAGATTATGTGTAGCCCCCTCAATATGAGAGCATAAATCTGAGTTCAATAGAATGGCCCTTTTTTCCTGACAGAGTCAATATATTCGACCTACTGACTGGTATGAGGTGGGAGGAGTATTGAAAAGACTTTTGATTGACTAATGGGGCCTTAGACATACTTGGTAGACATGTCTAGATTACGTCTAGCCCCCTCAATATGAGAGCATAAATCTGAGTTCAATTGAATAGCCCTTTTCCCCTGGCAAAGTCCATATATTCGACCTACTGACTGGTATGAAGGAAATTGTGCATGCGTCGAGGTGGTCAGGCGTGTTTTTGGTGAGGACCCGAAATTTCCTCCCAAAAACTGCCCTAAATACAGTAAATCGGAAGGAAATCAGGAAAATTTTTACCTATTCTGCTTGCTATTCGCTACCCGACTCGTGCGAGAAAATTTTTCCTACAGGAAAATCGGTAGTGTGATTAAATTCGACCGACTTCTTCCAAGAATTTGAATTACACAACCGCCATTGCCTTGGCTGATCATCACGGTGGGTTTAATCTCTAGAATCTAACGATCCTTTAAGATAGCACGGTGATCTCAGCCAATAATATTCTACTTTTTCTCAGCGTCAAATTTCTGATATAAGCGTAGTCGTACTTTAATCATAAAGATCTCAGTGAGTACTAGTTATCAAACGGTTGTAACGTCAAAACAACTCCAATCTTAACAGCTCACAAGAGGTGTCAGGCAGGTAAAAAACCAATTTACGCAGGTGGGCTTTCTCTCTCGTTCACTGCGACTCTGACCCTGAAGCGATCAACACAGACAGCGAATCATTAGGAAAAAATTGCAAAACTACTGGATTTTAACTCTAACCACAAAACAAGATACACGTAAACTCATCGCTCAACTGTTTTAAAGTCATCTCCTCGTATTCACGGTAAGAATATCATTTTCAAAATCTCATATATAAAAATAATTAAAGTATTCTCGCCGTGTGACCACCAAAACGCTTTTTCAAACTGAACAAACCGGCATACTAACCGGCTCTCACCGGTAGTAACCAAACAAACCGGTATAAATCATAAAATTAATTATAAATTCCTAGCATTTGATCATATCATAGCACTATCTGCTATCGCTACTAAATTTAACAAATTACTCTACGCACTTAAATAGTTTCAAGAAATCATTGGAACGTCAAATCTCACATCATATTCCTTATTTCAAATCACACAGGAAATCACTGTGAATATCTAACTTGAGGCAAATCACCTCAAGATATACAGCAGACACTATTCAAAAAATCTAACTTGAGGCAATTCACCTCAAGATATACAACATACACTATTCAAGCAATCACTTGAACATACTTGCTAGTAAAATCACCTGAATTTCTTATCTGAGGCAAATCACCTCAAAAATCACAAAAACCAAACTGTTCAGAAAATCCTGCATTAATATTACATCATACTCTTCATACCTAACGTTCAAGAAATCACTTGAACATCTTACTTGAGGCAAATCACCTTAAGAATTCACAGCACGCACTGTTCAAGCAATCACTGGGACAGCTAAGCTTACGTCAAATTCCTCAATCCTAACACAAAGCGGCACGCACCGTTTGAGAAATTCACTTGAACATTCACTCACTAGGTGTCACCGCATTGAGATCATGAGTAAAATCAAAAACTCATCCACATCTAGTGTTGAAAATAAAATAGAAAAAATGAATACAAATTATGATAATAAAAATGAATATTCAAGAAATACATACACCATTAAAGAGATAATTGGAGATTTCTGGTGTAGAAAAACAAAGTCTAGATTCTTTAAAATCTGGTGGGCAGATTTCCCCAGATCCGCCAGTACATATGAACCAGAATCAAATATTGATCCCACTTCAGTGAAAGACTACTTAACTAAAAATAAAGCTATCAAAATGAAAAAATGTTCTCTCATTACAAATAAAAAAGGCATTATAAATAAAGACAATGTTCTATCATTTCAGATGTCAAACAAAGGAGGAAAACGATCCGGAAAGAAAAGGAGAATGTCATCCAAAACATCTCCCACACCCCAAACACCCATTGACTGGGCGGAGGAGGTAGAAATGGCGGAAGAGGATGAAGCCCCTCCATCCAGACCTCCTACTATGAGGGTGGAGCAACATGTGCCACCTACGGTAAAACATGCCGCAAATCCCGTAACGGCAATATACTCGCCAATTGCTAGCACATCAACCGCAGAACAGGTGGATGAGCTTTCACTAAGCATGGAGGAACTCATGAACATGCTTTCCGAAAAATCAAACAGCTATGCGAACTTGATGATGGAAGATGCCAAAAAGGCGGAGAAGATAGCTAAGCTAGAAAATGAAGTAAAGATCTTAAAGCAGGAAAGAAGAAATTGGGAAGAGGAAAAGAAGGAGTTGGAAAAAAAGCACAATAATATTGACATTAAACTAAAGTACGAGACATCTAAGAGTAACCGCTTTGAACTTAAAATGGCTGAACTCAATTCACTCATAACAAAGAAAAATGAACATGTAACCATTCTAGAGAACAAAAATAAAGAGAATGACCTTAAAATCTCCGCCCTGGCCGAAAACCCTCAAAAACCAACCAATATCCCGCTACATAAGGATAGAGCCAAGGATAGTATTCTGGTAGTGGCAGACTTGGTACATCATGCCATGTTCAATGAACACCAAGAAAAATGGAAATGGGATTTTGAGGGAGAAGTACAGGGGATAGATGATCTCGCTAGGCTTTCAAAGCTCTCATCATTTACGAGAAAGCTGAACAGCTACTCTGCCCTCATCATCTGCCTTGGGTTAGCTGATATTGAGGCTGGTATAAATGGATTGACCTTATTGTCTAAGGTAAAGAGGTCAATTTACAAGATCGCCAAAGCATGCACCTGCCAAATGTATTTATGCCAGCTAACGCCAATATCAATCACTTGTGCAAATGAAAAGATCATCTCGCATACAATCTTCAACCATCATCTTAAGAAACTTGAAACACATCATGAAACCGGCCAGCTCAAAATAATACCAAACCCATTAACCATCACAAATCCTCTTATCGAGGATATTGTAACATCAGCAAATAACCATGCCCTACGTGAAAAAGCAAGGATTGACTGGATGGATAACATCAACTCCATCATCACACCATCCAACAAACATTTTGATAGTCTGCAGGAATACTGGGGTGAGACGGAGGAGCGACTCCCATCCTCCGATGATGAAATCATCATTGAAGCCAAAATGATGGAGGATGCAGGCCCAGAAATAGACTTCAATGACAAAGACTACTCTGGGGAAACTGTCACCACTCTAATCCCGGAAAACACGGCAGGCAAACTAATAGGGAAAGGTGGCAAAACCATTAGAAAAATGGCTAGTGATTCCGGTGCACACCTACAAAAAATCAGTGGGGAAAAGGGACACGATGATCAAATCATGATTACCGGTACTCCCATCCAGATTGCAAAGGCTATTGTAGCCATCAGAAGGGTCCTAAATGAACTAACTGATGATGAGCTGTCAGCCCCTGAAAAAAGGGACCGGTGCATCTATTTCCAGCAAGGAAAATGCAGGAACGGCAACAAATGCCAATATCTTCATAGTGAACCGACAAACCTGCAAATTTCAAAATACAAGAACAGGGATCCACGCACATCAGCTCCTCGCAGCCCACCAAAGATCTACAACATCAAACGTACAAAGAAATTTTGACATTCAAATCCTGGATGGAGAAGATCCATAACAAATAAGTGTAAATTATGTGCAACAGTAACAGCAAATAAAATGTGTATCAGAGTATTTTAACAAAACCTGAAATACCTTGTTAATGTGATGAAATGTAAAATAAAGTTGCTTGAACATCTTGATAACATTTCCAGTCTCAGGTTTCTATTTCCTTGCAAGTGCTATGCTAAGGTAAAAAATCTAAATATAATTATTACAGCTAAATGTAAGATTAGAACTATTGAATTAAATAAAATAGTTTTGTTAATGCTCAAACCCTTTATTGTAATGAAAAAAATAAAAAAAGTAAGGATATTAGAAATAAAAAATCAATATATAATATCCCTTCATCCAGGACTAATTTCTAACACAGAGACCAGAAGTAAAGTGAACCATTATTACGATTTTACTATGTCAACAAACGAATTTACTACGACACCACAACTTTACTACAAATTATCTATAAATAGCACACGATACGCTAAAAATAACCCTGAATCACGTGACTATGGCCATGTCAGGCACACTCTTAATGAAACCGCAAACTTCAAACACCCGTATATATGTAAAAATAGATTACGTAACTCCGAATCACAATGCGTCAATTGCCCACGTGATCATTTTGGATACGCCCACATATCGGACGTCACGATCCAAGATAAAACCAGATCGGCATTTCCAGTAAAATCACTCACTATATCAAAACAAACTGAACCTGAAATCAATGCTAACACGCATAACATGGAATTGCAAACACCAAAATCCACAAATTCACCCTCAGTTAAAACTTATGACAGTTTAGATTCTCGAATCGACACTACTGAGGCCACGCCCACCTCATCAGTGATTGGCTCCCCCGCGAAGCAGGAACATTATGGTCTGGGGATACCCCCATTGATAATTCCATCAATGAACCGAGATGACGGGACTCCCACATTTCTAACGAATTTTAATTCTGCAATAAAAGATTCAAATAAAAGAACAACTAAGGAAAATCTAAATAAAAAGAAATTTCCTAAAAAACTATCGCACATTAATATCGGATCCTGCAACACACAAAGTATTAAACATAAAATCCTATCAATTAAAGATTATATCAAAGAAAACAATATACATGCGCTCTTTATCACAGAAACATGGCTAAATGAGAACGAAGATGAACGTATAAAGAATGAATTAGAAAATGGGGGTTTCAAGTTTCATTCCTTCCCCAGGATAGGACGTACCGGAGGAGGGCTAGGACTCCTTCACCGGATTGAAATACCTTTTAAGACCAATAGGTTAAATCCCCCAAAACTCAACACCATGGAGATAATGGAATCCTCATTACATATTAGAAGTAAACACATAACCATTGTCACCATTTATAGACCAGAGCCATCTGGTGGAAACATGTATACCTATTCACAATTCTATGAAGAGTTCACAAAATTGGTTGCTCACTATGGTTCATTCAACCATGAAGTCCTTTTCGTAGGGGACTACAATTTTCACATGAACAAGCCAGGTAAACCAGATGTAGTGAAATTTAGTGATATACTATCCACATTTGACATGACCCAATGGGTAAATGAGCCCACACATAAACTTGGCAATACTCTAGATTTAATCATCACTTTTAAAAATAACAAATACCTAACGGGTCATAAAGTGGATGAATACATATCAGACCACAAAATGATTCTTATTAATTTAGACATAAATCCACCAAAATCTATGAAAAAATCTATCTGTTACAGAAACTTTAAAAACATGAATATAAACTCACTTAGGAATGACATTAAATCAATCCTTCAAACTGATACAAACTGGGAAAACCTCTCACTAGAAAAACTGGTTGACTTCTATGATACAAAATTGACCTCTGTCTTAGACAAACATGCTCCTATAAAATCAGCCCTGGTAACAAACCGCAAGACTGTCCCCTGGATGAATGAGCATATAATAAAAGAACGATCTCTCAAGAGGAGACTTGAGAGAAAAATGAATAAGACTGGGTTGCAAATTGATAAGGAACTCTATAAGGCAAAGAAAAATAAATATAATGCTTTGCTCAAATCATCACAATCAGAATATTTCGCAAAACTGGTGCAGGAAAATAAAAATGACCCAAAGAAACTCTTTAAGGCCATTGATAAGGCTATGCACAAACCTAAGGATGTCCCTATGCCCCCGTCAAATGATGACACTGAACAGGCAAATAAGTTCAATAATTTTTTTCTGGAAAAAATTGATTTAATTAGACTCAACATAGATGCGACACCTATTGGCAACCGCTCACAACCAGATGTCGCCACATACAATCAAGACAATCCCAACTCATTAATACTGAACAGATTCATGCCACTTACCTCAGAAGATGTCAGGAAGCTGATCAAGAAGGCGGCTAAAAAGTCATGTGAGCTGGACCCACTTCCAGCCTGGTTGCTACATGACCTCATGGATGTTCTTCTTCCTATAATTACTGTCATCATAAATAAATCAATATCGGACGCAGAGATGTCTGAAAATATGAAAATAGCAATTATTAAACCACTCCTGAAAAAGCTCGGTCTAGAATTGATAGAAAAAAATTATAGACCAGTGTCAAATCTCAGTTATATCTCAAAACTCACAGAAAGAGCCATATCTGAACAATTAATATCACACTTAGTCACTAACAGACTAACTGACACCTTCCAATCTGCATACAAGGAGTTTCACAGTACAGAAACAGCATTATTGAGGGTCCAAAATGATATTCTATTAAGTCTAGACGAAAAGAATTCAGTCATATTACTTTTACTGGACCTGTCTGCGGCCTTTGATACTATTGATCATGATATACTATTCAATAGACTAAAGGACAGATGTAATGTCAAAGGTCATGCACTGAAATGGATAAAGTCATACCTACGAGACAGAAAACAATGTGTCAAAGTAGGTCTCAAGCGCTCCACTCTTAAGCCAATAAAATATGGGGTGCCCCAGGGCTCTGTCCTGGGTCCTATCCTTTTCACTATATACATGTCCCCTATGGCGGACATTCTAAAGAAATATAACATGAATTATCATATTTATGCAGATGACACGCAAATTTACATCCCCATAGATCACACATCAAAAAGAAATGGAAAATTGAGCAAAAAAAAACTTGAAAAATGTGTGGATGAAGTCAGAGCTTTTTTAATATCAAACAAAATGAAGATAAATGATGGGAAGACTGAAATGCTACTCTGTACAGACAATCGGAATGTGGAGTCATACCTACCTTTATCTGTCAGAGTCGGTGATTCAAACATATCACCATCTTCTAGTGTGATAGATTGGGCATCACATTGGACTCAAAAATGAACTTGAAATCTCAAGTCAGAAAAATGTGTAAAAAGGGCTACTACCACATAAGAAACCTCTCTGCTATCAGGAACTGTCTTGACGAAAAGACCGCTGTTACCCTAACTCATGCCTTCGTGACCTCTACTTTGGACTATGGTAACGGATTACTAGCTGGGCTACCAAACTCTGAAATTAAAAAACTGCAACTGGTACAGAATGCTGCAGCTCGGGTCGTATGTAAACTTAGGAAATTTGATCATATATCCAATAAATTGAAGGAACTGCATTGGCTTCCAGTTCTAGCGCGAATAAAATTTAAAATTCTATTAATGACTTGGAAAGCCCTAAATGGTAAGGCACCCCCTTACTTACGTGACCTCTTACATGTGAAACAGGGTGAACGTAATCTTAGATCAAATGATGGGACTTATTTGTGCGTACCAAAAATGCGCTTGAAGACTGTGGGCGATAGAGCTTTCTCTGCGATTGGTCCCAGACTCTGGAACGCATTACCAAATAATATTAGATTAAGTACTACAGTCGACTCCTTTAAGAGTAGACTTAAAACTCACCTCTTCAGAACACACGTTCTGAATATAGCGCTATGAACAGTTCCGACTGGTATCAGCGCGATATAAATCTTATTATTATTATTATTATTATTATTATTATGAGGTTGAGGAGGAGGATTGGAGAGTCCTCAAAAGACTTTTGATTGACTAAAGGGGCCTTAGACATACTTGGTAGACATGTCTAGATTATGTGAAGCCCCCTCAATATGAGAGCATAAATCTGAGTTCAATGGAATAGCCCTTTTCCCCTGGCAAAGTCAATATATTCGACCTACTGACTGGTATAAGGTTGGGGAGGGGGGGAGGAGTACTAAAAAGACTTTTGATTGACTAATGGGGCCTTAGACATACTTGGTAGACATGTTGAGATTATGTCTAGCCCCCTCAATATGAGAGCATAAATCTGAGTTCAATAGAATAGCCCTTTTCCCCTGACAAAGTCAATATATTCGACCTACTGACTGCTATGAGGTTGGGGAGGAGGGATGGAGAGTACTAAAAAGACTTTTAATTGACTAATGGGGCCTTAGACATACTTGATAGACATGTCTAGATTATGTCTAGCCCCCTCAATATGAGAGCATAATTCTGAGTTCAATGGAATAGCCCTTTTCCCCTGGCAAAGTCCATATATTCGACCTACTGACTGGTATGAGGTTGGGGAGTGGGGGAGAGTACTAAAAAGACTTTTGATTGACTAATGGGGCCTTAGACATACTTGGTAGACATGTCTAGATTATGTATAGCCCCCTCAATATGAGAGCATAAATCTGAGTTCAATGGAATAGCCCTTTTCCCCTGGCAAAGTCAATATATTCGACCTACTGACTAGTATGATGTGGGGGAGGAGGGGAGAGTACTAAAAAGACTTTTGATTGACTAATGGGGCCTTAGACATACTTGGTAGACATGTCTAGAATCTGTCTAGCCCCCTCAATATGAGAGCATAAATCTGAGTTCAATGGAGTAGCCCTTTTCCCCTGACAAAGTCAGTATATTCGACCAACTGACTGGTATGAGGTGGGGGGAGTACTAAAAAGACTTTTGATTGACCAATGGGGCCTTAAACATACTTGGTAGACATGTCTAGATTCTGTCTAGCCCCCTCAATATGAGAGCATAAATCTGAGTTCAATGGAGTAGCCCTTTTCCCACGGCAAAGTCAGTATATTCGACCAACTGACTGGTATGAGGTGGGGGGAGTACTAAACAGACTTTTGATTGACTAATGGGGCCTTAGACATACTTGGTAGACATGTCTAGATAATGTCTAGCCCCCTCACTATGAGAGCATAAATCTGAGTTCAATGGAGTAGCCCTTTTCCCACGACAAAGTCAGTATATTCGACCTACTGACTGGTATGAGGTTGGGGAGGGGGGGGAGAGAGTACTAAAAAGACTTTTGATTGACTAATGGGCCCTCAAAAATATTTGGTAGACATGTCTATTTTATGTGTAGCCCCCTCAATATGAGAGCATAAATCTGAATTCAATGGAATAGCCCTTTTACCCTGACAAAGCCAATATATTCGACCTACTGACTGGTATGAGGTTGGGGAGGAGTACTAAAAAGACTTTTGATTGACTAATGGGGCCTTATACATACTTGGTAGACATGTCTAGATTATGTGTAGCCCCCTCAATATGAGAGCATAAATCTGAGTTCAATGGAATAGCCCTTTTACCCTGACAAAGTCAATATATTCGACCTACTGACTGGTATGAGGTTGGGGAGGAGGGATGGAGAGTACTAAAAAGTCTTTTGATTGACTAATGGGGCCTTAGACATACTTGGTAGACATGTCTAGATTATGTGTAGCCCCCTCAATATGAGAGCATAAATCTGAGTTCAATGGAATAGCCTGGCAATGTCAATATATTCGACCTACTGTCTAGTATGAGGTTGGGGAGGGGGGGGGGAGAGTACTAAAAAGACTTTTGATTGACTAATGGGGCCTTAGACATACTTGGTAGACATGTCTAGATTATGTGTAGCCCCCTCAATATGAGAGCATAAATCTGAGTTCAATGGAATAGCCCTTTTTCCCTGACAGAGTCAACATATTCGACCTACTGACTGGTATGAGGTGGGAGGAGTATTAAAATGACTTTTGATTGACTAATGGACCCTCAAACATACTTGGTAGACATGTCTAGAATCTGTCTAGCCCCCTCAATATGAGAGCATAAATCTGAGTTCAATGGAATAGCCCTTTTTCCCTGACAGAGTCAACATATTCGACCTACTGACTGGTATGAGGTGGGAGGAGTATTAAAAAGACTTTTGATTGACTAATGGGGCCTTAGACATACTTGGTAGACATGTCTAGATTATGTCTAGCCCCCTCAATATGAGAGCATAAATCTAAGTTCAATGGAATAGCCCTTTTCCCCTGGCAAAGTCAATATATTCGACCTACTGACTGGTATGAGGTTGGGGAGGGGGGGAGGAGTACTAAAAAGACTTTTGATTGACTAATGGGGCCTTAGACATACTTGGTAGACATGTTTAGATTATGTCTAGCCCCCTCAATATGAGAGCATAAATCTGAGTTCAATGGAATAGCCCTTTTCCCCTGACAAAGTCAATATATTCGACCTACTGACTGCTATGAGGTTGGGGAGGAGGGATGGAGAGTACTAAAAAGACTTTTAATTGACTAATGGGGCTTTAGACATACTTGATAGACATGTCTAGATTATGTCTAGCCCCCTCAATATGAGAGCATAATTCTGAGTTCAATGGAATAGCCCTTTTCCCCTGGCAAAGTCCATATATTCGACCTACTGACTGGTATGAGGTTGGGGAGTGGGGGAGAGTACTAAAAAGACTTTTGATTGACTAATGGGGCCTTAGACATACTTGGTAGACATGTCTAGATTATGTATAGCCCCCTCAATATGAGAGCATAAATCTGAGTTCAATGGAATAGCCCTTTTCCCCTGGCAAAGTCAATATATTCGACCTACTGACTGGTATGAGGTGGGGGAGGAGGGGAGAGTACTAAAAAGACTTTTGATTGACTAATGGGGCCTTACACATACTTGGTAGACATGTCTAGAATCTGTCTAGCCCCCTCAATATGAGAGCATAAATCTGAGTTCAATGGAATAGCCCTTTTCCCCTGGCAAAGTCAATATATTCGACCAACTGACTGGTATGAGGTTGGGGATGGGGTAGAGTACTAAAAAGACTTTTGATTGACTAATGGGCCCTCAAAAATATTTGGTAGACATGTCTATTTTATGTGTAGCCCCCTCAATATGAGAGCATAAATCTGAATTCAATGGAATAGCCCTTTTACCCTGACAAAGCCAATATATTCGACCTACTGACTGGTATGAGGTTGGGGAGGAGGGATGGAGAGTACTAAAAAGACTTTTGATTGACTAATGGGGCCTTAGACATACTTGGTAGACATGTCTAGATTCTGTCTAGCCCCCTCAATATGAGAGCATAAATTTGATTTTAATGGAATAGCCCTTTTCCCCTGACAAAGTCAGTTTGCATTAAGCACCTTCCATGTGAGAGGTAGTATTTTAAAGTCAATTCTGCAGGTAACAGGGAGCCAGTGAAGATTCCTTAGAGTCTCACATATATGATCATACTTCCTTTTCATACTGACCAGTCGTGCAGCCGTATGTTGAAGAATTTGTAGTTTCTTAATCTCACCCTTTGGGAGACCCATTAAGAACCCATAGTCTACGGTTGAAGTAACAAGTGAGTGAACCAGTACTTCAGCAGTTTAAGTATCCAGACAATTTCTTATGGAAGCAATATTCCTGATATGGTAGTAACCTTGATGTGTTTCCTTGATGTGTGCTTTCATGTCAAGTATTAAGTCGAGAAATACACTGAGATTCTTAACTTTACATACTGGCTCAATATCAGTAAGAACTATCCTTACCTTGTTGAAGGTTTCTCTGGATAATGAATAATCCCTGCCCAGATTACAGAGGAGCATTTCAGTTTTATTATCATTCAGCTTCCTTTTATTGACCTTAAGAAAGTTTCTGATGTCAGAAATACATGACTCTAGATTTGATTTTGCGAGAGTTGACTCTTGAGGATTTTTCCTATCAAATGAGATGTAAATTTGGGTATCATCTGCATAAATATAATAGTTCAAACAATGTCTAGTGATTATATCAGAAAGTGGCGACATGTAGACCGTGAACAGAATTGGTCCAATAACTGAACCCTGGGGTACTCCATGCTTAATATTCAGCAAGCTAGACTTACTCAGTCCAACCTTAACATGCTGACGTCTTACAGTTAAGTAGGATTCAATCCAACGTAGCGCCTTACCAGTAACCCTACATCTAGACTCAAGTCTTCTAAGCAGGATGTTATGATCAATGGTATCAAAGGCCGCAGATATGTCAAGGAGGAGAAGGATAACTGTCTTTCTATTGTCCAGATCACGCAAAATATCATTTTGAACCCTTAATAAAGCTGTCTCAGTACTATGATATTGTTTGTAAGCAGACTGGAAACTATCAGTAAGGCCATTCCTTACTAGATGAGGAACAAGTTGGTTTGCAACGGCCCTTTCTCTTAGTTTAGAAATATAGGACAATATGGATACTGGTCTCAAATTTGGTTTAATCAATTCTAGGCCCAGCTTTTTCAAAAGTGGTGTAATAAGAGCAATTTTCATATCATCTGTAACAGTGTGATCTAACAATGATTTGTTTATTATAAGTGTTATGATAGGAAGTAATAAATCTAGTAAATCTAGTAATAACCAAGTAGGTACTGGGTCCAGATCACACGATTTATTAGACGATTTCTTGACTAGTTGTATAACTTCAGGCTTCGCTAGTAGTCCAGCTATATCAGTCCCGAATCGTGCACTTTGTGTTAAAAGCGTGAAATTTGGCACAGGAGTAGCTTAGGGGTTTCTTCAGCTGTATGACACTTTAAAACTCACATGAGTAATGAAATTGTACCACTAGTCATAAATGTAACATTTAGAATTTTTTGGGGGAAATTATTTACCAATCATGGGTCATTTTCAAGATGGCCGACTCACGACCTGTAAAAATGACCCAAAATGCGTGTACATTTTTTTCCTCAGTTTTTGCGCAATGTAAACTGACAAGGGTTGCAAAATTGCACCACTACACATAAAAAGAAAATTTATAACAATATTTTTCATGAAATATTGACCCATTATGGGTCATTTTACATAATGGTTACTTTCAATGGCAGGGTAACTTTAACATAAAAGAGAAACAGTCCATTTTGTAATGTTTACTTTTTTCTTTAATGGACAACATGTTTAAATTAGACAACTTGATTGAACTATATTAACTTTCTTGTGTATTGCCATTGGGTCATTATGGGCCATTTAGGAACATACAATTGTCTTACCATTATCTTACAATAAGTAATACAAAAGCATTGTACAGAGTCATGATTTTATATACATGCTTCTGATATACCATAAACATAAAATCATCATTGAAGAAAAGCAAGGTTGTCAGTAATGATCATGCGTGTATATAAAACAGTTATAGAAATTGCCAATTATGTTGGGAACATGCAACGATAAAACAATGGGCACTGATTATCTCAAATCATTTCAATGAATCATTTTACAGTCAATATGATTTTAATGTAGTGATTCATTTAAGTACAATATCAAATTGTCCAGAGCTGCACAGTTCTATGATGTTTGGCTGCCACACAGCCCTTTGCAGTAGCAAAGTGGTGTGCATTTCAGCTGAACCTTATGGCCCTTGCAATTCCTCAGGCATCCTTTCTTGCAACCACACTTCGTGAGTTCTAAGCAGGCAGCTGAGGCCTGCGGCAAAACTGACCATAGCGGCATCCATGTATGTTTGTCGTTTTCAATTTCTAGTTTCCACCCCCATTCACTTGCACTTGGGATCTCTGGCAGTGTCTCCAGGGCTTGACCCCATATGTGGCCTGCCTGGAGCACAGCCCTGCGTACATGCTGGAGACATGCTCCTGAGGTGAAGGGAATGCTGAACATGTCTTTTCCTTTCCTGGTGAACATGTCAATCCGGGCATCTGTGAGGGAAGCCTCTGTACTGCCAATGTCATACATGACTATGACAAACCTCTCAAGGTTTGTGATTGTTTGGGGGTCTAATGTGTCCACAGGGGATGAGAGAGACTTGAAGTCATCTGTGATTTCTGGAAATACATTCCAAGTGTCCCAGGCAGTAACTTTTCCCTTTCCGTGGATACTTGAAGTTGTGTCGCATCCTGTGAAGGCATGGAAGAACAGAATTCCAGTAGCCTTGTCCTCCCCAAGTGCATTGTACAGATCATGGATGGGGAAATACCGCAAACTTGAACCTTTTCCATATGAAACCCACAGTTCCAGAATGTTGAGTCTCTTGAACACAGATACGGCCAGAACTATAAGATCTGTGTCTGATCCTTTGATCAGTATTTTCTGGGAGCCATTCTGTGCTGCATCTAATGCATGGACAAACATTCGAGTATCAGCCTCCTCATGACTGCATGGTGCCAGAGATTCCATGTCTTCTGCCACTCCATTTGTGATCACACTGTCCTCTAGTGTACTATACACTTGTTTGCCATCCACATGGGGGATGTCCTTGATGCACTTTGACAGGTACTGATACAGCTCAGATTTGTTCTCACTGACTTTGAGAAAATCTGACATTTTGGGTAATGGTCCATTTGGTGTGACTTTCTGTCTCCTGCCAGTTCCACGATTTTCCCTTGTTGATTGTTTAAGGCTGTTTGCTATGTATCTATCCCATACAACGTCCACTCTCTGGGTAGACTGCAATATTTTTTCTATGTAGGGAACAAAGACCTTCTGGGCATATTCTTGGAAGGTCTTGGACTCTCCAGTATTAAGCATATGCACAACTGCAGCCCCATCGATCACTACACAATCTGTCTCAGGTTTGTCAAATGCTACAGTCACAAGTCCCTCCAAGCATCCAGTAACAAGATCACACTTACTTGGGGAAGGGCGTAGTCTCCCCCTGTCTGATATGGTGGGTGGTGCTGGCTGATTCTCATGCTGGAAAAAGTTCTGCATATCACCACCACGTACTTGTACCACAATGTATAGACGGGAGAATAGATCAAAGTCACTCTTGTATGCATCTAGATTCCATTTGGCCTTGGTGACTTCCTTTGGTGCTGGTGTCCTTATCAGCGAGTTCTTGTTTTTGGTGATTGGATCAAAGACTGAACTTTTTCCCTCAAGCAGTCTGTCTTTCATGAACTTTTTAAACTGTGTATCCCCAATCTCTTTGGCATTCTGCAGAGTTTTCACAACATTTACTGATGACACTATAATAACTCGTATTTGAAGGGAAACTTAAAGTTGTGATATCTCAGCAACTAAAAATGATAGAGACAAACTTAAAAAACTGGCATATTCAGCATATCCACCTCTTCAATATGGGAGGGGCGCAAATTAGGGCAGGGGCATTTATCAGGAAGAATACACTAATATAAATAAGGTATATGGCAACAAGAAAATGTAAAAATATGGGAAAATCATTTTGAGTCATTTAGATAGATTATGAGTCGGCGGCCATCTTGAAAATGACCCATTATTGGTCAATAATTTCCAAAATATTGTTCTAAATGTTACATTCATGACTAGTGGTACAATTTCATTACTCATGTGAGTTTTAAGTGTCATACAACTGAAGAAACAATTTTTACATCAATTTTAGGTCATTTTAAGAGGTCGTGAGGCGGCCATCTTGAAAAAGACCTTAAACGGGACCGCTCAACGTGGCTCTCGCTTGATATCTTATTTGTAACCCCTAAGCTACTCCTGTGCCAAATTTCACGCTTTTAACACGAAGTGCACGATTGGGCTACTTTAAGGACTGATTTCGCTGGACTACTAATTGTGTTAAAAATTAAGCTTATATTGTGCAGAAAATTCGTAAATTAACATAATATACCAGTCCAGCATATTTGAAGTGTTTTGCTTTACACTCATCTATGCAGATATTCACAGTCAGAACTGAGCTACTCTCAAATGGCCACCAGGGAGGAGCGAAGACTGGGCCTTGAGTATTCTGAGGTGCATCATAACACCCAATAAAACCAGAATCCTTGGGCACTAATGGAAATATTAAATAAGATGTTTTTGTAATGCAAAATCTATACCAATTCCTTTCCTCTGGCCAATTCTCTTATCATTTCCACTAATTTCCTAGTCAAGCCAGTCTTTTTTGTGTAATCCATAGGCCATGTATTTTTAGGCCAAATCATAAATCTGGATTACAGCTTGGGTACATAATAGGCCTGGGTCATAAACAGGTGGCTCAGATCAATGATGAACACACGTAAATGCACAGATTAAGGATTCTTGAAAAATGATATATTACTGCTCAGGGATGCCAATTCCAGATAATATATCAGATTGTTATCAAGTCATTAAAAAATAAAATCTACATTTTGTAGTTACATTTATCTTCTAATACTTTAAACTTAGGCTATGATTACGAATCATCTAATACATCAAATACATCAAAATCTATTCCCATGCAAATTAAAATCTGATTCAGATAATAAAATCTCTTAATGTAAAATGTGATATGTATTATGTTATGCTGCTCTTTAACCAATTTGTGTGATTTAAATTGTTAAATGGCAAGGAACAATGTTCCTGTAGCAATGATCAATTACACTCAAAGTATTTTGCATTGCAAATATTTCTTGGTGCTGGATCAAATGTGTATATAAAGATTTAGAATATATTCATAGATTAACATGTCAATGTTCAATTTGCAAAACCATGAAAGTTGCATGGGTAATGTCATCAATTTAGGAATAAGATTTTGGTAATATAGAGGAGATGTATTATACAATGTGGTATGCATGAAGGACAACGACTTGATTATAGTGAGCCAGATTGACAACCCCGTGATCCTAAAAAACAGGTTTACATGTTTATTGATCGTATATCAATCTAAATTCACTCTTTCCTCTTATCTTATTCTTTGTGTATTGGGAATAGTAATCAGAAACCCATGCAGTTATAAAACAAAAAAGTAATGTTACCGGTTCTATATATGTTGGTTAATACAGCTGGTGGTGCTTTGCTTAATGGACTCCCACATGGTAAGCATTTCCCACGGTTCTGACATCTAGATATGCACAAGCTGTCTTCTCTTTTCGTGAAACCAATCTCACTCCAGCAGTAACACACTCCCCACTGAAAATAAAAACTAAGAATATGTTATTTGGAAATTATGGTGTTTTAAATTACTTATATGTCCATGATATGTAAGATTTATGAGGTTTTACTGATGCAGAAATTTCAAATCAATGATTTGATATTCTTACCTTCCTTCCCGTGAATGCAAAGCCATCAGTATAGCACATCTCAATGCAGGCTTCTATGTCTATATTGCTGTCCTTTCCTGTTACTCTAATAAAAGGGTCCTCTCTGACAATGTCATAACATCCCTCGTGCCTTGTATCCACTGTTTCTGTGAGTAACAAGCAGTATCACACAATAACCTTAAACTATGAAATAACAATATGTACATTCTCCACCATGAGGATATAACACAACGCATATGAACCCCCTTCCTATTAATGTAGTATCATTACCTGTGTGTTGATCACTTGGTACATTATCACATGCAGCATCAACTGATTCTGTAAATAACAAGCAATGCTCTGTTCTCTATTATTGATCACACAATCAAATCTGCACTTTACTCTGGGATAAATACAAATATACCTCCAGTAGGCATAATACTACCTGTGTAATATTGAGCTCTTATATTGTAATATGGTGAAATACCTGTGTTATATACCACCAAGATCAAAATAGACATCATCAAGTAAAATGCATGGAATGTAAATATTTCCATATTTCAAATATTCTCCTTGTATTTGGAGAATATACAATTCATAATATTAAAACACATTGCTTCCTGGTCTGAGCTGATTGCCCAATAGTCTGGATTCCATTATATCTGTGTGTTTTCAACCATACATGTCACACACTTGTGTCCTCAACTGTGAAAGAACTTTTTTTTTTACTATCTTGAAACATTAATACTGATAAAGAAGTACTAAATTTATAGTATTTGGAATATATACAATACCTGTGCTCATAATGCCTATAATGATATGAATAAAATTTCAAGGTTTTCCTGGAAAAAAAATTGAATTAAAATAGGAAATGAAAGATATGTATTATGGGCATTTATATGCTTTTCCAGCTGCAGCTTTTCCACATACATTTATCCAATGTCGGAACAAGGCATGCTCTTACAAAATCAAACCAGAACATGTAATACTCTTTTATTTGTAGTTTATTAAAATTCGGCATGATTCTATAAATAGCAATCAATGCTCTGGTCACCACTGGCACTGTTAAGAACGACACTATTGGGCTTGCATATATTAGGAGATATCTGCAGATTGACTACACTGCATTATTTGTAGGTAGTTGATTATCAAACTATTTCTGACTTTTTTGCATAGAAAATCAAGTTAGAAAACTTCAAAACTTCAAAGCATTTATTACAAATTCTCATATGAGCTGAAATCCGTGCCTGGAGGCTTGACTAGGATCGCAGCTGGTGTCCAGTGTCAAACTAGGGGTCCAGCTGCAGACCAGAATTTACACTCTGGCAAAGAGGTTCCTGAAAGATGCCGAGTTACCAGATTCCAAAGTAGTTAATCCAGATGGAAGATTATTCCAGTCAGTCACAGTCCTTGGGAAATAGCTGTATTTATATAGTGGAGATTTGAAAGGTAGGAGGACTGCATTATATGCCAGTGAGCCTTAATGAGATCAAACACGATACTAAAACCACGCTGGACACCAGGTGTCAGTGCACATTCCGTCTGCCAATCGAAAGACATTTGCATCAGAGGTCATTTGTTATGGTGAGGATTTCACAGAGCAATCTCTCAACAAAAATCATCGAATATTGTCTGCTAAACCAGGCAATGTCATATCTGGTAGGTCTCATCGATGATTGAAAATGCAACCAATGGCGGTTTGAGTTATTCGCTTCATTTTCTACAAAGACTGCTTTGCTCGAGAAAAATGCTTCTACCATAGAACTGATCATGCTGATAGGACAGGCATAGTCATGGCATCCACTCCCTAAATAACTAGCCCTTTCCTAAGGATATTTTCTGCTGTATTTTATTTACATTTTAAACATTCTTGAGCAGCTTAGGGGCAGTTTTTAGCGTGAAATGGCCGCCGGACCCAAAATAAACAAAAGGCAAATTCACTGCTAGAAATTCTCGAGCTAGGACAGGCAGTACTGAAGTGAAGTAGAACATACTGTCGCAGGTCTCCGAGCATTTTCAAATATTATTTGCTGTCTCTATAAAGATGTATGCTTTTCAGTCAGTCTGAAAATAACATGAAAATCAAAACTAACCATCAATATTTTTAAAAATCCAAACTGAAAATACCATTCAAATCTTTGCCAAACTATAGTACAGTCACCAACACATTCCATGCAGCTGTGAGCCTCTGTGTGAAGTGTCCCTGTTCCTCTTGAAGTTAGCACTCATAATCACAAATAGCTTATCATAGAACATCTTTTAAAGCCAACTTTATTTTTGCAGACCTGACCCTATATCTTCAGATGAGGATGTGAGAGACATGAGTGGGAAGATATCAAAAGTTGTGGAGAAACTGTCATGGATGCGACAGGAGAAGATATGGCCAAATGGGTTAAGATATCTATGGACTGATGCGCATGGCGTGTGTGCTCTAGTAACACTCTACCATGAAACTAAGGTACGCTGATCCTGAAATATCTGCTGTAATCTGGCCCACAATATACAAAAGAGGCAAAATATTTGTAATTGATAAGATAAAGGACTTTCAGTTTGAAATATTGAAATTTACAATTTTAAATGTTGAAATTTATTAAGGGTAAACAATCATAAAACAAATTTGAAAATTAAACTGTCATGTTAATGCTACTAGTAGTTTCTCATTTTGCTGGTAATAATGTGCTTTAAATTCTTTCAAATATTATTTATTTTTTATTCAATGTGCCATATAAGGATGAGAAGTATGTGAGAGAGGCTGAGGGTGTCGTGGCTGATGTGTACCGAGTGCTGGGGCGGCCCCGCGGTGTGAGGATCGGAGAGGAGCCGGACAGGGACGGCCAGTACTATCATTACCTCACAAAGTGGATGTATGCCCTCAACCAGCTGGGCAAGTGAGTCACACTTTCCTTAGCCGCAGAACAGTAATGCTAGACATACAGCCGACGACAAAAAAGCTGCAGACGACAACAGAGCTGCGGTTTCATTTTCAAAGCCTTTTATGTGCGTCTGCACTCTCAAAAATATTCACACTAAGTTGTTTTCTGACACTTGCATATGCAAACAAAATCAAATGGTGTGATAAACATCAGTTATCAATTGATAAACTGAACCACAGCTCTGTTGTCATCTGCAGCTCTGTTGTCATCTGCAGCTCTGTTGTCATCTGCAGCTCTGTTGTCATCTGCAGCTCTGTTGTCATCGGCTGTACATAAATAGATTTTCAACAAAATGCTGTGGTTAGTATTACTTGAGTGAAACAAAGATAACAAAACGCCTAAATATGTGGCTGAAATAAATAGATTTATACTGTCTGGTTTAGATATTTGAAGAGGTTTGGCAGATGCACAGGCAGATTTTGTGTGATGATCACCTCATAATTTTAAGCGGGACAGCATCTTTTTTGGACATACGTTCGACCATCTTTTGGAAAATCTAAAAAAAAAGTGAAATTGGTCTATGAAAATTCCAGAAAAAAGGACCAAGTGTTTTCATGCTGTGGCGTCAATATTTTTTATAAAACAGTTTTAAAAAGACAGCTTCTTTGTGAATCACAGGCTAGAGCTGTCAACCCAGAAAGCTGTATGGAAGCTTTCAATCAATTTTACAAGATTTTTTTTTTTGATCTAATGGATAGTAACTGATGAAAATAAACATTTCCCGAGGTGAAAATAAAAAATCAATAATCCAAAAATCTGCATGTAGACTCTTTTCACAGTATATCACATAGAAATGTTTATTTTTCTAAAGAGTAAACATATTTCTTTTTTTGGCATTTTAGAATAAAACCTGAATATCATGAGAGAGCTGTCAATCTGGCCAAAGACATTCATAAGGCTTTTGTAATCCCTGGAAAAGGAGTGCACTGGAAGATGCTGGAAGATCTCTCTGGAAAATATCCAGTTGGTGCCAATTATTTGATTGCTGTATATTAATACCTCATGAATATTTATTCACTCTATTATCAAATAAATAATACTGTTAAAGCTTGAAGATTATGATTTGTTTGTTAATGATAGAAAATAGAAAATACTTGGAAGATGAATTGCAATATTTTAAATATCACTTGGAATTGTGACTTTTTAGCTATGCTGACTTTATCAGAGATGATGAATAATAAGTAACATTATGAATATTAGTCAATGAGAATCGAGATAACAAGTTGGGGCCAAATTTAATATGTAACATATTTTGATTGGTCAAAATTACCATCTGATCAAGTCTGGAGTTTTAGTTCTCCTTACAAGTCAACAGCATTAGACTGAAATCAGTTGTATTTTTAATGTGTCTCATTGCAGGGGTATGGCTTGGGAGGTCTGGACCATTTTGATGGCTATGTGCAGTACAAGTTGCTGGATGAATCTGCCTTGTCCTCTGAGATAGGTCAGATGTTGACTCTTATTGAGGCTGACTACAAACAGTTCCATTGCACCCAGGTAAACACTCACATATTCCCATAGTCAGCATCAAAATAGGCTTAAGGTCCACTGTTTCCAGAAACACCATGCACTGCACATCATAATTAACTCATGACTTCAGTAGAACTCATTCACTGGCAACAGGATTTCAACATCAAGTGCAAGGCTTATCAGGAAAATTTCATTGTTTTTTTTGTTGATCTCAGCATCATTTCACCATCGTTTACAGTGCGTGGTGTTTCTGGACACAATGGATATGTAGTTTAATTTGACAATGAATAATTTGTCAAGTAACAAGTACCAAGGCTGTGGCAATAAGTGCAAAAAATAAAAATTATACAAACAAAATTACTTTAAAACTAGAGAGACCCTGAAATCTGCTTTTTTATTGCTAAGATATACAATTATAAGATAAAATGTTAGTAAAGTATAAAATCCTCGATTTATTACAATGTTTCGATACATTTTTCTGAAGCTGATGAGATAGAGTTTTTTTGTCTTTTCGGGGTTTCTTAAGATATGTTTAATATTTGGATGTTCAGGACCTGGGCCTGGGAGAATCTTTGTGGATGTCCCACTTCTTCCCGGATGAGCCCTGGGCAAAGGTGCTTAGAGAAAGGTAAATAGTTTTCCTTGAGAGTATACCCTGTCACTTATGCCAATATAAATATATATATTTGGTTATATGTTTGTGTGATTCAATGTCATCATCTTTGGCTGTTGTGTGTCTCAATATAATATCCATATATAGTCATGGCTGTTGTGTGTCTCAATATAGATTCCATATATAGTCATGGCTGTTGTGTGTCTCAATATAATATCCATATTTAGTCATGGCTGTTGTGTGTCTCAATAAAATATCCATATATAGTCATGGCTGTTGTGTGTCTCAATATAATATCCATATATAGTCATGGCTGTTGTGTGTCTCAATATAATATCCATATATAGTCATGGCTGTTGTGTGTCTCAATATGGTATCCATATATAGTCATGGCTGTTGTGTGTCTCAATATAATATCCATATATAGTCATGGCTGTTGTGTGTCTCAATATAGTATCCATATATAGTCATGGCTGTTGTGTGTCTCAATATAATATCCATATATAGTCATGGCTGTTGTTTAAATAGTTGTGTTTGGCCATTGCAAGAGTGCAGTCGTCCATGGCTACTTTATGATTATTGATATGTTTGCGATAGATTGTCATCCAACATTTTGGTTTGTCTAAAATTGATCCTCGTGAATATGAATGTAATTAGTCTCAAAACATTTTAGAACCTCTCTCAAAAATGGCAAAACCTTTCAAATTGAAGCCTTTCCAGAAATGAACGATTCACCAGCCCTATCAGCCAACCGTGAAATTTGCCTTCACAAATTTTGGTGTATCCTACTGCCTTCAGGCAATTAACCTGTGGCCACAGAGAGTCTCCATGATCAATGCTTTCTTTGATGAATACAAGTCTGGAGATGAATATGACTCCAAGACTATAACTCACATGATGCATCTCAACTGCCTCATGCCAAGGGTTCTTTTGAAAAACTTCTTGGCCCCATGACAGACAGGAGCCTTTCTGTGTGTGATGCTTTTGAAACATATTAATGTTTGTGAAAAACATTTGTCACAAGTCTAGCTAAAATCTTGTTGGGTTTTTTGTTGTTTTTTTTTTAATTATGTAACCTAAGAAACTTGAAAAGAAAAATAAGACTTGAAAACACAAAAAAGAAAGCAAACTCTGTGATATGATTTTCAATAGTTTTATAGCTATTTGCTTATGTTTAGCTCATAGTTGGCATATTGAGAGATACTTTAAATTACCTCCCCCTATTGCCTGATGTATTGCAGATCACAAATCATGCTGCAGTCGATGTGGAAAGATGTGGACATCCACCAAGGCTTCTTCTGTCGGGAGCTTAGGCTTCGCAATGAGAAATATGCTTTCACCAACTTTGGTCTGTCTTACTGGCTGCAGTGTGTTAATCTGTGGCCGGAGAAAGTCAAAAAATTTAATGCTTACTTTGAGACCTATAAGAGTGGAGACGAGTAAGACACGGATGCCATCACACAAGTGATACATGTCAACAGCATCATGCCAGGCGTGCTTATCAATCATTACAAACCTGTACAGTGAAAACCCAAACCTGTCTTGATTTTACCAGGCTTTGGAGCCAAATATATAATGTGTATTCAAAGAATCTTGATTTTACCCAACTTTGGAGACAAAATATGTGTGTTCAAAGAATCTTGAGTTTACCAAAATTGGAGACAAAATATACCGTATTTGTATTCAAAGAATCTTAATTTTACCAAATGTTGAAGCCAAATATGTTTGTTCAAAGAATCTTGATTTTAAGCTAATTTGGAGAACAAATATATGTGTTCAAAGAATTTTGATTTTACCCCGCTTTAGAGACAAAATGTATGTTTTTTCAAGAAATCTTGATTTCACCAACTTTGGAGACCAAAAATATGTGTTCAAAGAACCTACAACTATGCCTTAAAGAACCTACATATTACATGTTGTAGTCAACTGTGGCAAGGACCTTTTGAAGCAAGACCGCTTGGAGGCAGTGTAGAGCACAAGTCTTGGGAGGACCATTCATTAATAGGGATCAATATTCAAAGTATATAAAATAGACAAAGTTGTAGCCAACTTCGGCTTGAAGCAAGACCGCTTGGAGGCAGTGTGGAGCACAAGTCTTGAGAGGGCCATTCGTTAATAGGTTTTTTGTTTTGTTTGTGGTTTTACATCACTTTCAACATTATTTCAGTCATGGATCAAACCCATGACCTTTGGATCACCGCAGAGGAACTGGTGCTAGTAAGCGGGCGCTCTAACCAACTGTGCCACGGCCTGTGGCTCATTAATAGGGCTCAATATACAAAGTATATAAAGTAGACAAAGTAGAAACATATTGTAGTCAACTTCTGCAAAGACCTTTTCCTGGTGGACCTCTTGGAGGTAGTTTGGAGCACAACTCTTGGAAGGACATTTTGTTAATGGGGCTCAACATACAAAATAAACAAAATATACAAAGAAGAAACATGTTCTGGTCAAGTCTGGGAAGGACCTTTTCATGATGGACCTGTAACTGTCATTATAAGGCTCAATATACAAAATAGGGGGGCAGTGTGGATATTTGATAGACATAATAAAAAAAACAGTTATGGGCATTAGGTATCATGAATTAAGTAATTTATAGATGTATAAAATGTGTGTGTTTATATGTTATGGATAAGATTATATATCAATTAAAAACAATATTTATTGCAATCTTCATTATAATATCTGTGGTTGTGATATGAAAAATATGATGTGTTATGAGTGCTCCGTTTTCTGTGGAGTATCTCCCGAGATCTGCAGAAGTAGCAACAATGCTGAAATCATTAAATTACCTCAGTTAAAACTCATTTTCGTGTGCAGAAGTTCCCGACTATAACCAGATTTTGTGTTTTTATATAACCACCTGTACATGTGCTTTAATCATTGCATACCACATGTGCATATAAATTACCACTGCATTTTCATCTGGAGTCTCAGCTCCCCAAGGGTAATTTATAAGGAGTGTAAGATGTGCCTTCTTGTAATTTTAGTACTGTATTTCTTGTCAGGTAAGACCAGGCAAGGAGAGATGGAAGGGAACATGGCGTTATGGGATATTTATCATAAAACCACAGAGCATCATGGGAAAACAGAAAGTGTTAGAAGAGAAGACATTTTTATTGGTCATCCATCAATGACATTGTGAAATCACTGAATCTTTGGCCCAATTCTCCAAAGTGTCATTCATGAGCAATGTGCAAAATATATGTGGAATGTACCAATGTTGGGACAGTGATACAGGAATTAGTCTTTTGAAACGGCATTTTTTCTTTCAAGGTGTCCATTTCTACTTAAATATTGTTATGCACACAATTTTTTTTAATGAAATTATGATGCTATTTTGTTTTGAAGAGGACATTTTAATATCTTTGTAATACATGAATGGAAAAAAAACATTTTTTAAAGTGAAATATTATTCAAATTATTGAGAAAATGCCAGAACTTGGTATAAAAATCAACAAAATCTCTGTTATTGCTGTTTCATTTTCCACAAAGGTCTTGTTTGAGCAAGGCTGATATAAAAAAGGGTGTTTACTGCTATCTGATATTTGCTTATTTTGTTTATTAAACATCTTTGACTTGATATTTTCAGGTGCAGATGAGTGACACAGATCAGATGAATGAGATTCTTTATCCTCGACATACACTTGTTGGCATTATGCAAATCCATTATTTTTCTCCTATGGTTTTATCAAACCCATCCATTATCCATTATAACTGCTAAATACACCCCATAAACATAATTTTACACTCAGAGGTAGACTTTATTCAGGAAAAAGTACTGCTTTTGATAGTATCGTGACTGATAAAAAGAAGTTTAGCTTCTGAATCTGGCACAATTATTGTTGAAAAAATTATGTATTCTCCATAGCCCCAGTTGTATATTCAAGGAATAAGCAGCCCTTTGATTAGTAATACCATGATAGGTTTGGTATTGATAGGCCATCAAGGTTTACTGCTACAGAAATACTGTAGCGTATTTAACTATTTGATAGAGCACCAAAAAGACAAATGTATTCTCCGTAGCCCCTGTATTCTCCGTAGCCCCTGTATTTTCCACAGCCCCAGTTGTATTCAAGGAATCAGCAGTGCTTTGATTGGTAATACCATGATAGGTTTGGCATTAATATGCCATCAAGGTTTACTGCTACAGAAATACTGCAGCTTATTTAACTATTTGATAGAGCACCAAAATGACAAATGTATTCACCGTAGCACCTGTATTCTCCGTAGCCCCCATTAGACATTGTCATTAAATAAATTTTACCACAGGTTCTGGTATACAAATCTTTGGCCTAACCACACCATATAGGTATGTATAATTGGTTTGATAGTTTATTTTACCAGAAAGTATATGTACTGGTACATGATATGATACTTGTGAGTAAAATATGAAACAAATACACTGAAGGAAAATATTGAAATTTTGGTATCATGAACAGTTTGAGGTGAAACCGAGAGATTATTTTGATGCCACAACAAGAGCTATAAGTGTATTATGTGGTAGAACCTGTGTAAACTGTGAAATGGTGTGGTATAATTTGTTCATGGGAAAACATGGTAAAGTTGAATTAATAAAAGAGGCTACGGAGAATACAATATCTATCTGAAAATTTTCTATCGAGTGAGTGGAGCATTTTCGCAAACTAAACAATGTTGTGAAGATTTCTAGGTTTTCCAGGTTGTAAACATGTGAATGAAAACTAAGATTCCTTGAGAAAAAAACACTGAGTGAGGAGGAGAAGAGAGAAAAGAAGAGGTTAAAGATGAGGAGATACAGATTATTTTTAAAATGCTGTAACTCGAAAACTAGATGAGGATAATTCATGAAATTATCACATCTGATTTTGAATACACTTAATTTTCCAGATCAAACTTACCTCGCGTTCTACAGAAGATTAAATTTTTCACCATTTTGAAACGCAAATTGACACCTTGAAAGTAAAAATGCCGAAAGCATTCTATTCATCTTTCTATTAGATACTAGAATTAAAATCTTTAAAAAAGTGAAATGGAAACAAAAAATATAATGTAGGCACGTCATTATGATAACAATCAAATATTTTAAAATCCTTTTCTGGACCTGAAGAATTAACCCAAACATGCATTATATTTTATTTAAATATTAAGTTTATTAAAAATATTTTTTATTTTAAATCAAGATGGTACAAGTATCTTCTAAAGTTGACTTTATTGCAAAGAAGAAGAAAAAATCTTGGGACTCCCCATTTGACCTTTTCTCATTCTTACCTCATGTGGCAGATGGCCGTGAATAAATATCTGGCAAGTACATTAATTTGCAGCCCTGATAATTAATCATAAGCACTCCAGCTCTGTGTTTTATGGATAATTGATGAATCCCACTGAACAAATAAAACCCAAATCAAACTTGTCCATGGCAGGGTCATAGCAGTATCGAGTAACTGGCAGGAGACCCCGCATAGTCCAGACCTGCTGCACCACCAGCTTCACAATGTGTAACTGAATCATCACTACTTAACAGTTTGAAGTTCTTCCACTGGTCATTGGCAGTTTACTTTTATTCATTGATCAATTTCCAGTTGAGTTTTCAGCCAGACTTGAAGAATTTTTCATCCACTTTTGAAATAAATGATGACAGTCAATTTCAATGGGACGTGTAACAATAGACAAGTAACACATGAAAGCCCTCGATGAAATGGATTACGCAGTCAAATACCTTACATCGGCAGGTTGAGTTTCACTTATTACTACTCATCCCCCGGAAAATGATGAACTCGATGAATGTTGCCAGTTCGATGGAGGCGTCCCAAGTTTGAAATTGTGATAATATGCTTAACTGTTAAGGGTTTTAAAGATGGGATTTGTCTGAAATGCAACATATCAACATGCTTGAATTTCAATTCCTTTGCAATTTTACCTAAACTGAGAAAATGCTCTTAGCTCCATAACCGCTATCAGTAATGACATGCTGTCTGTCAGATAAAGAAAAATCTGGCATTACCAGATAACTTATGGCATTTTTAGAAAATTTAAAATTTGTGCTCATAACATCCTTTGATGGGATTAGCACGATGTCACAAAATGTCACAAAACTGCAACAGTTTGAACATTTCATGAAAATTTTTCAAAAGGTGGTTTCAAGTTTAAACATATCACTTTGAGTTCATAAAGAGGTTGAATTTCAAGTGGAGAAAATCTTGTCTGGCAACAGACTGTTGGTTCTGTTACACAGATAGTTGAATATCTGACACTTTATCAAATAGCTGAAAGTATTGAAAAGGAAATAAATAATCCCTTTAAAATAATAAGATAAGTTCATAAAATAGACATTTTGAATATCTCCATTAAACATGCAAGACAGTCTAGGTTTCCTTCACATCCTTATCAAAGATGATATTTCAATTTCAAGATGACTTCAGGGCAAAGAATTGTCATGTGGAGAACAGATTTATTTCTCAGAATCAAATCAGTTGAGAATTACTTTGCTATATACTTGATATTCCATTACATGCATATGTCAACTTTGAATTAGGAATCTTTAAAGTTTTGATAACCCCATAACCAGTTTGTTGATGAAACAGTCTGAACTATATTTAGTCAATCAAATTTCTGATTGAATTTTAATAAAAAGATTGAGTCAGTAATTTCAAAATGTCTTTTCCAGGTGGAACATGTTCAGACCAGGATGATAATATTGTGGTTAGGTTTACTGATAATGATTGCAGTGTAGCTTATTTTTTATATATTTCAGGTTCATATGACCACACAGTCGATTATTTGACACCAGAGGGCCCAGCAGTGTGTTGTCAGTGGACCATGGACAGCCCGTGGAGAGTGTCCTCATGTACCCAGCGGGTGGCATCTTCCTCTCAGCAGGTAAATTTTACAATCAACATTAACTAACTATTTAAAATCATTTGCACCAAAATGCTTGCATTAAATCATTCCATGGACAATGTAACATCATTTGGAGGTCATGGTTTAGTTTTTTTCCCCAGGGACATGATTAAATCCAACTTTGACCAAATAGATTAAAGGCAGAAGACTGATTGCACTTTTTGTTTATAATTGATTCAGAGTATTTGTATAACTCCTGTTCAAATTCTTTTTATCAGCTCCTGTATGTAGTTTTCAACAGGAAAACATAGTAAACAAAATTGTAATCAGCCTATCTGATATTTTTTATACAAATACTTAATCAATAATAGTCATTGATTATAACTGTTAGGCTCAAAATATAATTACTATTTATCAGTAAATTCTTGGACCATTATTGGCTAGAAAGTGAGGGATGCTATTGTAAGAAAGTGAATGGTGAATTACCCGACACATTCCCAGATCTTGTCATATTATATGTTGTAAGGTAAAAACAGAAATGAGTACAGAGGTCTGGATAGTGTCAGAATGAGCTCAGAATTAGGATTACCAGGCCAGGGTCATGCTAGTGGTGATATTTCTAACCAAAGCTGATCCCTTGGCCAGTTTTAGGGATCAAATTGATTTATATTTTGATCCAAAAAGAATGGATTTTTGTTGGATGATCAAGAGGTAAAATTTTAAGGTGTTTTGGATGGATGATGGAGACATAGCCCACCCCTCCCAAAAAAAAAAAAAATAAATAAAGAAGAAGATGAAGAATGTTGCTTTTGATTTCCCTACCTACCCTACTTCAATCCGGCTGCCCTAAAGTTTTTGTTTTGATTTCGTGGTGAAAAGACATAGTTTTAGTTATCATTTTTATATATCCATTCTCAATAAACTTGATCACTTTTAACGAAAAAAAGAAAAATAAACTAAAAATAAAAATCTGCCACCTATCCTATCTTTCCAGGGCACATTAGGAGAAACAAGGTTATTATTATTTTTTTTGCCTTCGAGTTTATTGAGAGCAAGTGTGTGGCTGGTTAATACTAACCCTGGCCCAGGCCTTGACATAAAGAAACAAATTTTGGTTGCCCAGTTGGGCCACCAGAGCATGAGAAGTGGTGGCCCGAAGTTTCTAAGGATAATAGGATGTGTGATACAATAAAGAGCATTGTACATAAGGCTGTATAGTGTCCGAGTGGGGGATACTTGTCCCAATCAAATGTTTATTGATCGTGATATGATATCTATCAAGGATTAGAATAATAAAATCAAGATAGTTTGGGCCAATAAATGACAAAAAATATGGTTGCCCTACTGGGCCACTACAACAGAGCATTCATTGACCCGAACAGAAGATCTGGTGGCCCCGAGCCACGGGGCCAGTGCGTATGTCATGATGGGACATATTATAATTGCCTCCTGCCCTCTCCCACCAGTCTCGTGCATTATAGTCAGCAGCAGCCATAGCAGGTATTTGAGGATAAGACGGGTAGACCTATTTGATGTGATTTAGGTCGAGAGATTGTTTGTCAGGGTAGGAGGGACAGGTATGATAACTATGGGTTGTGTTTCTATACAGGCAGATCATCTTGGCCAGGCTGGGACAGGTATTACAGATAACAAACTGGGTGGAAATTGCTGCTCATCCTTTGTCTACATACAAATACACACATCAGACACACAACTATTCATACACAATACACATTGCTGCTTTTACCTCTAATGTTTAAAGGTTTTGTTTGGCTGAAGCTTTGCAGCATCTATGTAGTTGTAATATTCATGATTTAAATGCTGTTTTAATATACAAAAACGGTTGATAATATAATATTACAAATAACAGGTCAAATCTCTCTATTGATATAAACAAGCATTTAACTCACTCATCTTCCAAATGAGGAATTTGAAAAAAATTGGCAATTTGATTTCTTTGGTATTTTATCATCACTCATAGAAATATTGTTTACCAGTAATTCAGCATAATGTGTTTCTTACATAGATTGAGGCTGTTCTGATATTAATAAATAGCAATGTAAGTTTATAAAAGTGTAAGTCCAATGAACAAACACTGTTGGGTATCAGCAGAACATAAATGTTATTATTATTGTTATTATTATTATTTCATATCCAGTATAAAGGAATATAAGGAATATTTTCTCTGTGATGGAAGTTGCTGTTATGAATAAGAGGTGCAGGGTGATGAGGTAGTTGTGATAAGTTCAAAGCAAGTCTGCTGTGTTGAGGGTTAACCTGAATGTGAAAATAGTTGTGCTTATTGGAGAAATGACATACAGAGGAGCCGCATATCTATGGGGCGGCTGACAGAGTCACGTCAGATGAGTGATAATATGGGCACCTTTGACAAATAACATCACAACTTTCCTGAGCGGATGACATTTGAAGCAGACAAATACTCGCAGGTGTATGAAACTAGTTATCACGGAAAGGAAATAAGCGCATAACTGCTGGGGAGGGCACTCTGGGAAAGTTTGAGATCAGATGTAGAATGAAAAAAGGCAAATATTTGAAGGAAATATATATTTTTGGTAAAGCTGAGAAGAAATGTTTTGGTGTTTGTCTTGATCAAATTATCGGTGTCTTGATCAGTAATGATTTAAAAGCCCAGCCTCATTAATAGCTAGATTGACTGTTTTTATTCTGGGTGTTTGGACAGGCATTGAAGTCAGCAGATGTGTGATTAGAAAACAATTATATTAACTTCATTGTGAAAAATAAATTTGATACTTTTTGATGAAAATTCCACAACATGAGTGTGCAGACAACATTGTTTTCAAAAGCACAGTTTTATTTTATTTCTTTGAAAAAATCTCTCTTTTTGAAATTGTCTTTCCCCACATCCCAGTAACCAGATATTTTTTGGGGATATCCTCCCCTGGCTTCAGCTGATGAGGCTTAAATCAAGGTGGAAATTAGCAGTGAAAAGGAATGCAGAGGAGAGACTGCTAACATTGGTGATGTAGTGTGGGGAAGAGTTGTTACCTGGCCGACCAGGAGGTCAAACCTCACCTGTCCCATGCTGATAGCAGGGCAAAAAATGAAAAGCAATCTTGGCACTCAGACATACAATACGGAAAATTGCTTCAATTGTTTTCTTCTTTTTTTCATCTTCTCACTGCATAATGCACTGAATTTGTCTGGAGGGTTTCTTTTTAAAGGAATGAAAAAGTGTCATTGTTATGATGCCGTTAACTTTTTTAATGCCTTTATATTCTGTCATATTTTCAACCAAAGTAACTTTTACAAATGACATGTTCCTGCAAGGCATTAGCATCATAATGCTTATTTTATAATGATGAGAACTAACCTTTTCTTATTGACCCAGACATTTACAATTTCACATCAAAATCATTTGAAAATAATACAGTCTGAGATCAACCTTTTAAAATACAGATGGAACCTTTAAATAACTTATAATTTGACTTAAATCAGTAAAAGGAGAAATACAAAGCTTGGAAAGGGAGTAGGAAGTATGGGAACCATATGTACAAGTAGGCTCTACACATCTGCCACATATACTTGTCTCTGTTTTTTTATATACCTTTATGCCTGTCTTGATAGATTACCCAAGCAGCATTTTTGCAGCAATTTCCAGGATGTTTTCGGTGGTCACAAGTCGAGTCACAGTGTGAATGCCCTGTTACACTGTGGGTGAGTGTGGGGCCGTGATTCTCTCCGCCGACAGCGATCCGAGCGTGAACCATCAGAAATCGGGCCGTGATGCAGGATAATAAAGATGACCCGGTCTAACCTGTATCACACAAGCGACCTTACATCCCTGTTTAATTTTTCTGGCGAATTTATAAACTGCGGTGAGGGGAAAGAAGTACCAAGACCGGCAGCAAGGAAGCGGATGGATTCATCGTTTAGATATAGACGCCTTTGCCCTCTGTAACATTTATTTCATCCAAATTTCATCATTTTCAGGACACCTAGGGTAGAAGGGCAGGCTTGTGTGAGCTTAACAAGTACTTAGTGGACAGCAGGGGTTGAGATAACCAAATCGAGACCCCGCATACATCGAGCCATGTACACCCCGGGCTACCTTGTTCATGATCGCATCTGGCAGAAAATTCATCATGTCCCTGACTACGAAGCATATCGCAATACCAGCATGGCGCCCTGATTCTTTTTATCCTATATCTCCATCCGAACTGTGCCATCCAACAGGGGGCACATTTCTGACATGCTCGGCCAATCAGACGACTCTAAATTGGTATGATCTGATAAACAAATTTGATACAAGGTCATTACATATGTATATATATATATGTTGCAGGAGGTCCCAAAACCAAGATTTGGTAGCAGTTCATTGATTGTGAATTGGAAATAAGGTTAAATTTGATGTAATACATAACATTATCAGATTTGAGGGAAAATCATCAACAAGTACTATTGTTACCCACTAATGGAGAGTATCCGTCGTTGGGGGACATGGACGGGGGATCAATACTCTACCAAATAGATAGATACTCTAATCTGTCCTACTCTATTGTACTGTACTGTACTTGTTAACCATAGCTCGCTGACTCGCTGCCTGTGAGTTCGGGCACGGATCCTAGCTATCATATCATACCCTCATAATAATGACGGGAAGTAAGGACTGCAGACACAGGATATACACAGTGTAATAGTTACCTTTATTCAGTGCTGTGATTCCTGCTTGTCTGGCTAGGCCGGCATGGCAATGAGCGAGGCATGTGAATTACCAACTTTGCATGATACTATGAAACCCTGACTATATGCTAAACACCCGAGTCTATGTGGTCATGATCCTGAGAGTCATGGATCTTCCGTGGCAAGTGGTCGTTGATCTCCTTCTTGGCTCCTAGACTGGGGTCTGTACTGAGAGAGCTGACTGAGCTGACCGAGAGCCCGGATTCACGGTTGCGCGTCTCTTTTAAGGGGCCACTCCGCATCATCTGTGTGTGGTTGCCTATGTGGCTTCCTCACGCGTCATCAAATGGACTCGTCCTGCCTGCGTATCCAACTTCGGCTCGTCCGTCCTACACGTGACTTTCGCGGAGTGGTGGTTATGGTGACTCATCAACCATCAGTATCGTGTTATTGTCTATGAATGTCTATATATTTCCAAGAGTCTCTGGGTGTGTATTCTATATCCTACACTCGGCCCTCCTTCGACTAAACACGTCCTCGTGTTTCAGCCGAGAGTATATACTTATAATTAAAGCAAAGTAAACTATAGAAAACACTCACTCAAGATGCGATTAAATTGCCAAGCGCTCATGCCAAATTCCAACCTAGACCAGACGTACAATTTATCTAAGATACATCAATAACCCATTGTAATGAACGTAGTGTACATCGAGATAAAAATACTACGCCCAAGTACATGAGGTTTAAACACAAAAATTAAGGATACACAGTGATATTATAGAACACGTGACAGACAACATCGAAATTACAACATCAAGAATAAGAAAACCCATTACCAAAATATAAGAACATCAAAAGACACAACATATGTGTAATACAATTAAATACCATAATGGTTCAAATATTTAAGACGAAATGTACGTTTTTAGGCGTGAAATACAATTGACCATTAAACTGTATAATAATTAAAACTACACATGAAGTTACATTCATAAGGTAATTGATAAGGAAAATCGTTACGCACGACGTGCACAATACATGGTTATAGGTGTTTAAGATAAAAAAAAATACAAACTGAGAAGTTATACAATCAAAAATAACATTTCGATACATAACTACGAAATATTAAGAGTGAGCTTGCACACAAAGAATCCACTTACTCTGGATGCAGCAGAGAAAACATTTTGAGAGTAGGCTGGCACACGGAGAATCCACTTACCCCGGATGCAGCACAAAAGACAGGCATACAAGCACAGGATGGAGTGATGTACCATCACAACCACATGGCTTGGCGTAAGAGGTAACAGTTGTCCGATCAGTACAGAAAGGACGATAAGACCACACAGGGGTTACACGGATAACCACTCAGGCTGAATGCCATAAGTTAATTAGAGGTTTAAAATCGGATGTCAAAACTATACACTTAGAAAACGAGGAGCTGCCCATGGCGACTGAATATTAAGACTTATTTCTGGACGAATTTCCAAAGAAACAAAAATTACATAAACAGCAAAAAATTGAAAAATACATGAAACAATGTTACAATGGGCAGTAACCAAGCATGTGGCATGCAAGGCGAATCTCCCGGGGTTCGAAGCGCGAGGTGAAATCCGATGATCATCCATAGTCTAAAACAGAGTGGACATTGAGTTACTATTGGTAAATGGACTATTTTACTATCATAATAAATAAATCTGAGTTAGAATAATACATCATAAGAGATAACCATGGAAAGAAATTAAATTATCAATTGAGAAATATTAATACACATTGAAATATAGAAATACAAGGCTGGCGTGAAGCAATTGGCGGGTAATGGATGACCCAAATCAATGTATAGTAAATATTTCAAAACGAAATACAAACACAAGATAGTAAGTAAAGAGAGGTATTGAGTACAGTGTAAAATAAGGATTGCACAACATAGGTAAAGGACAACATCGCCCAAAAATTAAATGAATTAATAATTAAGTGGAATAGTTGAAGTGGTGAACAACACTAGGTGGAGCAAGTCATAAAACACACAATATTAGGGGTGATGAAAATAAAGATTTATTTATATAGTTCAAACAGTTAACAAGCACTCACCTGGGACGAAGGGCAGAGAGCATTAACGAGCCAATTTCATACACTTAACGGATTTTGGGGAGAAAGAAAGGGAAGAAAGAGAAAAACTGATAGATTCAAAATCCCTTCTTGCAGTGAGGAAGGAACCTTGAAGCAAGTACTGGTTTTCTTTTAAAAGATCAGTAAGGTTCCGTATTACAAGGTGATGTTAAAACGTTACCAGGTCAAGTTGCTGTCTGATCCTCGTCCAAGGCACCGATAGCAGGACTGGGTTCAACCAGGAGCAAAGAAAAAGAAACAAAATATTACATAGTCTTAGAGACTGGTGAAAGGCGAATTTGGGTTTAAGATCTCATTCCAACAACAAATATCGTAAGAGAACACCAAGGAGTTGAGAAGATTTCTCACTAAGGCTTTTAGACCTTCTAATGGCAAACGTAAGGTAAATGCATAAAACATACAAAGAGGATTTTAAGTTTAACAAAAATAAGCAATGGTATGATAATACAAAACAGTAGGTTATTTAGACATGTCCAGATAGGGTGGGTTGTATTGAGGTAATAATTTAAGGAATCAGTGCGCATACAAGATGAGTAAGTTTGAGGAAGTCGACATATCATGTATGTGTGTAATTTGGTGCAAAGGTAGGACAGAAGAAGAAGAAGAAAAAGAAAAAACAACAGGAAAAATGGTTCATTACGACAGGAAAAAATGGACCCAGCGAAAATCCATATGTCTTGTTATGAAAGGTGGATGTGAAAGATGTATGTTGATATTGGCAGATGGTTTAGGTGACCTTTAAGAGGTGTACCAATTTTTATGGGTGGAAACACGCTGCGTAGTGTGGGAAGGAAGGAAAGAGTGGTAGGCGGCGCAGTAGAGTTACGTCGCAACGACATATATGGTTACCCGCCAAAAGTTAATTATGCAGGAAATGCAAGAAAAATCAGGTGACCGCCAACCGACACAAGTGACGCAACAGGGTTACTTCTGCGGAACGTGGATGAAAAAATGAAATGTGGTGCAAAGATGGTAAAAAGTATACAGTTATGGATTAAAAGTGGATTATGGGAGAGATTAGAATAAGACAATTGGATTAGCAGAATGAGGTTACGAATGAGGTCAGCGGAACTGTGGCACAATTTATGCGTGGGTGAATTCCTTTTTGGCTACAAGGACAGTAGTGGAAGACACAAGAAGGAGGCGAAGAGAAGCAACTATGTGAAACCCGATCAGAACCAGGTAATGTGAAGATTGGTTTCTCTTATTGGCAATTTTATGAAGCGAGCAAAAACATTCTTACCAAACACAACGTTTTGTCGTTAATTCTGGTAAAAAAAGTTAAGTTACTGTTCATAGTGTACGTGCAGTTTAGCGCAGTACAATGACCGGATGTTTCACATTACCATGTTGTCAACTAAAGTATTGTCGCATATCTTGGGGCAGGGGAGTGAAAATTTCAAACCACATGCTCAAGGGGTGCACATCAGTAGATAGGGGTTTATTGATTACAGATAGCTTGTCATACATGGTTGATCCTAGAAAATAATTAAAACTCCTCAGACCGAGCACAGAGCTTAGGTACTTTTGGACGCAGACGGCAATAGCCAGTATATGTGTATTGATTTGAAACTATGTGGCTAGATTGACAAAACTGAAGGGCATACCCCATACAGTACGCCTGACTGACAGGAGGTTCTAGGAAAGCATGGATGACTGAGAAAAGACAGCCAAGTTGAACGGGCGTGTAGGACACGAAAACGTGAACCAGCACTCTGAGGACTGGTAATTGCACTCTCCAAATCGAAACAGCTGTTTCGTAGCGTAAGATTTTCGAAAGTATAAATAAAATCTCGTAAGAATCAAACTTGTACGGCGAAGGCATACTGTATTCGAAGTTACTGAGATCATATTTGATCGAAACGACAGGGTAGCATAGAGTCCGATAATACACTGGAATGTTAATTGATACTGTATTATGTAATATGGGAAAAGTATAATTATGTGGAAAAATTAAATTACGAGGTGTGGTTTGTTTTAAGTGAAATTAGTCAGAGATGTGCACGAATTATAATTTTACATATGCATTCACCATTCACGGTGAAAATTTCCTCGTTTCTCCTATGTTTTTACTTTGTATATTGTAGTGTATGGAGAAGAAAGGACAGAAGAGAGAGAGAGAAGAAGAGGAATGTAAAAGATAGAACAGAGGTTTACATCAGATGTCGAGATACCCAACCTGTATTCCTGTAGGGTTGCCATGATCCAATACAGTAGGTATGGATTAGAATAACACATGAGTCAGTATTATTATTACGATTATATATATGAAAAATAAGGATTTTCTCCTCACTCCTTAGTCTCACATGCTTAAGGTATTTAGCGATATGATTACTACAACCATGTGTGATAAAACAAATAAGTCATCTTACATTACAATATATATGTTCATAGAGTCCTCATATAGCGAGCAAATAACTAACCAGGTGGCGCCAGGGGAAATCCATGCAGGCATACCTCTCATATAAAACCTTACACGCGGACGCAGTGCCTGGGTAATACAAGCAGTACAGAAGCGCCCCATGCGGAATGTAGTGTTTAACATTGAAAAATGTTATGCATATTCATCAGCCCGTGGTGCTTGCAGTAAAAATAATACAAAGCACAACATTTCCAACAATTAAGATTATAAAAGCACTTAGAATTATAAAAGCACAACATCTAAGACATTAAAAGACAATGCTTAAAATTATAGAAGCAGAACATTTAAGATATTAAAAGAAAACACTTAAAATTATAAAAGCACAACATTTAAGATATTAAAATACAACACTTAAAATTATAAAAGCACAACATTTAAGATATTAAAATACAACACTTAAAATTATAAAAGCACAACATTTAAGATATTAAAATGCAACACTTAAAATTATAAAAGCACAACATTTAAGATATTAAAATGCAACACTTAAAATTATAAAAGCACAACATTTAAGATATTAAAAGATAATACTTAGAGGAACAGCTGTTTGTGTATAGTGGTTAGGTTGTTCTAATGACTTGAACCAAGCATTATGTAAATAGCCATTATAGTTGCCTTAAAGGGTAGAATAGTTTTTCAAAGAAATCATGACTTTGCCCATATCATGAAGTTTAGCAATTTATGAACCCATTCTTCTTTTTTTTTCTTTTTATATGACTGACCTAGTTATGGTTACAACACTTTGTGTATGGGTACCACTCACAATATTAATGGAGGCAGTTTACAGCCAAACTACATACCTGAGGAGTTATGAATTAAGAATGAGAACTAATAAATATTGCCATAATGTTACTTGAAGCTTATAATGTGTAAAATTGGTTAAAGAAGCAGCAATGATATAAATACTTGTGTCTGTATGAGGAGAACAGAGTGGTAAAGTGTTTATCCTAACATAATATTATGTGACATGTAAACTAGCATTGATCAATTAAGGGATGTTTTGAATATTTGATTACAGATAGAGATTCTGGATAAGTCTTCATGTGAGGTGAAGTTACAAGAAAATGGAATCAGCAGAGATGATGGCCTGTGGATCATGACAGTGATTGATAGTTGGTGATGCAGTGGAGGCAGGATATGGTGAGCAACTGAAATAATGGTAGGGGAATATTGGGTTCAGACAAGGTAAACTCTAAACAAGTACTTTGTTCATAAGTGTGAGAGAAAAAAAAAAGAGAGCAATTACCAGGGCAATTGAGGAACATGATGAAGGGTATATGGAAAGTGAAAGGTAAGGAAGATATGTCTGATTTGATAATGGAATTCCATATGGTGAGAGAGAAACTACTGATGGTTTATCTCACTCACTCTCTTACTTGGTGAGGGAATTAATGATATATTCTTATAAGATATGTAGGAATGCAGGGGTAGTGATTGGATTGTTCATTATATATAAAGTAGCATCGAGGTGGCACCATGGAGAACAAAGGGAAAAAAAAGATGGAAAACAATCGAGGGGTGGAGCACTACAAAGAGGGCCTCCTAGGAACCCATCTCAGGCAATGCACGATGACTTAAAACGTGCAGGTTTGTGGTGGGCTCGTTAGGGGGAACTCATAGGGCAGCTCTATGGTTTCTTGTGCTCTGTCGAGGGGCTGCGTGCAACGCAGGCTGCAATTGCACTGCACCACAACCACGACAGTGTAGATGAAGCATAACAGCACATCTGATAGAACTTGTGGAGTTGGTCAACAGACCTAAACAAAATATGTGGGAGGAAAACCCAAGATATGGAAAGGGCAAGACACTAAAAAGCAATATGCAGGAAGAAACCCAAAGATATGGAAATGGATGAGAGGCTTCAAAACCTGTCCTGGGCAAGGGAGGAGCCTGCCTACTTGGTTGCAGCTGCAGGAAAAGGGAACATCTTACTAATATTAAGGAGGGAGGGGAGGAGATTCAAACCAAAGTCAAACTAAATGAAGTGGAATGACTTCTAGGAACAGGGGAAGCGAGATATGTATGAAACAAGTTAATTGTGAATTACTTTAATGAGAAATTCACCTCCATTTGTATTGAAAGAGAAAACTCAACAGATCAACTTTTGGTATGATAATTATGTAAACTGTGAAGAATCTATACCGATTTGGCAATTGAGAAGGGAACAATGCAGGCAATGTGTACACCTGTGGGATCAGTCCTATAAATTGTTTGAAAATAATTGTTAATTGGACTGTTACCTGTTCTGCCAGACACATGGGTGGGTGTTGAGGAACACCATCTGCAGTGTAGCTGACCTCTTTATAGCAATAGTGGCAAGTTTGTTCCAATTGATGGAGGGAGATGTTTGAATCTGCCACTCTGAACTTCCTGGGTATGAATGGGGGAAAGATATTGAGGTAATTATGAATTTATAGTGCTCCCACAATAAACCAAAAGGGAACCCATTACACATGTGGAGATTTTTAAAGATCCAGCCTATGGGTAAAAGACAATGAATGTCTTTTCTTTAGCTAAAAAAACAATCTGTAGAAATGCTATCTGTTTTGATTCTGGCTGGGAGGACAGGGGGAAAATTCACTGCAATGCACATTTAATGTGATATGCCTCAACCAATATGTCACTCTATAAAAGAAAGGGGATGAGAAGGGAAAGACAAGGCCTTTATCTTATAACAAACATGTGAGTTATGGCCTGTTATGCTGTGGCCTGTCAAAATAGCCTGTAGACAGCAACAAAAGGAAAGGGAGGAGAAGAAAAAGGAACCACCTAGATGTGACTGGCTAGGAAAGGGGAGAAAAAGGGAGGAGATGATAGAGGTGAACAGCGCATGAACGAAGCAATACAAAACATGTCATAATCCGACAATAAGGGCGCTGATTTAAACAAACATCAACTAATCAACACAAAAAAAGGAGAGGAGAAAAAATGCAAACGAGTCATATGGTCGAGGACATACCTATCAGTGTAGCTGGTGAATGTGATACCCTCATCAGAATTGCTTGAGTCCGAAAAGGTGGATGAGGTTAAAGATGAGGTAAAAGAGAAGGAAAAAAAGTTTTTGAAGCAGGAAAAATCAACTTGAGTCCGAAAAGGAAATTGACTACAAGAAAAAGGGTAAAACACATGAATGGTCAGTGCTTCTATTTAGTGGAGTGGGGTCGCTTGTAAATAAACCCAAGCACCACACACCACTGATAAGAAGACTGGGCAATAAAAGATTGGACAATATAGAACTTGAAGACCATTTGCAAGGGACAGATGGAAATCATGTATGTGTATAAAAGAATCCAACTTGCAGATGGGATCTTTCAGTTGCCCTGAGATGAGCACAGAACAACCCCCTAATAGTTCGCCTCTTACAACATGCAGGGGATGCAGTGGGTATATTCTAATTCCCCAACCCACAGGGGTAGTCTTGATATATGTGTAAGTGTATGTAGTGACCTGATTTGTATGGGCTGACCCCACAAGTTAATTCCACAAAAGTGCTGTAGCAAGAAACCTTAACAAAAAGAAGGAGACAAATTAATGTTTGGGGTAGAATGGAAAAAGATTGGAATGAGCTGTCATCGCTGCCATTCATCAGCAAGACGGTTCAAAGTTGTATAAGGTGAAAGGGGTGAGAAGGGGTCATGGAAAAACATATACAGCAACAAACTCCTTTATGAGAACGAGGGAACTAGACGTCCTAAAAAAAACAATATTAACCGGAACAGACGGAAGAAACGTGTGGATACAAAACTGAGGGCTGACGTGGCAATTGAAAGTTACATCGTGGGTCAACGGGAAAGAAAAAAAAATAACCATCCCATGACTTTTGGACAGCCCTCGAGCAACTGACATAAATCCCAAAATGACGAAATGTTTAAGCGTGGGACATGGACCATATTCGGGCGTCAGGGGGTGTTGGGCATGGAGATTTGTCATGACGTAAAAGCAATAAACAGAGGCACAGAGCTGGAGAGAAAACTGTGAGAAATGAAGTGGCGGTGCAAAAGAAATATCACTGCGTACTCGTAAGGAAGGGCAATCGGGCCAATATATGGAGCGCCGTCGAGCGGCGAGGACACACGCACCGCGCAGGTGCAAAGTCAGTCATGGACATTCCTACATTGATGGAGCGTATTAGAGAGAGGGCCTGCGGCCTCCTCCATCAATTCATTGATGGAGGATGGTCGTGGGCCGAATTTGCCCACATGATGGTGGACGTCGCCGTTGTCGGCTACAGGGTAAGTACAAATTTCATTCCCGAAATCGTTTGTTAGGGAGAAATAGCGAGTACAAAGTGGGGCGTGTATGAAGACTGATGGAGGAAAATGGCGCCGGCATCAGATCACCGGCGTGGATAAGCAAGAAGAATGGGGGTATTGTAGGGTGACGACTGATCAATTATCATAACGAAACACGTAGATAGGAAGAAAAATATGTCAGGAATTGAACTACGACACAGGCAAAGGCGGAAGTGATCGGGTTTAGGCACAAAACGTAGTCATCAGGGGTAGGATCCAGCACCGGAGGGATCAATTTGAAACTGCCGGGTTAGGAAGCTAGTGTTGGAAAGTTTCTCTCGACGAAGTGGAAAGGCGGGGCTCAGTGTCCAGACTGCATAGTCTAGCCAACGAGACGAACAGAGAGATCCGTGCAGGGTTGAAAAGTGTGCATGTACGAGGGTGAGAAAAAAATTGGGTGTGAACAAGATGACTAGGAACCACACATGAGAAATGTTCGGGCAAAAGTGGGAAACGGAGGAACAGGAGAGAAGTAAAATGAAAACGGGGAAGCATCAAAATCAGGTCAGCATCAACCTGCGTAGTGGGCAGGATACGGGGGTTATCATGTAAAAGAAGGGGGCGAAACAGGGAGAGGCTGGGATGGACTGAACAAAGGTCAGAGTGACCCAACGGTAAGTGAAGGCGATAGCGTGAATGCTATGTATGGCATTGAACAGGGAAGCTTAAATGAATGTTAACATAGATCTATCATTTTTCTCTTTCTAGATTTACCAGGAGCGACGACGGTGGCGTCTACAGCAGGAGGAGGGGGGCAGGGCGGTGGAGGGACCCGGGGGGGAGGTAGTGTAGATGGGAAGGGTTAGGTAGATAGCGGGTAGGGTTGTTAAAGGTTTTTTATTTTTTTCATATTCGGACTTTTCTAATTTTTATTGGGGGTTTTCGAAATTCTCCTTGTGAGCGGGGTGGGCAGCACTGTGATTAGTGCCTAAAAACACAGTGATTGGTGTTTTTAATCAATTATATTTGTTTTAATCAAGAGTGTTTTGAAATCAAGTAAAGTAGGCAGTTATTTATGTTTATGTTATTAAAGTAGGGACTATTAAATGATTTTATCTGATGATTCGCTCACGTCGCTCACAAGGAACGCCATGGCTAGTTTTTTTATATGTAAAGGGTAGTACGGAAAGGGGATTCCAAATTCCAGTCCAAAATTATATCAAAATTCAAAGGAATTTAATATTCAAAAAGGGGTCATGGAATTTTCATCACGATTTTCGGAACTTCGGCGTCATATACTTTCGGAACTCGTCACCCCGTCCTTTCTTAATAGGGCGGTCGGCCGTTTGAAGGGTACCCCAACCCTTCAAACAGAACCCAACAGATAAGTATATAGGTATGATTAGACAGACATGGGATGTGGGAAGGGCCTCCCAGAAGACCGCCTCCTGAAGCAGTCTACAAGTGCAATGCACTAACCGGTAAAAGAGCCGTGAGACTGCAATGAGCCTGCGTGGCACAGGTGGAGCGGCGCCGCCGGTAATAAAGACTGTGAGAAGGCGCTTTAAAACGAAGCTACCGGACCGTCACAGGTGACTGTAGCGCAGTGAGGGACTGCATTTGGTTGCATATACCACCAACCAAAACAGATATAGTGGACCAGAAGGCTAAAGCACAATGCCATAATGGTCAAAACGCAACACGTTCAGATGGGAGAACGTGTAACATGTACAGCAAAGCAATGAACACAAGACAACGTGAGTGTAGCATCGTCAAGGTCGAACGAAGGGTAACGGTTGGTGTGATGAAGGGCACCTGACCAATATAAACGGTCGCAGTGTGAAACTGATGCCCTAGCAAAACACCTGAAGTAAGTGGTGTGAGAAACTTTGATATATAAAGAACACCTGTGATAACTGACGACAACAATGTGCCATAAAATAACCAGTGACTGGTGCTGAAGCAATCTGTGATACGGCTGGTCCCGATGGTCTGTAAGTTGGGCGACAATGTGGTGAGAAGCTGGACTCTTACAGCATGGACTAAAGTGAGGATGTGTGATCATAGAAGGACCATAAAAACAATTTTGTAATTTAACATAAAGACAATGTAAAGTGACTGTGATATTTTATCAAAAGACGTTAAACGGGTGAGGGACGAAGGGGACAAGGGCTAAACGGGTAAATTAAATGGCCAGATGCCAAAGGGTAGTGGGTAATGGGGCAAGGGGTGATGTAATCAAATTGAATACCAAAGTGTGATAATGATGTGAGAAAAGTCGAGGAGTAATAAAAAGAGATGTGTAAAGTATGTGGAAGAAAACTTTTGAAGTTGAATCAAAAAGGTGTCCAATGTTTGTTGTGAAAATGAAAGGCGAGTGGGTTTATTAAAATGTAGAAGATGGGGGTGATTTTGGTCTAAATGTACAATCAAAACATAAAGGTTTGCGGGTTCCATGGGATGGCCAAGAACGAATGGGAGGTTTTAAACACAAGTGCCAGGAAGCTGGGAAATTACATGAAGTGGCGAAAGGGTCGGGAGAGGCGGGTGGGGGGACACAATGGGAGTCTGTGGGAGAAGAAATTAGGACGGGGGTTTGATTAATGCAACCTGAACTGGAGTGTACAGCATTTCTGATGAACAGAGCACAAGGGGTACTGAAGGGGGAAGACGATAGACGGTCGTGGCAGACAGCGTCGGGGAGGGGTCCTGAAGGGACAAAGGGTAAATAGAAGAACCCGTAGTCACCATATGAGGGGTCTGGGCGCACAGTCCTAAAACCTGGCTTTGGGGAGAATATTTGAGATAAGGGTGAATGGGGTAATATATAATCTGAGAGGACAACCGTCTGCGATTCAATGACAGGTGGGAACAGGTCAGACTTGTGGCCACGGAATTTTAAGGGGGGGCCAATTAAGTCAAGGTAAAGCTCGGGGGGAGTTAATAAGGGGATGCTGTAAAAGTCAGGCAACGGGGCCAGTGTACAACAGACACAGTCAGATAGAATTCTGTGCACTATTAATGCAAGGTTAGGGAAGTATGCGAAATGGCATACTTCAGAGAGGGTCATAATAAATGACTTATGGGTGCCATGGGGAATATCATAAAATCCCAACCCACAAGAAGTGTGTATCTCCATAACCACAAACCAAAAGGCACTGAAGCTATGAAGAAAAGGCACTCTCCTGTCTGGGGCGCACTCTCTCGGAATATCTATAAACCGAGGGAGACACCTGGCGGTTCCCGCCAGCGCAACGTTACCATCCCTATGGGAGATGATTGATTCTAGCGTTAAACATTGTTCCATAGGGAGGTTTCCTAAAGGGGTGCTACATACCTCAGTGAAGAAAATCTCGCGCCGTGAGGCATGGCGAGATGTGAATTCATCAGGGTCCTCGAGGTAAACCATCTGGAAGTAAAACATTAAGACAACACGTGACAGTACAAAAATTGAAAATGAAAAAAAATCAAGCCCAGAACGTTTTTAGGTAAAAAAAAAAATACATGTATTGGATGCTAAAAAAAAATCAAAATTTGTGCAAGTGGAATGTTAAAAGTTAGTATGTTAGACAAATATAAAAGAGGGGTGAGAAAGAAATGAGCGAGGAACACCACGCCTTAAAGAATCCAAGCACCTGGGTTAAAAGTCTGTAGTAAAGTATTTTCACTGAACAGAGGGAGGGCGAGTACCCATAGAGTCTGAGGCACCAGAAGTGTGAACAGAAATAAATGACAGCCACGGGTCTAATGATGCTAAAGCCATGAAGTATTTAGGAGAAAAAATGTCCCTGCCTTCCAGGCGGAAATATGAAAGGGCTCGACGAGCAACGCGTTCGGCCATGGCCCACGTCATGGGATTGGACCCGAAAAATAGCCTCAAAAAGCGAAGTGCCAGCTTTTCAAGGCATTTGGTGCTGCAAGGCTTATCTAATTCAAAACAAGTTTAACAATTAGCGTTGTCATGGTAAAGAACATAGTAGGCCAGAACACCGGCTAGTGCTGCGTTAGTCCTAATTTTGATTAAGATTTGTGAGGTGAAGTGAAGAGGCAAGGTGGGCGTGGCAGAATTCGTCACAAATGAAGATAGCAGGTGTAATTCGAACATATCCATTTTAAATTTTTGCGACTCCATGGGTACTATAGGGTTCTCGTTTGAGGGAGGACTTACCTGAGGCTGGGAAGAGTGGTCAGTCATACTTACCGATATTGAAAGTCCACAAAGAAAAGATGAATATATGCCTGAAAGGGAAACTGGTGTGTGAATATCGCACCCGGGAGCAGGCGCCATCTATCTTTCCATTAGTACGTACAGTGGTTTTTCCTTTTTCTAATTTATGTTTAGTCTTTTTTTTTTTTTTCTTGTCTGATATGGGGATGTTTACAGTCGCTCACCCAAGGTGGCGGGTGTATCGTTGTGTGTGAGCTGTGAATTAGTATGATCACCCCACCGAACCTTCTTTGCGGGGGGTTCATGGAAAGTCAAACAGGGGGACGATTTAGCAGGGGACAGCACGCCCTGACGTGTAGTGCGACTGATGTCCTGGGGATCGTCATGTAACTGGTCAAATGTGGGGAAAACAGAGTTGAAATGTCTAATACAACGCCTCTTATCTTGTTTACGGGGATCATCAGGGGATGACAGGGCTTTTCGGCTAAGGGGGGTGAGAACGTTGCCACGTGGGTGTAAGGGTAAGTCAGAGGGCAGTGCGTGGAGTATATAATAGCTGTCGCATCCAATAAGCAAATTTAGGGCGTGAGAGGAAGATATGACAGACCTAGTGAGCAGTCTGAGGTGGAAGGGAACATTGATAACAGAGGGCATGTGAAACTTAAGCTCACGGTGTGTGTCACGTAACATAGTCATATCCCAGTCAATTATGAGGTGGCGATTAAGGCATCCACCTGAGAGTTCAGCGTGTGGCATCGCCTCGCCAGGGGCAACCTTAATACAACCAGGGAACGTAAGGATTTCAGTAACAAAGAGAACTACCCTAGATGTGCCGGAGCAAAGTTCCAAGAAAATGCTTGACCTAGGGCATTTTGTGTCTCGGTCAAACATACGCATGACTGAGGATAAGTCGTGTCTACGGCGATAAATACAATACAATTTCTGGGAGACTAGGACCATGGCGACAAAGGACAAGGTGGCAAGGCCAATGAGGTCAAAGAGATATAGGGGACGGGTATTAAGGAAAACGGGTGTGGCATCTGAAGCGGGTACTTGGCTGAGTTGATATAATAAGACTATTTTTTGTAGGTGGGCGTATTTGCCGTGTAATACGAACAGACAAATCGCGCATGCTATGGATAATCCAGTACCTATCGTATTTAGGAGGCTAAGCCATCCCGGGCGATCTTGTGTAGTAAAACTACCCGGCAAGGTCCATGAGGGATCAATGTATGGGATTTGTGAATCTTTCCATGCAGAAGCAGTGCGATTTAGGTCAGCAATGACCATACCCTGTCTGTCAACGAACTCATCTACGCCCAAGGTCAGTAAGTCTAAATCCGGCACCTCTAAACCAGGCGGCTCAGGGAACAAGGTGTCAGCTGTCATGCCATGCATGGCAGTGTCATTATGAACCAGGGAAATAAATAACAGATTTGCAATGTAGGACTTAGCCACCCGCGTCATGACATTTTTGTCACAATGGATCAGGCTCGGTGGTATATACACGCCCGAACTAGATCGCATACTACACCCGCAACCCAGAGTCAATGTGCAGAAAGTGCAGGGTTCAACTTCAGTGGGGGTGACATCTAACTGACACGTGACCAACCAAGGTTCACTATGACCGATGACTAAAAAGGATGAGTTCTGCAAATCCCTGACAACTCGCAACGGTGATTTAAGTTCTTTGAGGTCCACTTGACAATACGACATAATGTCACGCACCTCGCCTTTATAAATGGACAAGGCACAAGACGGGATGTCAACGGGAAACTCGGGGAAGGTCCGATAGCAATGGCGGACTCCTGTCCCAAAACATTCCGCTAAATCGGCCCTAGACAATTCTATATAGAATCTCTCATCACGGGATATACCAATGAAATCGGAGAACCCCGAGAGACGAGTGAATTGATTTGGCTTCCTGCCTCCCGTCGGTATCGGGAAAGACGACACCTCATATATCGTGAAGGCATTATCTTTTACCACAAGTGGCAGGCTAACATCAATATACAAATGGGAGTCACTGTTGAGGGCCGTTACGCCTGGAATGGCGTAAATAGCACTTGGTTGGTCATACATCAACTTGAAATTCGGGTACTGCACGCGCAGTAATCTGGCAACCTGCCTCATAGACTTATGTAACACATCAGGGGGGACTAAAATGGGAGTTAACTTGTTTGCAGCGATGGTCTCTAAGGCAAGAAGGGTTGCCCGGGCCTCAGATTCTAATAAAGTTAAAGCCTGAATGTGGCCGATTTCAGAAACACTGGCATATGTGAAATCAGACAAAGACCTCAAAAGGAGCCGTTGGGCATCGGTCTGGACCTGTACAACTTCGAGTCTGTGAACAAGTGACTCGCTATTGTGGAGAAGCCTGGCAATGTTCAAGGTATTATTTACCACCCCATCAGAAACAATGTCCAAGCGTTCGTTCGTAACTCTTACCAGTGAAGAGGTTTGGGCATGTAATGTATTGAGATTTGTTTGCAAACGCTTAGAGTTACCTTCCACCACGCTGACTCTCTTCATTAGTTTATTTCGTTGCTTGTCAGTGACTAACCCGAAAGCAGAACCGAGGAAGGAACCCACAAATGGTAGAAACGAACGTTTCTGTCGTCCGGTTTTGCGGGGAGGGGGCTGCGTGATCGGCCACAATTTCTTGATGGATCGCCAATAGCGATGAATATGGTTAGTGAGAGAATCGTTAAGATTCCGATAAGCAGCAGTTAGGGAACCAAAGGTGGAGCAAAATCCGTGGGCGATAGAAACATCTCGCCTTCGGCGGGGGGAAAGGACCAACGGAATTTCTTAATCACACATGCTGAACGGAGGCATAGAAGCCGGTAGCTCAAGATGCGGGACGGCAAACGTGACCTGTCATGTTGCTGCACTATTTGCAACGTAACCTTGCTTGGTCAGGAGGGCACCGACATTAGGTTGGCCTAAAACACTGACAGCAGTTATCGTGGGCGCAAGCAACAGAAGGGCACAAATGGCATACATGACGCTTTTAGAAGCGAGTACTCCGGCCCAAATGAGTCAAACAATGAAAAGGGACAAGAGTGAATTCCTGGACGCGGACACTAGCGTTACACTTGGGGCACGCCTGTACTACAGAGGCGAAAGCGGGCTGGTCGCGGGGAACGTAGAGAACGGGACGCGTGGCACTAGGGTCTGGTTGTAGTGGGGTGGGAGGTGGTGGTGGAATGAGTGGTGGATGCAGGGCAGGCGGGATTTGTGGAGTAATGGGAAGGAGGTGAGGTCTGCCGTTTACTGAGGCAAAACGAGGGAGGGGTACAGAAGGATCGGAAGAGACAGAAGCTGGTGGCGTATGTAAAGGGACAGAGGGGATTGGGAATGACGGGTCTTCTGTATCAAAAACGTTAGCCCATAAAGTTTTATCACTGGGGAGTGCGTCCAAAATGTCGTTAACTTCCTCGTCTGAAAGAAAGGCTAGTGGTGGAGCATCAGGAAGGGTGATAGAAGTGTCTGCAGGAGTCATGACAGGAACATAGTCGTCTCACCTGGGGGTGAACGATTCAATGATTAGTTATGTTATCCAGGCGTGCGGGGGTGAAAGAGAAGAATGAGAAACTGGTAGGGAAGCATGCCATCAAAGTCTGTGTAAAGTGAATAGTACATGGCCAGGCAATATAACCGAGGAGTGGAGGTGAGATAATAACATGGTATAAGATACAAGAACACAGTCTACATCACAAGATAAAATCAATCATCAAACAGTTAATAGCTGGGTGTCACCGTATAGTCTAATATCAGCAGTAAAAGGCAGTCGTCAACTTCAAATAGATTCAAATCAGTGAACGTGTAATTGACACAAGGTAAATTACAGGGTTGGCGTTAAACGGCACTCAAGATTCGCATCAAGCAGTCAACTTAATAATAAGCAGGACAGTGTATATGTATAGCAATCAACAGACACGGCATTATAAGCGCTGAGATACATAAAAGTGAAATCAAACATCCGGATCAGGCTAATCGTCGTAGTGTGTTGTCGAAAAACTGCTATCAAAACAGCCGTTGTAACCGTCACTCTGCGTAAATACTCATGAGCCTTAAAAAAAATAGTCCATGTACCGGTACACATAATGCAATCCTTCCATCATTAGTGAAGGAGTGCTTAAAAACATCGCAGCCTGTGTCCCGAGGCGCGGAATACATTAATCATTTACATCGCGTCTTACACCCGATCGCGCGGAATATACATAAGATACAGCCACCCAACGCCGTGGAATGCGCCGTCTTCACAACTCCATTACTGTTGTGGTACAAAGAGGGACAGTTTGAGTAATACAGCCAACCAACACCCTGTGGAATGCACTGTCTTCGTAAACCTATCAGTCCTGGCTTACGGTAAAGAGATGAAGCAGGAAACCAAAATACAACCATTGAACACCCCGTGTAATGTGTTGTCTACGTAAACCTTGTTTATTAGTTTACGGAAAATGAGAATAAGGAACCAAATTGCAACCATTGAACACCCCGTGTAATGTGTTGCCTGCACAAGCTCTATTACTGCCTGTGGTATAAGTAAAAAATACGAATTCACGACGCAAACTACAAAGCGCTCTATGAGATGCGTTACATTTGCAAATTTTACTGCTGTCGTTGCGGTATAAGTGAAAAATAAGGAAGCCCGATGCAACCATCGAACACCCCGTGTGATGCGTTGCCTTCGTAAACTTATTTTCTCCGTTTACGGAATTAAGTGAAGAGAAGAAGCCAAAATGCAACCAATTAACAACCCGTGTAATGTGTTGCCTTCGCAAATGTATCCTACACGTTCGCGGAATAAGTGAAGAATAAGAAAACCCGATGCAACCATCGAACACCCTGTGTGATGCGTTGCCTTCGCAACTTTATTACTAGTTGCGGTATATGTGAAGAAAAGGAAAACCCGATGCAACCATCGAACACCCCGTGTGATGCGTTGCCTTCGCAAACTTTACTACTAGTTGCGGTATAAGTGAAAAATAAGAAATCTCAATGTAATCATCAAACAATCTGTGCTATGCGTCGCTATTTGCAAACTTTATTTATGGTTTGCGGTGAAGTAGTCATGGCTCAACCAACATATTCGTTCGCAAGAGGACCGGAGAAAACACTCACGTTTTAGGCTACAACGCTGGAAGGTCGTCAAAGTCAAGTCAGAAGTCAATGTATAATCAGAGACACAAGTATTACTATAACAAAAGAAGGGTCCACTGTATAAAAATGAGAATACTCACGATAATGTGCAGTGGGACACAATTTAAGAACTGGCCAGTCAGTAACACAAAAGTCGATCTGAGAAACGAAGTGCGGAGACCACAACGATGGAACGAAGCACGTAGGCAGGAGGAAGCTACTTGAAGGCGCGGATGCTGAAAGTGTCTGAGATGTCAGCGGAACCGCTATATCATCCAGCAGCATCGCGTACACAGCGTCCAATCCTGCGCACGCAGGTAACAAAGTGGTAGGCAGCCTGTCATGAGTCATGCGGGGAACAGAGGGAAACACACTAACGAGGAGAGAAGCCAATTTTGCAAGGTCAATTAGTAAGGGTCTGATGGGCACAGATCAGAGTGTCACCAACAACGGACAAAAGGCCACATGGAAATGTGGGAAAACAGATGTCAATCGAATCATCATGAAGAACAAGGCTATACATAAATAAATTCTAATAAGCCGGTAAAACGGGGCCATATGAAGGTCATCAGAGTAAAGTACCCGAAAGGATGCTTGTGAGACAAAAGTGGGTGAGGATGTCTAAATTGGCAACATCGCGTACCAAATCGAAATTCGGCTAAGGCAATTATAGCAGGCTGTTCGCGGATACAAGAAGCGAGTAAATAACGAATAAGGAGGCAATTATGTGTGGCTGAAGCAACAACTAAACACAACGAACATGGGAAGGGATTTTGTGAGAAACGACAAAACCTACAATAATACAACACCAAACAAACTAATCAATTCACTTTTTTCGTTCCCGGACAGTAGGGGGAGGGGTGGCAAGTACTTCTGCCTGAGTCTTTTTTCCCAAGAAGGAAAACGGTTCCCATGTATTGTCTTTTGAACTATAATTCTTCCATTTAATCAAGTATTCCATTTCTTGTAAGCCCTTACGCTGCTTCACAATATGCTCAATTTCATATTGTGTATCCGACTCGTCATCCGCGTCGTCAGCATCAGAGTCAGGCGGGACGGCAACTTGCGCCGGTACATCACTATCACCGGGATCTGGTGGGTCATTTTCCGGCAAAAGGTCCGAGGGTGGGATCGCATCAGCCGGGAGGTCGTCACCTGGTGGATTGCCGTCTTCGAATTGCAGTGGAGAAACGGGGCGATCGAAACGCGTGATGCAGGGACGAAATCTGTTAACATGAATAGAGGACTTGGGCTCTATATGGGTGTCACAGGCACGCACTTTGAAGTTGAGTGGAGCAGTTTGCTCTATCAAGTAATATGGGCCACTGTAGGGGGATTTAAGCTTACGGCCAGGGACTTTGGTGGCAGGAGAGTAAATCCATACTTTATCACCAACTTGAAACTTCCAGCCTTTATTTCGAGAGTCATGATAAGACTTCATTTTAGCTTGCATGACTTCGTTATTTTCCTTCGCCCATTTGCGTGCGGTCTCAACACGTTCAAACATGTTGCGCACATAGTGCCTGACAGAGGGACTGGGGTGTATAGGGTCAGGCAGGGACGTCTCAAACGGGTGTTTAGCGTCACGACCAGTCATTAAAAATAACGGGCTATACATCGTAGCTTGATGAACCGATGATCGCATGGCGAACAATGCAGAGGGCAAGAACAAATCCCAAGAAGTAGGCTTATCATGACAAAGACGTGTCAGATTCTTTGAGATAGACTGAACACTCCGCTCTGCCATTCCATTGCTACGAGGGCAGTACGGCGTAGTCATGACCTTTCGAGCCTGCATTAATTTACACAATTCTTCCGCGATAACGCTAGCGTAACACCCGCCACGGTCGCTTACAATAGATTCAACATTTCCCCAGCGGCACCAAATATCTTCAAAGAGGCACTCTGCCACCGAGACGGCTGACTGATCAGGGAGGGGAAAGGCTTCTGGGAAACGTGTGAGAGCGTCTTGAAAAACAAGAATATATTTGTTACCGCGGTCTGTTTTTGGAAGAGGGCCGATAAGATCAGTGTGAACCCGCTGAAAGGGGCGTGAAACAGGGATAGGGCGCAGAGAACCCTGTCTATTCTTTGGGAGTTTACTAGTTTTGCTACAAACTGAGCAAGATTGGACCCAATTCATGATATCACTATGCATGCCGGGCCAGTAATATTTCTGGCGGATTGTAGAATACAGTTTATCAGTCCCCAAATGGGCACCCATCGAGCTATCATGAAAAGCCTCGAGTAAATCATGGCGAAGGGTGGGCGGGATAACCAGTTGAGTTTTGCAACGGTCCTTGGCCGGGCCTTTACCTGGGGTCACGTACAAATGAAATAAAACATCTTCTTGTAAATAATAATCGTCTACCTGCGCAAGGAGTTTGCGGGCCTCACGCTGGGTAGAAGGGAGGTGAGCTGATTTGAAATACTTGATGAAGGACTGAAGGGAGGGATCGGAAGATTGTTTCGCACCAATGTCACCGAAGGTGTACAAGGTGCCGGATGACTGGTTAAGATCAGACAAGCATTGAGCAGCCTCATCAGGGGGGACTGGTGAAGGGTCAATATCGGGTGGCAGGTCAGAGACAGCAGCTAATTTAAGCTCCAGCTCTGGGGTGGGCTCTGGTTGCAACGGATATGTGCGACGACTGAGGCTGTCGGCATGCGGGATTGATTTCCCTTGTCACAATAGTCACAATAGTGAATTTCTCGTACTTAAGGTACGGCTCATGTTGTTTACAAGCAGCAATGATGCTGAGGCATTCCCGTTCGGTGCAAGTATAATTTTGTTGAGCAGCGTTTAGGGCTCGGCCGCCATAAGCAATGACACGTTCGGAACCATCCTGTAATTGACTTAAAACGTTCCCGATCGCAAAAAGACTGGCATCCGTTGTGATAATGAATGGGTTATCGGGTTCAATGCGAGGGAAAGCCAGTATCGGAGCCGAAACCAATTTCGCCTTAAGAGAGTCAAAGGCAGCCTGTTTTATTTTGTCCCATTCAAACATGCTCTTTTTACTCGTGAGAATATTAAGCGGCTGAACAATTTTCGCATATCCCTGCACAAACCGACGGTAGTAACCTGACAGACCCAGAAAGGCTCGTACGTCCTTGCAAGAGGTGGGCACAGGGTATTCGTCAACGGCCGTAGTTTTCGAGGGATCCACTTCTATACCGTTTTTAGATATGATGTGGCCAAGGTATTTAACTTGTTTTTTAGCAAAAAAACATTTGTCAGTGCGGAGCTTCAATTTAGCCTTACGGAAACGCGTGAAAACACGTTGTAAAATATATACTTCTCACCTAAATTAATGCTCCATATTATTATAAATATCCATAAAAGTATCACTATTATTATTATGTCATATTAATATATTATTGTCTCATAATTGTATGATCAGTCATAGTTTGTATTACTTAGAATTTATATATTTTAATCCTGTATTATTCACCAGTACTATATACGTAGCCACTTCACAAGAAATGTCATTAATCAAGCAGTTACGGGTTGCTGCATCTTGGGGTCACTCTATGACCTTGTCCTCCTAGAATAAGGACGATGTGTGTGGGCTCTACAGAGAACTGTATGTATCACTATCAACATTATACCATATATGTACTTTTGTCTCTAACTGCCCTCAATTTGTACCCACTTAGTTAAGGTTAACAGGACCTAATGACTAGGTGAGAAACCCACATCGTTTCCTGTAGGGGAAAGGCTCAGCATATTTGTGTGTAGGCCAAGTCAGTATATATACCTGTACAATGAAATAATAAAATCAGATTCTACAAAGTAACTTAAAGCTGAAAGTGTTGTGTGAAATTATTCCTGTGCCTAGGATCTCAACTTTAGGAAATGTTTTCAATATAGTAAGAACACTTATAAATTCAAAAGGTCTGGATTTTACATTGGCGAACACGACGAGACATAAAACTGATTCTAATACACAGTTAACTCACAGTTATTATTGGAACTTTTTAAGTCAAAATGGCAGAACAATTAGTGCAAGCACAAGAAGAAAGAAACAGACAGAGAGCTGATGAACAGATCAGAAAAAGGTTAGAACAACATGGCCGTCACATTAACAGCTGTGATGGTAGTGTCAGAGAGCAGCTGAGAGACTGGCTGGATGCCATAACCGCAGCTCAGAGGTGGACTGGAGCAGGAGATACCTTGGTGATAGAGATGGTGGGCTATCTTTCAAAAGGTTCACTGAGGACAAGTATTGCGGATTATGTGGAAGGGAGAGGAAGGGCTGGTGCCACCTGGGATGGAGTTGTGGTACATGTTTCCCAGAGTTTCCTGGACGAAGACGAAGCAGAACACCGGAGGAATAAGGTGGAGAATATTAAACAAGCACCGTACCAAGATAGTGGAGAATATGGATTAAAGTTTATGACGGCTGTACAAAGGGCCTATACGCAAGCTGAGTTAGCCGTGCCACTTGTAATGGAAAGGTTAGTGAAAAACTTTATTGGTGGCCTAAGGGACAGAGAAGTACGGACACAAGTTCACATGCTTAGACCTGCTGATTTAAATGCTGCTATAACCAGGGCAAATGCTATGGCAAGAGCAGTGTCAATGGCAGAGACTGAAAACAGAGCTGAGGAGCCAATGGAAATTGGTGCAATGCCATTACCCAGCAAGGAAGATGAGTCAGAAATAATGAAGATTGTAAAAGAGCTAAGTGGCAGTGTGAGAGGCCTGCAGAAACAACTAGGAAGAGTGGAGAAGAAAGTAAACCAAGAAGAGGAGAATAAAGAAAAGCAAGCAGGTTGGAAAAAGAAAGGTGGACCTAGAGGGCTAAAGAAATTTAATAAGCCAGCTTTTAACGAAGATGGAACACCAAACTGTTTCCAATGTGGCGAGGCTGGACATTTTGCCAGGGATTGCAAAAAGCAAATAGCAGCGGGAAACGCCTAGGGGCACCGGACACAAGAGTATGTATCCATTTACCTGTAACTAAAACTTTGAACGCGAATACTCTAGTGGATACCGGTGCCTGTAGAACATTAATAAAGGAAGATCTCTGGAGAGATATTTGTAAAATGTATCATAGAAAACCTATTATGAGACCAGCAGAAATACTTCATTCGCTGTCGGGTCATTCGCTGTAGGACATTAATAGAACTCTGTGGAAAGTTTTTGGAAGTAACTGTTATAGAAACTATGTCCCATGACCTTCTGTTAGGAGATGACAGCCTCCGTAGCCTAGGAGCTGTCATTGACTACAAGAAACAGGTAGTCTTATTGGATGGACAGGAATTGAGGTATAAAAAGCAAAAGAAAAAGACTTTAAGAGTTGCAGCTGCCTCCGTGGAGGAGTATGTGAAGGAGAGGCCCCAACTTTTTGCAGATGAAGAATCCCCAAATGGCAAAATGCCATCGGTGTCCATGAAGATAAATACAGGAAATAGTGACCCTATCCGGCAGAGACCTTATCGCCTCCCATTGAGTAAGAGAAATCAAGTCGAAAAAGAAATTACTAAGATGCTACTAGAGGGCGTGATCAGACCAAGTAAATCAGCATGGGCATCCCCCATCACCCTGGTGCCCAAGAAAGATGGCTCCACCCGCTTCTGCGTTGATTACCGGAAGTTAAATGCCGTCACGAAAAAGGATGCACATCCACTTCCCTTGATTCAGGACATTTTTGATAGCCTTGCTGGTGCTACTGTGTTCAGCACACTGGATTTAAAATCAGGATACTGGCAAATCCCAGTTGACCCCAAAGACATTGAGAAAACAGCTTTTGTATGCCACAAGGGATTATTTGAATTTGTGCGTATGCCCTTTGGCTTGGCAAACGCCCCAGCAGAATTTCAAAGAACAATGCAAGCCGTACTCGGAAACATGGTAGGAGTATTTGTCATGGTTTATTTGGATGACATAATCATATTTTCGAAAAACAAAAAACTTCATAAAGAACACTTAAAAATGGTCTTTGATGCATTGGAAGAAAATGGCTTGAAATTGAAGCCTTCAAAATGTCACCTTTATCAATCAGTTGTGGAACTTTTGGGATATATTGTGTCAGAAGATGGAATAGCCTGCAACCCTGAGAAAACCGAAGTTATTGCCAAGCTCCCTGCACCATCAACAGTAAGTGAAGTAAGGTCTTTTCTTGGAATGGCTGGATATTACCGGCAATGTGTCCCTAACTTTGCCAAGATTGCTACCCCCATTGTTCAACTAACAAAGAAACATGCTAGGTTTGAGTGGGGAACTGCTCAACAGGAAGCATTTGACATCCTAAAGGAAATGCTGGTGTCCAGTGAAGTAATGGCTCACCCAGATACACGGAAACCATACAAGCTGTACACAGATGCATGTAATTATGCTATTGGCGCCATCTTGGTACAGCAAGATGACGAAGGAGTAGAAAGGCCAATACAGTACATTTCCAAACAACTTGCTGGTGCGCAGCTTAATTGGGCGACAATTGAGAAGGAGGCCTATGCGGTGGTGCATGCACTGAGAATAAAGAAAAGCAAGCAGGTTGGAAAAAGAAAGGTGGACCTAGAGGGCTAAAGAAATTTAATAAGCCAGCTTTTAACGAAGATGGAACACCAAACTGTTTCCAATGTGGCGAGGCTGGACATTTTGCCAGGGATTGCAAAAAGCAAATAGCAGCGGGAAACGCCTAGGGGCACCGGACACAAGAGTATGTATCCATTTACCTGTAACTAAAACTTTGAACGCGAATACTCTAGTGGATACCGGTGCCTGTAGAACATTAATAAAGGAAGATCTCTGGAGAGATATTTGTAAAATGTATCATAGAAAACCTATTATGAGACCAGCAGAAATACTTCATTCGCTGTCGGGTCATTCGCTGTAGGACATTAATAGAACTCTGTGGAAAGTTTTTGGAAGTAACTGTTATAGAAACTATGTCCCATGACCTTCTGTTAGGAGATGACAGCCTCCGTAGCCTAGGAGCTGTCATTGACTACAAGAAACAGGTAGTCTTATTGGATGGACAGGAATTGAGGTATAAAAAGCAAAAGAAAAAGACTTTAAGAGTTGCAGCTGCCTCCGTGGAGGAGTATGTGAAGGAGAGGCCCCAACTTTTTGCAGATGAAGAATCCCCAAATGGCAAAATGCCATCGGTGTCCATGAAGATAAATACAGGAAATAGTGACCCTATCCGGCAGAGACCTTATCGCCTCCCATTGAGTAAGAGAAATCAAGTCGAAAAAGAAATTACTAAGATGCTACTAGAGGGCGTGATCAGACCAAGTAAATCAGCATGGGCATCCCCCATCACCCTGGTGCCCAAGAAAGATGGCTCCACCCGCTTCTGCGTTGATTACCGGAAGTTAAATGCCGTCACGAAAAAGGATGCACATCCACTTCCCTTGATTCAGGACATTTTTGATAGCCTTGCTGGTGCTACTGTGTTCAGCACACTGGATTTAAAATCAGGATACTGGCAAATCCCAGTTGACCCCAAAGACATTGAGAAAACAGCTTTTGTATGCCACAAGGGATTATTTGAATTTGTGCGTATGCCCTTTGGCTTGGCAAACGCCCCAGCAGAATTTCAAAGAACAATGCAAGCCGTACTCGGAAACATGGTAGGAGTATTTGTCATGGTTTATTTGGATGACATAATCATATTTTCGAAAAACAAAAAACTTCATAAAGAACACTTAAAAATGGTCTTTGATGCATTGGAAGAAAATGGCTTGAAATTGAAGCCTTCAAAATGTCACCTTTATCAATCAGTTGTGGAACTTTTGGGATATATTGTGTCAGAAGATGGAATAGCCTGCAACCCTGAGAAAACCGAAGTTATTGCCAAGCTCCCTGCACCATCAACAGTAAGTGAAGTAAGGTCTTTTCTTGGAATGGCTGGATATTACCGGCAATGTGTCCCTAACTTTGCCAAGATTGCTACCCCCATTGTTCAACTAACAAAGAAACATGCTAGGTTTGAGTGGGGAACTGCTCAACAGGAAGCATTTGACATCCTAAAGGAAATGCTGGTGTCCAGTGAAGTAATGGCTCACCCAGATACACGGAAACCATACAAGCTGTACACAGATGCATGTAATTATGCTATTGGCGCCATCTTGGTACAGCAAGATGACGAAGGAGTAGAAAGGCCAATACAGTACATTTCCAAACAACTTGCTGGTGCGCAGCTTAATTGGGCGACAATTGAGAAGGAGGCCTATGCGGTGGTGCATGCACTGACCAAGCTCCGCCCCTATCTATATGGTGCTGAATTTACCATCTACACAGACCACAAGCCTCTGAAATCTCTATTCAAATCTGAGGTAAAGAATACAAAAATTCAAAGATGGGCTGTATTGATTGCTGAATATGGGGCACCTATAGAATACCGGAAAGGATCACACAACATCTGGGCTGACATGCTTTCGAGGATTAAGGCCGACCCCATTGAAATCAGTGCACTTGACACCACAGAAGATTGGATAGCTGCTGATGACCTAGAAGGTGAGCATCCCAATCAGATCCCATGGGAGTTTGACTCACTAGAAATTGAAGCAGTAAGCAAAGAACAGAAATCTATGCCAGAATATCAGTTAGCATTTGAAGAGGATTCTGGATATGCCCTTAAGGATGGCCTGCTTTACACACTAATCCCACCACCTAATGGTCTTGCATATCCAAGGTTAGTGCTGCCACCTAGTTGCCGTTACCGGGTAATCAGAAGAGCTCACACAGAAGTGGGACACCAAGCTGTCCGGAAAACCCTAGACAGGTTACAAGAAGCCTACAAGTGGCCTAACCAAAGGAAGGATGTAGCAGCTGTACTCAGTAAGTGTGAACGTTGTGCCATAAACACAGGAAGAAGGGAGTACCCTCCACCAACCAACATGCCTGTGGCTGCCTACCCTGGCCATATAGTTGGAATGGACATGTGTGGTCCATTTCCGCTCTCATCACAAGGCAACAAGTACATACTGACATTGATTGATCACTGTACTGGCTGGGTGGAAGTAAAACCCCTCCCCACAAAAGAATCAAAGCATGTACTCAGATACCTGGAACAAAAATATCTACCAAGGTATGGTGCCGCTGAAATCCTCATCACTGATCAAGGTCAAGAGTTCAATGCCCAGCCACTGAAGCAATACATAGAGGAGATGGGTATTGAACACCGCAGATGTACTCCTTACCATCCGGAGACCAATGGGAAAATAGAGAGGTTCCACAGGACTCTGAAGGACATGATACGGAAGCTGGTAAACCACAAGGCTACAGCCTGGGAAGATGCATTGGGTCAAGCACTTTGGGCTCATCGCATTTCAACTTCCAGTGTGACCGGTTATACACCATTCTTCCTGCAGTATGGCCGGAAGTCCAGAGCCCCCCTGACAAAGATGCTGAATAGGACCTGTGGAGATGACCCAAGGGCTATAGGTGAAAGAATTGACCTCCTAGCACAAGCCTTCCAAGATGCTGCAAGGGCTACGGAAGAAAGCCGAAGATACAACCTTGAGCGGTTAACAAAAAGGGCATCTGCAGGTCAAGTTCGACCAGGAGATCAGGTTGTTGTGATTGCTCAAGAGAGGGCACCACTAGATGGTAAATGGGATCATCAGTACACTGTTATACGAGTACAAGGCCCAGTACTCACCATTGTAAACCAAGGGAATGGGAAACGAAAGGTGATTAACCGTGACAAGGTCAAGTTGGTCAACCCGGATCTCGAGTGGAATGAGGTAATTCCCCGTCCTACAAGGACTAGGCGCCGGCTACTTATAAATGTTCCAAACCCACAAGCAGCTCAGACGGAATCAGCAGTACCGGCCCAGCAACACACACCAGATCACGCACCGGAGATTTCACGCAAACGGCGAAGAAGCTCTTCCCCTCTGTGTGAAGATAACCGTCACTATCCTGAAGTAAGGTGCAGTAGACGTCTAGCAGGACAACCGGCAGAGCCTATGCAAACAGAAGACATAGCAGACAATAGGAAGCGACACATCGCTGACAGTGAAGAGAACCTGGAAGCAAAGAGACAATGTATAGCACTGGTATCTGTTTTGTTTTAACTGTGCTAATAATAGGATTATCTGAAGCAGAGCTGTTCCAAGAAGATGGCATTCTCATTGAAGAAATGGGTTCCACCAGAACCATTGAGGCAATATGGACTGCACTAGTTGTGATTAACCCACCTAACCAGATCCCCATGCAGGCGTGGGTGAGTAAAGTTAAAGACGGTATCAAAGTAGTGGGGTCACATGTGACAGAAATAGACCAGCAAACATGAGAGGCTAGGCTAAAAGCTCTTGACCTACCTGGCGCGCAAGAGGCAGAGCTCTACCTAGGCCGACTCACTAGGTCTATAGTACGGATTAAAAGAATGAAAAGAGGGCTGATTGATGCAGTTGGAGAGATCAGCAGGACACTCTTTGGAACAGCCACAACATCAGAGGTAAAAGAATTACGCAATATTGTAACTCAAGTGTCGAACAATGATGATGTCATTGTACAACCAAACTAGAAAGTATGTACAAGATAACCAGTTTGATATAAGAGACTTACAAAAACATGAAGTTGCCCTGCAAAACCAGTTACGTGAATATAGTGATAAACTGTCTGCTCTTGATGAAAAAGTAAATAGACTGTCAGTCGCAAGGTCTATAGATGGAACAATTTCTGAGTTGGAAATTGTATACCATGAATACATGAAACAATGGGACACATTCATGCAACAGAAAAGAGAACTTGAAAGAGGTTGGCTGACGGAGAATACCCTGGCTACCTCTGAGCTAGAATCTATTCTAGCTAAGCTAAGACATTGGGGCTATGAAACACCCATTCCAGAATGGTATTATGAAAATCCACGGATAAAGCCATTATGGACAGAAGGCAGTAGATTAGTATTTAAGGTTGAAATACCTGCTGCTGGAAGGACACATTATTTACAGTATAAACTTTCATATTTTCCTGTTGCAATAAATCAAGATTTGATTCGTCAGGTCAAGGGCAACCCCAAGGTTGCAGTGAATACTGACACTGGCAGTGTATTTTGGCCAGAAAATTGTTATGGACATAAACCACAGATGTGCATGCCACAGAAAGAAGTTTTAGATCGTACTTGTGAGTGGGGTTTAGTGACAAATAATTCTTTGAACTTATGTACAATTCAAGTGTCAAAAAGAAATAATAGAAATTCTGATGTATTTTGGATTGATATTGGTAGACTTGTAATTATTCCTTATACAAAATTAATTACCACTTTGAGATGTACAGGTAAAGTTCCAGTCATAAAAGAATTAATTGTCCCTACAAAAATGAGCATACCTGGAAATTGTAAATTGGAAACTACTGAATGGAGTGTGAGTGGCACCAGAAAAGGTAATAGCAAAGTCATAAAACATAACAAAGTGCTTGTATATAACAAAGGTATAAACTTCACATGGCCACAACATTTGAGTATGAAAACTGTTGAAGTGCTAAAATTTAAAAATAGATTAGACATTCCCCTAATTGATATCAAAAAGCTGGAAGATGGCTATGTCAAAGTACACTTACCTTATCATGCTGAGATATCAAGCATATTGTTATTATTGGCTGGTATTGGACTAGTATTAGTCTTAGGTGTTTATTTATTTAGGAAAAATAAAGCAAAGCCTAGGCAGGAAAAGAGAACTAATGTAAATGCTACACCGAAATTAGATGAAATGTCTTTAGATGAATTAGCTATTTTGACTGTTTAACTTATTGTAACTAAGTTAGTACTATAAATGCTATATGCAGTAACCTCATTTATCTCATAAATATGCTAATATAGCAAGTTCAGAGTTTTGTGTCCTAGTATAGGGCCACAAAACTTTAAGTGGGGGAGGTATGTAAAATATATACTTCTCACCTAAATTAATGCTCCATATTATTATTAATATCCATAAAAGTATCACTATTATTATTATGTCATATTAATATATTATTGTCTCATAATTGTATGATCAGTCATAGTTTGTATTACTTAGAATTTATATATTTTAATCCTGTATTATTCACCAGTACTATATACGTAGCCACTTCACAAGAAATGTCATTAATCAAGCAGTTACGGGTTGCTGCATCTTGGGGTCACTCTATGACCTTGTCCTCCTAGAATAAGGACGATGTGTGTGGGCTCTACAGAGAACTGTATGTATCACTATCAACATTATACCATATATGTACTTTTGTCTCTAACTGCCCTCAATTTGTACCCACTTAGTTAAGGTTAACAGGACCTAATGACTAGGTGAGAAACCCACATCGTTTCCTGTAGGGGAAAGGCTCAGCATATTTGTGTGTAGGCCAAGTCAGTATATATACCTGTACAATGAAATAATAAAATCAGATTCTACAAAGTAACTTAAAGCTGAAAGTGTTGTGTGAAATTATTCCTGTGCCTAGGATCTCAACTTTAGGAAATGTTTTCAATATAGTAAGAACACTTATAAATTCAAAAGGTCTGGATTTTACAACGTGTAAGATCGGTCAGGTGGCGCTCAAAGGAGGGGCTATGGACCAGGACATCGTCTAAATATATGAGGCAGAGGTCAGAGAGGCCCTGTAACACGGTTTCCATGAGACGTTGGAATGTTGGGGGTCCGTTGATAACACCAAACGGGAGGCGTTTATATTCGTAAAGACCACGATGGGTGATGAAAGCGGTCAGAGGTCGGGAGTCGGGGTGAACGCTCACTTGGTGGAACCCGCCCATGAGGTCAAGTGTGCTTATGTGTGTTAATCTACGAGCCCCCAAGCTGTCCAAGGTGTCTTGAATATGTGGCAACGGAAAAGAGTCAGGCACGGTGACTTCATTAAGTTTCCGAAAATCTATGCACATACGGTACGAGACAGTGCCATCTTGGGCAGGCTTCTCAACTAGAACGGCTGGGAAAGCCCATGGACTATTGGAGGGTCTAATAATGTCCTTGTCTAGGAGGCGTTGTACCTCTTTGTCAATAATACCCCGTTGTTTATAACCGGCACGGTATGGCCGTAGCTTGATGGGACTAACCGACCCTTTGAGGTAAATAGTATGTTGTACAACATTTGTGTCACCGAATTCGCCATCACGGGTCGTGAATATGTCACTAAAAGACGAAATGAGACGTTTCAGAGAATCTTTTTGGGTAGATGACAGATCAGAATTTGTAAGGTCAATTTTGTGATGGGGGTCTGGGTCGGCAGGAGACGCCGAAATGGGAGCTAATTCTATATCAGTTGCAGTGTCAGCGTCAGGGGTTCCCCATGTGAAGTCTAAGGTAGGGAGCTCTTGCGGCTCAGAACCGAGAGGAATGGGGTCGAAATAGCCGACTGCAACGCCCTTCGGTAAGGTGACAGCATTATCGGCCATATTCATTAAGCGTACGGGACGCTCTGATCGTCGTGGACAGTAGCAAAGACTCTTGCCATGGCAACCTCAGGGTAGGAGGGTAATTCACCATCTATCGTGCAAACACCTAAAAGGCCGGACAGATTACTAGGTTTGAGGCGAGCATGAGTTATGAATTCAGATTTGGCAGGAATTCTGATTGTTTCAGACAGACGTAATTTCGGGGACAATTTGAAGGCAACACCGCGTTGAGCGAAGTCAAGGACCACGCCATAAGCTGTAAAAAAATCCCGCCCCAGTATAACGGGATATTGTAAGTCAGGGACCACCTGGAAACAGATAAGACACTCTTGATCACCGATGAGTAGGTTAAGATGGGTTTGAAAGTGGATAGGGACTGAGCTGCCCTCTGCAACCACAACAATCTTACTGGCCGATGCTTGCCGTGGGAATGAGTCGTCAGGACAGAAAGCATGTACGGAGGCAAGCGTGATGATGCTACGTTGTGCTCCGGAGTCTAGTAAGGCATCTATAGTGCTAAACTTTGTTTTTGTCGCGATGCGGCCATCAGGAGAGAGAGGGAAGAATTTTATATCATTGTTCAAAAGGACAGGGGTATCTAGTGGTACAGAGGCGGGGCAGGCGGAGATCAAGGGATCGTCGTGTGAGTCAAGGGAATGAGGGGACATCTTTGCAAAGTAACAGTGAACCTCGTTCAATATGTCTGATTTACTATGTTTTATTGCGATATTAAACGAACTAATACTCCTATCACGTGGCTCAAGGGGCGGGACTGGAGTTAGTAGTTTTCCTGCCGATATTGAGGCCCACTGTCCTGTCTTGGCCCCGAACGGCGTTGGTCATTGTAGGGGGGGCGGTTTGAATTATATCTACCATCATTTCCCTGTCTGTTGTTCGAATAAGGTCTATTTTGGGATGGGCGCAAACTGTTTCTACTATTATTTTGTTCATAACGGTCTCGACCATACCCTGTCTCGAAACGGCCAGTAGGGCGATTGGAACGGTTATCTGACCGCGGGGGGGTACGGGGGGCCTGGTCACGGGAAGCACGGAATTTGTCGGGGCAGAAGATAGACAGGTGAGAGTCTCGTTCACAGAAACTGCAGTCATGGCGCGCCTTGCAATCTCTGATCCAATGACCGGAGTTTCTACAGAAAAAACAGAAAGAGTCGCCCTCTTCCGGACGGTTGCCAAGCCTATGTAGCCCTTTCCCAACATCAGCGACCTCTTCACGGAGGGCAGCCAAAGTGGAGGATTGCTGTGCCAAAAACTGAGACGTAGGGTCAGGTGGTGAATCTAACCCATTTAAAGTGATGGAGGAATCACTAGTCATTGTGCAAACTGTTTCGGCTAACTTAATTTGCTCAATGGTGTCATCAAGTGTTTTAGGCGATTTTCCCACCACAAAAGCTTTGAGGCTAGGAAGGAGACCCCTAACCAATATTTTCTTAGTTTCCATATCATCTTTTTGCAACCTCTGACACTGACTGAGGACATCATTGATGTATGTTTCAGCAGATTCTTTCTTTTTCTGAGTTCTAGCATCTAATGATTGCTCGAGCAGCCAAGCGTTTGTCTCGCTACCGAAAAACTTGACAAAGGCTGCATAGAAAGAATCCCAAGAGCTAGTGACGTCTGGGGGCAGGGAAAGATACCAAACGTCAGCTGCGCCATGTAGCAACATGCGACAAGCGGGCACTTTCAATTCTGCGGAGGTATGGGAAAGTTGGGTGTAAGTAAGAAATTTATTCATGAAACGGAGGGGGTCATCCGTGGATCTACCATAAAATGGGGGGGAAGAAGCGACTTAGAACCTTGTCTCTGTTGGTGGATCTTGTTATCTTTCGACTGTGCATTCAACATGTCTACAATGTCAGTCTGGGCACCGGCAATATCAACACTACGCAAGTGGTCTATAATTTGATGTAGCATCTCTTGTACATTCTCGCCTTCAGCCATCTCTACTAAGGGGGATCGGGAGCGGTCAGGACCCGAATTGTCAGGGTTAGCAAACTTGATGGGCGCCTTTGGTAGCGGGAAAGCCTCCCGGTCGTTCTCTGCGACGAGAAAGGGGCCGAATTGCACGTCTGAATCTGAGTCGGAGTCAGATGAGATAGAAGCGCGAGGGTGAAGCGGAGAAGTGCTGCCTGTACTGGCAGATGTGTGAGACAAAGGAGCCTTGCTACCACTAAAAGACGGGGAGGTGTGCACACCCGAAGAAGAGTTGAGATCTGACAAGGAAGGGCTAGAGGGGGGTTCCACGCGTACGGAACCACTCACGAGATCATTTTGCCTCTCGGAGGAATCTTGGAAAAGTAAATCAAACTCACCTGCAGATGTAGAATCGTCTTCAGCTAACGGAGGATCACGGGCCACTTGCAGCTTGGTGGAGAGCTTTTTAGAAGACCGGAGCAACATAGACTTATATTCAAGTAACAGGGAGGCGGTCAGGATCTCCATACAGTATCAGCAACGCTCAAAGCCATGGATCGATTCGGATATTCTCCACCATATTGTTACCCACTAATGGAGAGTATCCGTCGTTGGGGGACGTGGACGGGGGATCAATACTCTACCAAATAGATAGATACTCTAATCTGTCCTACTCTATTGTACTGTACTGTACTTGTTAACCATAGCTCGCTGACTCGCTGGCTGTGAGTTCGGGCACGGATCCTAGCTATCATATCATACCCTCGTAATAATGACGGGAAGTAAGGACTGCAGACACAGGATATACACAGTGTAATAGTTACCTTTATTCAGTGCTGTGATTCCTGCTTGTCTGGCTAGGCCGGCATGGCAATGAGCGAGGCATGTGAATTACCAACTTTGCATGATACTTATGAAACCCTGACTATATGCTAAACGCCCGAGTCTATGTGGTCATGATACTGAGAGTCATGGATCTTCCGTGGCAAGTGGTCGTTGATCTCCTTCTTGGCTCCTAGACTGGGGTCTGTACTGAGAGAGCTGACTGAGCTGGACTGGGAGCCGGCTGAGAGCCCGGATTCACGGTTGCGCGTCTCTTTTAAGGGGCCACTCCGCATCATCTGTGTGTGGTTGCCTACGTGGCTTCCTCACGCGTCATCAAATGGACTCGTCCTGCCTGCGTATCCAACTTCGGCTCGTCCGTCCTACACGTGACTTTCACGGAGTGGTGGTTATGGTGACACATCAACCATCAGTATCGTGTTATTGTCTATGAATGTCTATATTTTTCCAAGAGTCTCTGGGTGTGTATTCTATATCCTACAATATATGGTAAGTCTCAAAGTTTTCTTTTTCTTTTTTTTGTGCATACCACTTTTTAATTTTTTATTTTTGGTGCGCAATAGACATTGACTGACAACCGGTTGGTCTGTAAAGGTGTCTCTGTTTCAATTGGGAAGATTAAAGCTGTGTTTCCATATGTGCAGTCCATGATGTAGTCTGGGAAATTTAGGAAACATGCAACAGATGGGATAGTAAAATAAAAAAAATAATACTCTACGCACTTCAATACAGATTGCACATATGGAAATGGGGCTTTAATCTGCTCGTGAACAGATTTTTTTCAAAATTTGAGTGTACTCCACTCTCTTTTCAATTTTTTTATGGGAGGCAGCAGTGAAAACCCATATGGAGTGCGGTTCGCTGTGCTAGCGTGGGTGGAAGCTGAAGCTTCCTCGTTATATTTTACCATTTTGGTGGTGACACTGATTTGACAAGCGTTCAAATCTGGAAAGTGTCTGTAGTTCATCAGGGACGTTAAGTGAGTCATTGTTCCATTGTGTGATGGATGCTAACCTCTGGCTCTCATTTGTCAAAGTAGGCCTAATGAGAAGCTATAGTAAGATATTCACCCAGTGGAATGGTAGCTCACCACTGACAGTCTCAAGCAACCACTTTAGGATAACGTGAAGACTTTGTGGTATGAGGTTCACACATTATTCCAAAATGGTTGTGGTGTTCTACATTTTTCACTTTTTTCTTGTGGGCAGGTGTGGAATACTGGTATTGTGGACCCTGCCCAGGTAGGGCATGATATCAGGAAGGAAGCAGCTGTCCTCCTTATACTTTTTTTATTGTGCGCTGACACCGACTGACAACGTGTCAGTCTGGAAGGTGTCGTGGACACGTGCTAGCTTTGTGATCATCAATCCAGTTCTTGTGTTGATGTTGAACTCAGCTCGTAGATATGGTCATCTCCTGGTAGTGTTAAAAACTTAGTGATGTGGGTTTTTAGTGGTATCTGGAGATGCCGTTGTGTTCCACATTTTGAATTTTTATATGGGATCAGTTGTGAACTATTGGCTGATGTGACCCTGCCCAGGTAGGGGCATCAGTTTGGTACGGATCAACTGATCTTCGTTATGTTTTATTTAGTGTGTGCTGACACCGACTGGCATCCCGCCAGTCTGGAAGGTGTACGGGGTTTGCATTTGATGAAAGGTCATCGCTGATTTTGATTAGTGCTGAATCTTTGTCTCAAAAAGAGACCATGGACAGATAATGTTGAAGGCTCTTTTTTTTGGTGTGTGGTTTTCAACAATATCTTGAAATGTTCTTGGCATTCCACCTTTTTGAATTTTTTTAGAGTTCAGTTGTGTAAGCTTCTGAAGTCTGTTATGTTTTATTTAGTGTGCCGACACCGACTGGCACCGGTCAGTCTGGAAGGTGTCAGGTGAGAAACTAAATATTGTGCACATGTTAGAAGGATTGACCTAAAGCATTGATATTGGATTGAGGTGGCGTTTTCAATGCATTGAGTTGAAGCTTTTAACATGTGCACATAGTATCTCACCTTTTTGAATTTTTATATGGGATCAGTTGTGAACTATTGGTTGATGTGACCCTTCCCAGGGAGGGACATCAGTGGTACGGATCAACTGATCTTCGTTATGTTTTATTTAGTGTGCGCCGACGCCGACTGGCACCGGTCAGTCTGGAAGGTGTCAGGTGAGAAACTCAATATTGTGCACATGTTAGAAGAGTTGACCTAAAGCATTGATATTGGATTGAGGTGGCGTTTTCAATGCATTGAGTTGAAGCTTTTAACATGTGCACATAGTATCTCACCTTTTTGAATTTTTATATGGGATCAGTTGTGAACTATTGGCTGATGTGACCCTTCCCAGGGAGGGACATCAGTTTGGTACGGATTAACTGATCTTCGTTATGTTTTATTTAGTGTGTGCTGACACCGACTGGCACCGGTCAGTCTGGAAGGTGTCAGGTGAGAAACTCAATATTGTGCACATGTTAGAAGAGTTGACACAAAGCATTGATATTGGATTGAGGTGGCGTTTTCAATGCATTGAGTTGAAGCTTTTAACATGTGCACATAGTATCTCACCTTTTTGAATTTTTATATGGGATCAGTTGTGAACTATTGGCTGATGTGACCCTTCCCAGGGAGGGGCATCAGTGCTACGGATCAACTGATCTTCGTTATGTTTTATTTAGTGTGCGCCGACGCCGACTGGCAACCAATCAGTCAGTGGTAGTCCAAAGGAAAGTAGTTGTGAAATTGACAGCTATCATCCTTTCTCCCACACAAAAATATTGTCATTTCTGGTTCTTGGCATTGCATCTTGCTATTTAAACCAAGACAACTCAAGCTTTTGGACAAAAGTATTTCTTTGCATCAGAACTCTTTCTTTTTTTGCCCTTATCACTAAATAATCAAATCACTTATCAAACCACCAATACTAACCAAACCACCAATATTAACCAGACTAACAATTCTAACCAAACTAATAATACTAACCAATCTTACAATACAAACCTAAAGGAAAGAATTCTGATGCCAAGAAATCAATACAAAAACAAATGAAATAATGAATTTAAGTGGTCAGGAGGTTATTTGGTTATTTTGATAGAAAGCTGTGATATTAGACCTCCTTACTCTGAAGAAAAAAATGGACAAATTGAAGTGGGAGAGCAAATTGCGAAGCCTGAAATTGAGGCTTTGTGATTTGTAACCACGCCAAGCCTGTCTCAAGCCAGGAGCTCTTTGTCATTTTATTTCTGTTAGATATAAGGCTAGATATTAAATATTGGCCATTCTCAACAATTCTTGTACCTGGAGCTGTATATTCTTAAGATGTCAAACTATAAGATAGGGAAGATATGTTAGAACCTTTGTATTTTGACTGAGTTAAGGATAGTCTAAATTATTTAAATATGCAATATATATGTAAAGCTGAAAATAAAGAAGAAGAAAAATTAAAACACGAACATTCTTCCGTGTTGTTTATTGAAACACTCTTGTCATGTTTGATTCCCAGTGTCACACAAAACTCATGTTTCATACTTTTATTTTCCTTTATTTAATCAGAAATATGCTTGAAGTGTACTCAGCCATCAAACCATGGTGATTGCCCAACTTTTATTATACCAAAGGTCAGATTATGGTATCGACTTGTTTTTCTCATGTCACTTCTTTTGGGTTAGGGACACAAAATTAGCTTGTACCAAATGAAATCCAAACAGAAATGTTAGAATAAAGAATACGGGATAGTAAATTATAAATAATTGGAATAATATTGCAAAGTTGTATCTAGCTGACCAAAAATTGAATTTTGCACTGCTTAATATACTATTATCCCTTTTTCACAGATCACAAGGATAAGAAATTAGCCATGACTTGGAAAAGCAGAAAAGATAGGCGTTATTTGAAGAGGATAAATGGCATGCGAAACGGAAATCGCCCCAATGGAGAGGAGCAGCCCACCAAGAAGATTTGTATAGAGGGAGAGAAATTGCAGGCTGAAAAACAATCTGTTTGTGAACACGAGCTGCCCACTCCATTAGAGACAAAACAGATAACAACAGAAGAAACAGCACACAATATAGATTCTTCACAGGGAGAACCCCAAGATCATCACAATGAACATTCAGTCACATCAGAAACACTGTATGATGTTAGTGGATCACTCTTTGACGCGAAACAGAATACTTCCCAAGCCAGAGTTGCTCAATGCACAACAGAGCCTTTGAAGAGCTTACTTCTTCCTCGAAGTACAGAATCCAATCTGGAGTTTCTCGTGCCAAATGGAAGTCGGGTCATGGGTAAAAGGGCAGATGATGGATTGAAAAGTGGCAAGGTTGTAGCCATGATTTCAACGCATGACTGCAACCAAATGTTTCTCAATGACAGGATGGACATTCACAAAGACCCAAGAATGCCTGTGTATCGCATGAGCAACTTGGAGGAGTTGGCAAATCATAGAACGCATGATGAATATAGTGCATGAGGACAAAGTTGGCAGATGTTGAGTGGTATGACCTAGTCCATGTTCACTGCAAGACCATGTGGTGGCTGTCCTTTCTGGAGCACACAAACAAGTGGCTGGAACCACCAAGAGATTCAGTGCGGACAAGCAATGCCAACATTGTTCAGGACCAATTGGATGCCACAGAAAATAGATTTGATCAGAACAACGGGATTGAATGGGACACAAATTGTCCAGACGTGGTGAATGAAGTCAGCTGTCTGGTGGTGGGTGATCCTGTCTGGATTGGAAAGGCTCTCGGGGCAACGCTCACCTTTTCACAAGCATGTGATCGCACGTACAGAAGCATTTTTAATGTGAAACCCAACTCGGATGTCAAAAACATAGGGAAGAGAAATCCCAACTCCAGTCTATTTCAAACTTCTTTATGACTAAATCAGAGGTGGGCAAAATTGTTGTATTCAAATCATCATTTGACTTTGTCATCCATATATCTGATTACTCTGTAGCAGCCATATTCAGAAATCTAAATTAAATGAACAAAGCTAGCTAAATGGGGCTAAATACACCCGTTCCTTTTTTATCTGGGATATGTTCTGATTAATGTGTGATCCCTATATATATATATATAGAGAGAGAGAGAGAGAGAGAGAGAGAGAGAGAGAGTCAGGCGATCATACATTAACATATATTTTCGGGACAAACCACAACTACTGACCAGATCAAGGAATAAATACCAATAATTTCATTTCACTAATTGCCAAAGAACTATAATTGGGCAAGAATAAGTGGAAAGCAAAGCTATAATAAAGTTTTGATTGGGATTTATATCTTTTATGTTCCTTATGATGAGCCCTTTCATCTTCATGTCTTTCTCAAGGCAGTTTTTTTTTTCAAAATATATCTCATAAACATGGACCCTCAATCTGACCGGCGGGTTCATGAGCCTTTGTGTTTGTGACCTCACTGGTTTATTCTACCTGTATCACGTGATCTCACTGGTTTATTCTACCTGTGTCACGTGACCTCACTGGTTTATTCTACCTGTATCACATGATCTCACTGGTTTATCCTACCTGTGTCACGTGACCTCACTGGTTTATTCTACCTGTGTCACATGATCTCACTGGTTTATCCTACCTGTGTCACGTGACATCACTGATTAATCTACCTGTGTCACGTGACCTCACTGGTTTATTCTACCTGTGTCATGTGACTTCGCATATTTATTCTACCTGTGTCACGCGACCTCACTGGCTCATCATTAATTCGGACGATTTGTCCCATCTCACACCTTTCTGATCTGTCTACTTCGTCTGGACAGTTATCATGGTAAAATTTGTCCAGTAGAAGTAGACAGATCAATTTAAATAATAATCTTAACGATCCATATTTATTCCCAAGACATACTTTTGAGGATGAAATGATTTGTCTTTTGCAAATGTAGAAAAAGTATTCCAAAAGTCAACAAATAAAGCTTCAACCACAGGAAATTAAATGTTGCCACAGAACAGACTCGTCCCTCAAGACTTTCCAAAAATAATTCTTTTGGCAAGTATTTTGTTGTTGTTGTTGTTGTTGTTGTTGTTGTTTTTATGTTGTTGTTTTTTGTTTTTGTGTTTTTTTCTTTAAAACTGATAGATCTTGTGTACAATTACCCATTTTGATCCTTTGAACCATTGCTATTCTGTTCAGTAAATTAGTGCTTGTCGTTGAGCAAATTTATGTCATTAATATTGTTAATGAAGTTATACAGTTGCTGCCAAAGGAAAGATGATTTTTTAATTTTTTTAATTATTTTTTGTTTTCATTTTGATGTTGCAGTAAATAGATTATTATATGGACAACATGATAAACAGCGTTATGGAACAGCGTTGTGCAAAAAACCATTAAAATTATGAGAGTTTTTAATTTTTTAACAAGTTTGACCATCTCATTCAACCCCTTACAAAAATTGCTCAATTAGTGAAAAATTCAGGGAGGTACTTGGTACCCTATACATGGTTCCCTAAAAAGGAAAACAACATTGAAATGACCCTCATATAAAAAAATCGTTGTGCAAAAAACCATTAAAATGATTTTTTTCATTTTTTTATTGTTTGACCTCCTAATTCAACCCTTTAAAAAAATTGCTCAATATTAGTGAAAAAATCTAGAAGATACTAGGGACCCTATAGATGAATCCCTATAAAGGACACCACCATTGAAACAGCTCTCATAATTATTTTTAATTGCAGAATATATAATATTGGTATTTTTTTCAAAGTCCAATTTCAACAATTTTTTGTTCACCTTTAAATTTAATTTTTTGCATTGGGATTTTTTATGGCAATATATATATCCCCTGGTAGTAATCCCTGAAAATTTGAAAAGAATTGAAGCATTGCGTCATATGTTTTTTAATTAAAATGTAACGCAGAGTCAAATTTTCGGATTTTTTTTTTGAAAAATGAACTGTGAACTGTGAAATATCTTCCCGCACATCACTGAATTGTCATGTCGCAGGTCCTTGACATGACAACCCACTCAGTCACTGATTTACAAGGACAACAGGTTAACTGTTAAGCCACAGGTCTCAGCTCATATGTAAAATTGTGTCATGAATTCAATCTTGGCACACCCTGGAATCGAACCCACAACCCTTGGATCACCACAGAGGAACTGGTGCTAATAAGCTGCCACTCAAATGCGTCACGGCCCATGGCCTGAACTGAATGTAAACAGTGGTTGGACATGACATATAAACAGTAATTGGACTGAATATATAAATAGTGGTTAGAATAGCGGAATAAAGATTAATACAGTCTCAAAGTGGATGTATATGTGCAAGACAAAATAAATATTAAAAATGTGCAATCTGAATGTCACATAAAATGGTTACCCTGAACATCACACAAAATAGTCAACAAAGATATCAGACAAAACAGGTGATCTAAATATCATACAAAAGGATGAACAAGAATGCAACACAAAACAGCAATAAGAATACCAAACAAAGGCCAACCCCAACTTCCACAGCATATTAGGGAAGTATTGGCCCCTACTGAAACTGTCCGTCAACAAGGATGCTTTCCCAGAGAAACCCCTGGTAGCATTCAGACGTCCAAAAAACATCTCAGACAAGCTAGTCCGGGCTGCTTGCAACACCACAACCAAAACACCTAAACCAACTGCACCACCTTGCAGAAGACCATGGAGGTGCCAATTTTGCCTATCATGTAGAACGCACAAAACAGTGCGCAGCTCCATCACTGGACGGGAATACAAAGCTCCAGACAAATACACCTGTAATACAAGAAATCTAGTCTACCTAATCACTTGCAAACAGTGCAAGAAACAATATGTAGGAGAAACTTACAGAACTTTCAAAGAACGAATCAATGAACATTTAGGCTACATACGGAGAAAAGAATGTGACCAAGCAACAGGCCACCACTTCAACCTACCAGGTCACAGTATAGGTGACATGGAATTCCAGGTAGTATACATTCTATACAAAAAACCAACTCCACACGACCAGACACGGATTGCCAGAGAACTGGAATGGATAGACAAGTTGAGGACATTCATACCAAACGGGTTGAATGAGAAGGGGAGATAAAAAGATTATTTTCCTACCCTTTGCAGACATACTATTGATAAAATAGATTACAATCTAGTCTAAAATCTATCCCCTAAACGGCTAATAATACACGATCAAACACTGAACCATACCATTAATTATAATAGGTTCTAAACTACCGTAAACCCGGAGAAAATTGTCGTTTTCTGAAAATAACAGAAAATCATTACAATATACTATTTCGGGCGCGTAGTAGTATTCCCACTCAGCGCTAAGGCAAATCAAGCAATCAATCCCTTAAAAAGCTGACCGCATTCGATTTTTCTCACGCCGAGACAACATCGGGAGCCCAAAATAGACATATCCCGAGCGACGGCGCAAAGTCAGAACACCGCCGTCGCCCCAGCAACCGTAACAATACACAATGAGTCCATAGCAACCACTCAGCACATAATGGCGGAACAGACCACGCACAAGCTGTGCGTTACGTGCGGCAGAGCGTACTCTACACGCAGAGCTATGCTACGCCACGCAAGATCCGCCCACTCCCTCCAACCAGTGAGGCACAAGTGTCATACATGTCTTACAACGTTTTCAAGACGGGACAACCTCCGGCGACATTTAAAAAGAGACCAAATATGCTCTCTGATGTCGGAGAATGACATCTCATTGTTACCATCAGCTGAGGCCACCACAGGCCACCATTATAGTCAGTCTACAAAGGCCTCCACCACAGAGACCACAGACTACACACACAGAGATAGTAAGAACCCCCCTTACGTTTACAAATTCACTAGAAACAAATAACAAGGACAGAACCTTGGATTGAAAGGTTAGTAACATTCCTAGAATGTTACCAACGTTCTAGAAATATGTTTAAACATCCACTTCATTTTTTAGATTTACCGATTGAAGACGAGGGAACAGGGTACCTTGAGAGGATAGAGGATAACTCACCTCTACCTTCTAGGGAACCACCATCTCCCCAAGAGAAAACTCCCATGGCCCCCCAAGACCACATAAATTTTGTGGACCTTTGGGAAGACCTAGAATGGGACACACAAAACCCCCCCACAGCTTACATGAAGATTCTGGAACAACTTCTCCAGATACCAGTCGACGACTAAGCCGTCTGAACAGCTGTCAACCATCAAAAACCATCTCAACAACACAAACTATGAACCATATGTAAAAATAAGAAACAAGAATCAAAAATCACAGAAACGAAAATAAATGTTTCTCAACAAAAAATAGTTTCTTGTTCTCGCTCCATCCCGCCAAAATAGACGGGAAAGTATTTAATTATACAACAAAGGTACAATACAGATACGCAAATAAGAAATGGCCAGAAAGCCGGCTAAGAACCCAACAAAATCAAGGTATATTTCCTATGTTTAATATTACTGAAAAGAACCCCGTCGCTCACATAAGAAAGACACGGGAACAGAAATTCGTTAAAAAAATGGACATTCCTACCCCGCGCCGGGGCTGTACGCAGCGCAAAATAAACGAAATAGTCTGGCAGCTTCAAGGGAGAGGGGCCGTAAATTTAAAAAGAATTATTTAACAAATCAAAATGATTCGTTTTGGTGCAAAAAACCGAAACATAACCCAAAAAACAACAGCGTAATCGACCAAAACGTGGTTTTAAAGATATTATATCGCTCATATAACACTGTACGCAACTCCCTTCGTGGGGGGTCCCTCACAGCACCTCCACAATGAGGTAACGTGACCCACAAACACCTCCGCTCCAGAGGCGCCACGAGAGGAGGTGCAGCACCTCCAGAGGTGCCTGCACCTCCTCAAGCTCCATATATAAACAAATCATAGGATAACGCAGTCAGTCCCCATCCAACTGAAGAGATCAAAGTGATCGAAACCGTTGTTGGTCTTGGTAGGGACTGCGATCGTTGTCGCAGATCATCTTAGGATCCTCGCCTTTATACTAAGAATACCAAACAAAGTCATCAGCAAGAATACCACACAAAAGGGTCATGGTACAGAAATATTGCCAAAAATGGATCTGTTAGTAGCAAAATCCATATGATACTGAAATATTATATGCTTCAAACAATGTAAATATTGACATCTTGATCCATGTGAAACTATATCATATTCCCTTAACAATATATATATTAATCACATAATCTTAGTGACAAGTTTCAGACAGTATTGAATCGTTGTATCTCAATAACATTGTTTGAATTTACCCAATAAGCATTGTATTGACCAGTTTTCTCTTGTATTAATTTCCTAAGTGTTTGCCCATTGGCAAGGTCATAGAATAAGATAAAAGTGGTTTATGCATGTATATATATATATATACAGGAAATTATATCATCAAATATGAAAGCTTGGACAACAAGACTGAAAAGGTCACATGTATGCTTCAGTGCTTGAGTATATGAAAACATTACATTACAGGGCAAAGAAATAATTGTGCAATTTTTAACCTGCTTTCAGACATCTTGGTTTCACAGCTTTCACACCTGGGCTTCTCAGATTCTTTCTCTTCAGGTAAAAACCTATCATGTTGGGATCTAACGATGTAACGATAATGCAGTGCTGAAGAAAGTGCTAATTCAACAATCTTGATATAACATCAATACAATTAGCTGAAATGTTAAATCAGCCAAGACAACCACTTTAAGTATTAAGTATCTTGAAAGACTGACGTATATCTGATCAAATATTCTATTTAACGCAATAATGATATCAAGTTGTTTCAAGTTTATTCTAATGATCTACAACTTTCCAAAACAATGTCAATAAATACATTGATAACAACAACTCTTTGCTTGGAATTAGTTCAAACAACATTAAGACACAGATATCTTCAGAGAAAAAACAAATCTAACTGAGGCACATGTTGGTGATACACAACCACTACACAGATATTGTCAACATATTGTTGTCCTAAAGAGATTTACAATCCTGATGCAATTCCTATATGATTGCTTATGACACCAATATGTAACAATCACCTGTGGCCCGTATAAAGTATTGAGTCAAGCACTGATCTCTGAGGCACACCGTATTATATATACTTTATAATATATCCCAACACTGGATTCGTCATTCTATAGATAAAAATCAAAAATCTGTTTTCTCTGTGATACTATTTACATTACTAAAACCGTTTCTGTTTGATAACATAGACATTAATTATAGAAAATATCTAGTGCAAGAAGCGTTGAACGAAATCTTAGAATATTTTTTTTCTGTTACATGTTGCTTATGCCTCATTTTTAATAAATTCACAAAAATCTGTAATGGAATGTTTATAAGATTTATTTAAGTCTACACAGATGACAAATTACACTGAATAATCTGTGTCACAACATTAAATCTAAGAATTTTTATATCCAATCTGAGGATTCTACAGAAATATTATTTCTGAAGTTTTATTAAAATATTCATGAAAATGCAATTCATTCAATGTCTTTCATGCCCAGGGACCTGATACTTCATGGCCTATTCCACCTTTCAGAAAATCATACATTGCCGTTCCTTCCCTGTGAAATCCCGGTATCATTTGTGAAATTGCCAGTCACTTTTCCTGCCCTGTTTAAACATTTGCCGTGTTTATCACTTGTGTTTACCCTCCAAGTCGTCCTATTCAGTTCAAACATAAATATATTATTTCTGTTATATGTCACTTGTGCAACTCTCGTCTCTCATTGTAACTGTGCCTAACTTGTGCAGCTATCTCTCACTTATGCAGCTCTCTCTAATACCTCAGTCACATTTGCGCCGATTTCAGTAAAGATGCCCGGCCGATGGGTATTTTTTACAAAATCGGCAGGCATTTCAGATTGCCGTGCGGGCACCGGGAGATCATCGGCCACAATCGGGCATCTTTAAGACGTCGGGCGGGTCATCGGGAACTTTTATCTTGAACATAAAAGTTGCCGGCGTTTCCCCGATGTCTTATCAGCAAATATCATCTTAAAGTGCACGGCAGGGTCCCGGCAGTGTCCCGCAGGCACATCGGCAGATTATCTTAGGGCTGCCGGTGGCATCGTGCGGTGAAAATAGGATTATATTTATTTTATGTGTTCATAGACCATCGTCAGATGATCGCACGGGCTCCCTGCGATATATCATAGACGTCTTTAAGATGTCTTTCAGACGTCTGTCAAATGAGACAGACGTCTTTAGGATGTCTTTCAGACGTCTGTCAATGATAAAGACGTCTTTAGGATATCCTACAGACGTCTGTCAATGATTCAGACGTCTTTAAGATATCCTGCAGACGTCTGTGCCATTCAGTCTTGCACGTGCCGTGCGGTGCCCTTTAATAATGTGACCACAGCTACGGGATATCTCAGATTGTTGCTTATAAACTCCCCGGCGCCCGGCAGACTGTGAAGTCGGCCGATTGTTACTGCCCGGCCGGCGCCCGGTGCAAATGTGACTGAGGCATTACTGTTGTAATTGTCTCACTTGTTCAGCTAGCTTTCTTGCACTTCTTGCAGTTATCTCACCCTGATGTCACTATCTCCCTTGTACAGCTATCTCTCACTTATACAACTGTCTTTTAATGTCGAAACTATGTCTCACAAGTGTAGTTAAATATCACTTATGAAGCTACTCACTGCTGTAGCGATCTCTCACTCTTGCAGCAATCTCTTACTGGTGCAACGATCTCTCACTTGTGCAGCTACTTCTCACTATTGTAGTCATCTCTCACTTATACAGCTATCTTCCACTGTTGAAGCTATCTCTCACTTATACAGCTATCTCTCACTATTGAAGCTATCTCTCACTTATACAGCTATCTCTCACTATTGAAGCTATCTCTCACTTATACAGCTATCTTCCGCTGTTGAAGCTATCTCTCACTTATACAGCTATCTCTCACTATTGAAGCTATCTCTCACTTATACAGCTATCTCTCACTATTGAAGCTATCTCTCACTTATACAGCTATCTTCCGCTGTTGAAGCTATCTCTCACTTATACAGCTATCTCTCACTATTGAAGCTATCTCTCACTTATACAGCTATCTTCCGCTGTTGAAGCTATCTCTCACTTATACAGCTATCTCTCACTATTGAAGCTATCTCTCACTTATACAGCTATCTCTCACTATTGAAGCTATCTCTCACTTATACAGCTATCTTTCACTATTGAAGCTATCTCCCACTTATACAGCTATCTTCCGCTGTTGAAGCTATCTCTCACTTATACAGCTATCTCTCACTATTGTAGCTATCTCTCACTTATACAGCTATCTTTCACTATTGAAGCTATCTCCCACTTATACAGCTATCTCTCACTATTGAAGCTATCTCTTACTTATACAGTTATCTCTCACTACTGAAGCTATCTCTCACTTATACAGCTATCTTCCGCTGTTGAAGCTATCTCTCACTTATACAGTTATCTTCCGCTGTTGAAGCTATCTCTCACGTATACAGCTATCTCTCACTATTGAAGCTATCTCTCACTTATACAGCTATCTCTCACTATTGTAGCTATCTCTCACTTATACAGCTATCTCTCACTATTGTAGCTATCTCTCTTTGTTGTAGTCATCGCTCACTTGTACAGATATCTCTTATTTATGCTGTTATCTCTCACTATTGTAGCTGTCTCTCATTGTTGTAACTGTCTCTCACTTATACAATTGTCCCTTCCCTGTACATCTATCACAACCTGCCTGATCGATCACCTAGAACACCCTCACACACCAACCTTTTTATTATTTTTATTTTTTTCAACTCTCGGCACACTTACTCGTTCATATTTTTATATGTGTATGTAATAAAATATCTAAACACATTACAAACTTGAATTCACTTAGTTTCATACAAAAACGGTCTGTTATGTTAATAATGTCTAAATCATTCAAGGAGGGCATGTTGAAAATTAATAAGACAAAAAATAGATTGCCAAGAGATTGCCCAGAGATTGCCAAGACCCAACCACAGAGAAAACGATATTGAGAGTATATACATTATAGGGCAATGAACATTCAATTTTGGGAAAATATTATTAGATTGGCCTGTGAAATGGGAAAGTGGAATATATATATATATCCCCTTCTGACAGAGGGCATCTCATACCTAACATTGATGATATGTGGCGAGGTGGGTGGATATGAACAAGCATCTACAGGGACTTCCCGGGATCTGCGCATCAAGCATAAACTGTACATCTTTTAACTTTTACTCGCAACCGACGTTGAAGTTGATGTCGAAGAACTGTTGTCTGCCATTTGATTATTCTTCTTTTTGTTGGATTTAAAAAACAGCTTTTTGGCCGCCACTTGAAAGTCATTATATCTAAAACATAAAACATAAAATAAAACATTTATTTATTGCATAAAGTGTTCATTTGCACATTTTTAGATGAAAACAAGAAATACATTAATTTAGAGTACAAGAAATACTTTAATTTAGAGTACAATGGTCTGAACTAAATAAATATAATGTTAACGTATATTCTGAAGATTCTTTAGTAAATCACCTGAGAGAATAGATGAAGGGGTTAACAATAGCATTAGCATATGCCATGGTCATAGCAATCATAAAGACAGCACTGGTTACTGAGGCGCCACAACAGCCAAGGTTGAACATGAAGAAGTTAGTCTGAAAGATACTGATACTGATTAACCTCTGTAGAACCTCGGATAGGTCTAAATGGGAAATAGGAAGCAACAAAGCATTAGATTTTTCAAATGAACCTACCTGTGAAGGTACCCAACATATCATAAAGCATGCTGCTACCATAAACATGGTCTTGTAGATATTTGCCTGCAATAAAAAGTCATATTTTGTTTGTCACCAATGACATTGATATCAGGATATCAAAGTATCATACCTCTGTATATACAACCCTCCATTTAATTTTTTTAAACATATGTTATTTGTAAAAAAAACCTGAATGACATGAGAAATGATGACAGCGATATCTGCACATGCTGATATTCCTCGAACCTCCATGCAGCTATAGAGACATATTCATTTAAATATAGCTGAACTATTAGTTGAGAATGTCAATCCCCCAAACTGGCTGCAAAACATGATGCCACCAAATATATAAAGGTGCGTACAGAATCGTCCGAAAGTCATAAGTATACATAAAAAGCTGGTTACGAACGGATTGGTGAGGAAGAAATGACAACTGAAATAGATTCTGTTTTGTTCTGACAGCTGCACTGATTGGTCAGTTTATGGATCTGACAACTGATCCCAAGTAATAACCTTATGGAGGTTAGTTCAGATTGTATTTTTGTACTGGTGAGTAAGACGAGTATTCATAACTTGGGGAATTCTAAACTTCCAATAAGATCAAAAACAGGACAATGACTGCAGAGATAGTTAGAAAACTGACCGACTAGCAATACTACTGTTGTAATGCGGCAGAGTAACAATGCATTTGCAGCAGATAGACTGCTGTCCAACTGAAATTACCATGTCGGTGGCCCTCGACATGACAACCCACCCACAGATTTAAAGCGACAAAGGGTTAACTCTTGAGGTGCTCAGCTCAAACTCAATGCCGACATAGATGGAAACCAAACACACAACATTTGGATCACCACAGAGAAACTGTTCAACTGCACCACGGCCCGTGGTCCGATATAATGTTGTGTGAGGTAAAGCCTCAATACAAAATGTAAAAGTGATTTAGTCTCTCCAATTGTGATATTTTTTCTTTGTGTCAGAAGCTCCTTGAAGAAATTCTTTTAGATTTGGAAAATGTTTAAATGCAAGAGATTTTGGGACAAAGGGAGAGGTTGGTGGGATACATTGTGACATCATAGAAATAGAAACAGAATTTTGGTGTTCAGATATTTCAAACCAGACCTTATTAATTACAGCTAAATGTATCATTTTTCTTGAAAGAAAATACACAATCAAAAACAATCTCTATATTACATTTTTTAAAGGTCCATCAATATGTATTGGATGTCATACAACACTGACTGTAAAACATCTATTGGAAGGTATTAACTTATATGGAAGGTATTGACTATATTAGGAGGCGAATGGTAGCGATTAGGAGGCGAGTGTATCGCAATAAGATTAATATCATTATTGTCATTGTATTTGCTTGGAATGCGTGCATACAAAGGCATGATATGATATCTTGTAAACATAATAGCTAACAATTGATCCATGTAAGAGTTGTATCATGTTTATGTCTCTCAAATATGAGCATAATAATTCTCAACTTCATACTCTAAAAAGATCTCACTGTCTCCTTTATTAAAATTTAAACATGCGTGATCAAATATCGTTTTCAAGGCACAGCGACACCTGATCAATAGTTATGAATAGCTTTATTTAAGGCATTCTATTCAATTGCAATGTTATTACGTTTTCTAAAAGACAAAATAGTTAGATTTCTGATATCAAATCAAATGCCAAACTGATTTCGAATCAAATGTTAAACTGATTTCAAATCAAATGTTAAATTGATTGATGCAAGTTCTTTGTCTCAAATTACCTTCATTCAGATCTGAAATTGGACACATCATTAATTGATGGACACTCAATGCTTTCATCCAGTATTGTGGATTTATGATATATACTGTATACAGACAAATTTTCGCGACCTTTTTATTTTCGCGTTAATTCGCGCCAGGACGTCATTCGCGAAATTAAATGGACGCGAAATTGAAGATGCATTACGCAATATGAGGTCGTCATGTTAAAAAGCGGGAGTGACGGGGACAAGCTCTTATTTTTGGCGCGAAAACAATTGGAGTCTATCAACACGCATTGAAATATTAATATATTGCGCAATGATGGATTCCTGGCTTCTCCTCGTGTTGTGGACGTGACGTCATGTACATGATATTTACGTTTTACTTCATGGATAAATTCTCGACCTGCGAAGCATAATTTGTGATAATATTGGGTAAATACCTTTATTTATCATTTAAAACGCAATTAAAATCGATCCACGTGTGAAGGCATTTCTGTCAAGAAGGGAAGACACGACTCAACGCAACACGTGGTCGCAATTTTGAAAGGCGGAAGTGACGGGAAGAGGCTCTTGTTTTTAGCACGAAAACGATTGTTAACTCACATTGAAATATTAATATATTGTGCAATAATGGATGGTATTATTCTGTTCTCGACCTGCAAAGCGTAATTTGTGATAATATTATGTTTCTATCTTTATTTATCATTTAAAACGCAATTAAAATCGATCCACGTGTGATACTAGTAGCATTTCTGTCAAAAAGGGGAAGACACGACTCAAAGCAAGGACGTCACGTACATCGTATTACGTTCTACATCGTGGAGAAATTCTTGCGAAAAATAATTTGTGATAATATTGGGCAAATACCTTTATATATCATTTAAAACATATTATTTCGAAATGCTTTGTTTTTACTTTGTTTTCACTGATTTCAATTATCAGCGTTCACAGTTTTGCATCTCGTCATTGTTTCCACTGCTTTGAGTCGTGTCTTCCCTTGTTGACAGAAATGCTTTCACACGTGGCTCGATTTTAATTGCGTTTTAAATGGATTGATGGTTTTGTTCTGTTCTCGAACAATTTGTGATAATATTGGGTAAATACCTTTATTTATCATTTAAAACGCAATCAAAAAGGGAAGACACGACTCAAAGCAGTGGAAACAAAGACGAAATGCAAAACTGTGAACGCTGATAATTGGAATCAGTGAGAACAAAGTCAAAACAAAGTGTTTCGAAATTTTTTGTTTTGTTCTGTTCTCGACCTGCAAAGCGTAATTTGTGATAATATTATGTACTAGAAATCCAAAATTCGCGAAAATAAAACGGCGCGAACCTGTCTTAGTCGGCGATGGCGCGAAAATAACTAGGCGCGAATTTTTCTCGGTATACAGTAATTTCCAATGTCGTGCTTACCTGGGCCCTCTGCATCCGCTTGACTCTCATTTCCTCAGCTTTGTTCTCAAAGGTTCCTCCTGACATGCTAGCTCTGAGAGAGAAAGCCATCCTTGTGTAGCTGAACACCATGATTAGGACGGGGATGCCAAGGTTATTAAAGAAGTTCACATAGCCGGCAATTAGTTTTGAGGTCGGGGATGGATAAAAAGCAAATCTGCAAAGAAAATGAAAGGATCTTTATTTCACACTGTAATGACATGTCAGAGGTCTACATGAAAATTCATATGCGTATGGGCATCAGTATGAGCAAAATGAATGATCAATATTAGTATATGTGTAACAAAAATGTTCTTGATGGTCTTAATGGTAAAAGTTGTGTACCAAGACGTAACTGTCACATACCGTTTGCACACCCCATTCCTGATGCCAGTGAAAGGGATGCCATAAGTCATCATGTAAGCAAAGCCATATATCCAGGTCCCTGCCATCATGACGTAGGCAATACGATTTGTCATGTTCACCTAATGGAAATATATGTATATTAATTGCAATATTTCAACATCAACTACGTCATACATTCAACAGCTCATGTTCACTTCAAATGGAAATTATGTGACTTGATTTCACTAACTTCATGTTGATCTAATGAAAATATTTGTGTATTAATTGCAATATTTCAACATCAACTACGTCATACATTCAACAGCTCATGTTCACTCAAATGGAAATTATGTGACTTGATTTCACTAACTTCATGTTGACCTAATGGAAATATATGTGTATTAATTGCAATATTTCAACATCAACTATGTCATACATTCAACAGCTCATGTTTCACTTCAAATGGAAATTATGTGACTTGATTTCACTAACTTTATGGTACAGAGGGTGGATGATCTCCATGTATCTCTCGACGGTAATGCACATGAGGTTGTAGGTGCTAACACAAGCTAGAGACCACGTGAGCCTGAAGTTTAACCACACTTGACAGTAGAGCCAGTCTGAAAAGAATAATCAATATACCGTTTAAAAGGAATTCCTGTTTATCACAATTCATCCAATCATGCATATTGTATCTGAACATAATGCTCTTGATTATTTTGATCATGTATTAAACATTAATTGATAAACTCACCTCCGACACCGTTTCCCAGTACCTTAGTCGTGTCTTCTGTAGGCAGGTTAACAAGAATGAAGAAAGATCCAAAGAAATCAATTACACTTTGATTGATCAGAAACTTGTTCATTATCTTTGATCTCAAGCCCTTGTCACTGAGGAACACGATGATAGCAAATGCATTGCTGAACATTCCAATGACCCCAATAATAAGTGAGAGAATCAAATCCCAACTCCAGTCTATTTCAAACTTCTTTATGACTAAATCAGAGGTGGGCAAAATTGTTGTATTCAAATCATCATTTGACTTTGTCATCCATATATCTGATAACTCTGTAGCAGCCATATTCAGAAATCTAAATTAAATGAACAAAGCTAGCTAAATGGGGCTAAATACACCCGTTCCTTTTTTATCTGGGATATGTTCTGATTAATGTGTGATCCCTATATATATATATAGAGAGAGAGAGAGTCAGACGATCATACATTAACATATGTTCAGCCTGAGCTCCTGATTAACACCTTCAAATCTTTGTTTAAGACAGCACCATCGTTGGATAAGTATATATAAACGTATATATACCAGGTGCGTATAACATTGAATTACATATACTTTAATGAAGCTAAAAATCGCAACATAAAGTGATATAATACACAGTGTCAAATATTACATGAAGTAATATAATACACAGTGATCTAGTAAACAAAGTGCCACACCCAAGCCTGCATCAACAACAAAATAAGCTGCCATTGATTTTTCATGAAGAAAAATATTGGCAAATAATAAGAAAATATCAGCAAAGTGAAGTTAGGAAGTGTCAAATATTACATGAAGTAATATAATACACTGTGTTGAAGTAAGCCAAGTAATATAGCAAACAAAGTCTAAGTAAACAAAGCAATATAGTAGACTAAGTAATATTAAACTGGTGTTACATATTACATAAAGTAATATTATACACATCATATCAGAAACAAAGAATATACTGCACAAAGTGGTATACAAGAAATTAATTGTTTTATGTTTTTATTCATGATATATATTGAAGCACTGTGAACTCAGTGAACCTCCATATGAAACAGACGACCTGCATATGAAACAGACACTCTAAACCCCACTGTCTGACCCACATATACTGAATCTGAATTGTGCCAATTTCTCAATGAAATTGATTGAAGCCAGCATTACTATAGCAAAACATATCGAGTCGGGAAGCTGGGTGAGGGGATTCAGTGAGTTGGTGATTGCGGACGGATACCCTTCGCCTTCGGCTCAGGGTATCCGTCCGCAATCACCAACTCACTGAATCCGCTCACCCAGCTTCCCGACTCGGTATGTTTTGTTTTTATACCTCAGACAACTACTGTATTTTTTAAAAATGATACATGAAACAAGATATTTATCGTTACAAACATTTGTAAACAAAGCGCACCTCATTTGACCCCGTCACGTGACCCGAAAATGGCGCGTACAGCCATAGACTGGTTGCCGCCATCTGTGTATATACACGATGTTCTTGACACTCGATGGGGAACCAGTCTAAAGATGGCTAATCAATACTTTACAAATAATCGGCATGCTCGTATTCATTCGAAATCGCATCAATACGCGCATCACTGAGGTATAATGGCATATCTCTGGCTTATACTGAATTGCTCAAAGTGACATTACCCAGAATTCCCCCAGTAATCAGGGCACATCCAGAAATTGAAAACAGAATAAAAACAAAATACATCAATTGAAAATATTCTATATAACAACCAAACACCGCTTAACCAAAGTGACATGTCCTCAAATATTAACAAGATGAGTGACAACAGGATAAGTGATAGTAAGATTGTTTATAATTTTTTTGCAAAGGATGGTGGATGTAACTTTGGATCAAATTGTAGATTTGCCCATGTGGCTGCAATAAAGAAGAGGAAATTTAATGAATGATGGGATAAAGGGGGCCCGAGCAGAATTATGCCAAATAACCTAAACCTGAATAGGGATTGTATTGAAGATTACTGTTGTATATATAATTGCCATATGATCGGTAGAAAAACTGCTACAAGCTGCTTGAAAAATACTGCTGTAAACTATGATGTTTTTAATAATAATAGCAATGTGAGAAATACATGTGATAAAAAGTAAAAGTAATGTGATGAATTTCAATGTTGTATATAATAACAAATCGCAAAGTACTATTGACATGAAATCTATGGAAAAAATGCATGCATCAATGAATGGTTTTAATATTAACAAGGGGTTTAACCTGAAGATGAAAAGTGATAATAGGTTTTTATCAAAAATAAAAGATTTTAAAACCAAAAATGGCTCTATTACTACCTTAAACTGTTTGGGCCCCCGTAGTCGTAAATCAAAGTTTAGCCAAAAAATTAAAGGCAAAAAGCCACAGAATTCAGAATGTAAATATTCCAAATTGTACTATATTGAAAAATGCAAAAACATAGAAAATACTGAAAAGAAACTCTATAGTACGGCCTTTAAAACAAAACCAAGCATCTGTTGTTTGCATGATTCACGTAATAAAAATGTTAAGCAATATTATGACGGCATGTGTGCTAAATATAGCTCGGTGGAAAAAAAGACATGCAAAGGTATATATGCTTACAATAGTTTCTATTATAAAGATAAGGAGTGTGACATTAAAAATAAAACTAGTACGGGTCAATCAAAGCGCCCTTTTTTAACACGTGGTAGACTCTATCCCGCCAGCTGTACGGCACCAGCAACATCACTATTGCCTCAGTAACTAAAAATGCGTGCTCTAAGCTTTAAACCAAGTCAATCCTATGATAAGAATATAGTTTCACAAAAAATAATAAACCAGCAAGAAAACCACTCTGGGGGGCAATCCTATCGATGTACAGGGAAATCTCTCTGCCCGACATTAATGCCAAGTACATTAAACATGAGTCACAGGGCACCCGAACATGGATCAGAAGAAAATTTCACAAATATACATATGAGAGCTGAAAAGACAAAAAGACATAAAAAACAATCACAAACAAAGGGAAAAAACTGTAAACTAATAAATGGCATTAATATAGGAACATGTAATGTACAAAGTATTAAACACAAAGTATTAAGGGTAAAAGATTATTTTGACACCAATAACCTACATGCTCTCTTTATCACAGAAACATGGCTACATGAGTTTGGCAATGAAAAAATAATGAATGAACTTGAGGAGGGTGGCCTAAAACTTCACTCATTTCCTAGGATAGGTAGGAATGGAGGCGGAATTGCTCTGCTGCATCGATGTGAGCTTCCTTTTGAAACAAATAGATTAGATCCCCCATCAGTTAAGACAATGGAACTAATGGAAGCATCTCTGTATCTCAAGGGAAAAAAGGTTACAATAGTAACCATATACAGACCAGAGCCATCTGGTGGAAATAGGTACACATACACTGAGTTCTATGATGAACTCACTCAACTGATCTCACACTATGGATCCCTTAACCACGAAGTTATATTCCTGGGTGATTATAACTTTCATGTTAATAAACCAAATAAACCTGATGTGATAAAATTCAATGATGTCTTATCTACTTTCGATATGAACCAATTAGTAACGGAACCTACTCATAAATTAGGAAATACACTTGATCTGATTATCACTTTTAAGGGAAACAAATTTATTACGAGTCATACTGTGGATGACTACATATCGGATCATAAGATGGTTCTGCTGGTTTTGAACATGCATCCTCCTAAACCCACAAAGAAAACCATACAATACAGAGATTACAAAAATATTAGAATGGAGGCATTAAGGCAGGACATTAAATCCTTAATGGACGAATGCACAGCTTGGGATTCGCTATCACTGGTGGACATGGTGGATTTCTATGATGATAAGTTGACAACCATAATGGATAACCATGCACCGATAAAGGTTGCAAATATATCCGGGCGTAAACCTGCACCATGGATGAATAACAATATTAAACAAGAAAGATCCATGAAAAGAAGATTAGAAAGGAAAATGAAAAAAACAGGATTACAAATTGATAAAGAATTATATAACTCGCACAGAAATAAGTACAATGCTTTATTGAAGACCGCCCAATCCAGTTATTTCGCAAATCTAGTAAATGAAAATAAACATGACCCAAAAAAACTATTCAAAGTCATAGATAAGGTCATGCACAAACCGACTGACGTCCCTATGCCACAGTCGGAAGGTGATATAGAATTGGCGGAGAAATTCAATGCATACTTTCTTGGAAAAGTAGACACAATTAGGAAAAATATTGATGAGCACAATGTAACTGGAAAACCGCCACCAGAGGACACCACCAAAATTAAGTCGCATACCCCAAACAATATCCAACCAACTCTTGATAGATTTAACCCTCTGACTGTAAATGAAGTCAGAAAACTAGTGAGGAAGGCTGCAAATAAATCTTGTGAGTTAGACCCATTCCCATCGTGGCTACTTCATGATGTGATTGATGAGCTACCAATCATAACTGCCATTATAAACAAATCATTAATGGAATCGGAGGTATCTGAGAATATGAAGATTGCAATAATTAAACCGCTACTGAAAAAACTAGGGCTGGAACTCATTGAGGAGAATTATAGACCAGTCTCAAACCTAAGTTTTGTCTCTAAATTAACCGAAAGGGCTGTTGCTGATCAACTAATATCATATCTTATAACTAATGACTTAACTGACAAGTTTCAATCAGCATATAAGGAATATCATAGCACAGAAACAGCACTACTGAGAGTACAGCACTACTGAGAGTACAGTACTTTTACTAGACCTATCAGCTGCCTTTGATACCATTGACCACCATATATTGTTTAGAAGACTGGAATCAAGGTATGGAGTCCGAGGGCATGTGCTCTCATGGATAAAATCATATCTACAAAATAGAAGACAATGCGTGAAAGTGGGAAGCAAAAGGTCTACTGCCAGGCCAATTAAGTATGGGGTCCCACAGGGATCAGTACTGGGACCAATCCTTTTCACACTGTATATGTCACCCCTGACAGACATTTTGGCTAAATATGACCTGGGATACCACATATACGCAGATGACACCCAGATTTACATACCTGTTGATCACACCTGTGAACAAGACTATAACAGAAGCAAACTTAAACTGGAACAATGCGTGGCCGAAGTCAGGGCCTTCTTAATATCTAATAAGATGAAGATTAATGATGGCAAGACAGAGATGCTAACCTGCTATGAAAAGCATATCGCTCCTCCTACTGGGGACATGATCACAATCAAGGTCGGGGATTCACTCATATCCCCTGCCTCATCCATAACTGATTTAGGAATTACTTTTGATGAGAACATGGATATGAAGGCCCAAATAAGGAAGATGTGCAAGAAGGGATATTATCATATTAGAAATTTATCATCCATCAGACAATGTCTAGACGAGAGAACAGCCATAACCCTAACCCATGCCTTTGTAACCTCAACCCTAGACTATGGGAATGGCCTTCTGGCTGGTCTCCCAAATACAGAAATTAAAAAACTTCAATATTTACAGAATTCTGCAGCCAGAGTTGTGGGAAGAATAAGGAAATTTGATCACATATCAGAGAAACTAAAGGAATTACATTGGCTACCCATTTGTGCTAGAATAAAATTCAAAATCATCTTAACTGTGTGGAAAGCATTAAATGGTAAGGCGCCGTCTTACATAAAGGACCTATTACAAGTTAAGACGGGCGAAAGATCCCTTCGATCAAATGATGGTACCTACCTATGTGTTCCCCATACTCGACTGAGGACGATCGGCGATAGGGCATTCTCTTCTGTGGGCCCTAGGCTATGGAATGACCTTCCCACTGACCTCAGAACTTGTATCTCAGCTGACCTCTTTAAGAGTAAGCTGAAAACCTACCTTTTCAAAACTTATGTTTTGAATGAAGCGCTATGAACAGATTTTATCTGGTATTCAGTGCTATATAAATTTTATTATTATTATTATTATTATAACATATATTTTCGGGACAAACCACAACTACTGACCAGATCAAGGAATAAATACCAATAATTTCATTTCACTAATTGCCAAAGAATTATAATTGGGCAAGAATAAGTGGAAAGCAAAGCTATAATAAAGTTTTGATTGGGATTTATATCTTTTATGTTCCTTATGATGAGCCCTTTCATCTTCATGTCTTTCTCAAGGCAGTTTTTTTTTCAAAATATATCTCATAAACATGGACCCTCAATCTGACCGGCGGGTTCATGAGCATTTGTGTTCGTAACCTCTGGTTTATTCTACCTGTGTCACGTGATCTCACTGGTTTATTCTACCTGTGTCACGTGATCTCACTGGTTTATCCTACCTGTGTCACGTGACATCACTGATTAATCTACCTGTGTCACGTGACCTCACTGGTTTATTCTACCTGTGTCATGTGACTTCGCATATTTATTCTACCTGTGTCACGCGACCTCACTGGCTCATCATTAATTCGGACGATTTGTCCCATCTCACACCTTTCTGATCTGTCTACTTCGTCTGGAAAGAGTATCATCATTTTGGAACAATACTGGTACAACACCACTAAAAAATTGTTTAGGTAGACAATAATGCAACTAATTGTTACAAAGTAGTATCGGGATCATAACAAGGTCATTCTAAGTAGTATGGGTCAGTATGTGCTTAGAATGAGGTTAAATGCCTAGAAAAAAAGAGAGAAAGTAATTGCAGAAAGTAGTATATCTAATTCACTCACAGTTTTCCTAGTAATAACACAAAATAGTATAGAAAATCATATGAAAGTGAATTGTTATATTTCTGTGGTACTCAGCGTTAAAAAAGAACTATTACTCTCCTTGAATGAAAAAGTTGTAAGTGAGCAACACTTCAAGCTATATAGAGCAGACGCTCACAAAGATGGTATCTAAGAAAAATTATAATAATAGGACGACAATTAATAGAGTAACAGGTAATTTATATTTTGCCGCACAAAAACAGCCACTTGTTTGTCGCGCGAAAAGGGCAAGTAACAAAAATCAAGATAATGTCAAGACTATTGATCCTAATTTTATCAAATTTTTTGGAGGGCTAGTATTAGGTAATTCACAAAATATACTAAAGTTATATATAGATTCAGAGATAAGTTCAGGTATTAAATGAAATTCAGACGAGACAGAAATGGGCTTGCAAGGAAAGCATAGGCACGCAAGCAGCAGTGAAATAAGCGATCAAGTGATTTTGAGCAGAAAATAAATATGCCAAGAATTATATATCATGAGAGGAATCAAAATAATTTAGTAGCGAATAAATTGCTATGAGAGACCAGAGTGAGCTAGTCTAATCAACCTATTCTCAGTATTGAATAGGAGGTCATAGTATGTATAGAAAAGCACAGCAGCACAGCAGCGGGCAGTAGAAAAGTACAAAGCATAAAAACCTGTAGCGAGTCAAAGTAGTTTTCAGTCAGAAAGCAGGCAGTTCGCAACAATTAACAAGATATCATGAGAGACTGGAATGTGCCAGTCTAATCAACCTATTCCAAGTTCGAATAGGAGGTCACAATATAATGTCAAGCTGCGAAATCAAGAAGTCAATGTGCATCAAGCAAGTAGGCGTCAAGCGTGAGTAGTTGCGGGCATATACGTACCAGCAACTGTAAAATGAATCCTATTATATGAGTAAAAACTGTTGAAAAATTCCAATTTCTTAAAATCAAGAACAGTCTACAGAGTTTCTGCTATGTATCCCTTAGTTTTAGGTGATCCTTGTCAAAAAATTGTCTCAGAAAACCACAAAAAATGTGAATTTTTTGGGAGCTTATATAAAACACGACCAGACCCAAATCGAGCATGCGCAGACCCCCCAAAAGGACCAATGACTAAAGTTATAATGCTATATATTAAAAGATAGGTACAAACCAACACAACTGTCACTAATAAAACCTAGTATAATCTATAGAATATGTACCAATACTGCAAATATATTCTGACATATTCATCGATCATTATTATTTAGGATAACATACATTAACATTATCCCACACACCCATGACTGACTGTCATTGATATACACATTATCAAACATGTAAATTAATATACATTATTTTGAATTATAAAAGCATTCATGCTGTATAAAACTGAGTAGAACATCTATTGAAAATGCCAGGCCAGTGTCCTGGTTAATTCACATTTGCATTAATAAAAGTGGAAAAAAAAGTATGAGATAAGGTCAAGAACATAGGTTCGTGTAGTGTTAAGGCTGACAGATCTCTCTCGTTGGTTCTGGTGGAAGGATCTCACTCATCCTTCAGACTCTTAAGATCCTTCCACCAAAACCAACTAGAGAGATCAGCCAGCCTGAACACTGCACTCACATGTTCTTGCCTTAACATAGTCCCACAAACCCATGACCGAAAGTCAAAGGCATACAGATTATCAAACATATACCATTATTCTGAATTATATGATGTTTGCATTAATAAAAGTGGAAAAAAATATTTTGAAAACCCAGTATTGCTGACATATTTGATGCACAATACAAAGAATACTACTCACTTTGTTGGCAGTTTGAATCAGTCCAGCCTTCTGCACAATTACCAGGACAAATTCCATTGGTACTGTCACATGCCTCTTGGTTCAAACAATGACATTCTTCCTCACATTTAGGACCAAAGAACCCTGCTACACACTCTGTCAATAAAATGTAACTGCTATCAAAATTAAAATAAATGATTTGACAACTTTTAATTTTTTCATGAGCCAATTAAAAATTGGAATGTAAGATGGATTGCCATTACTAAGAATATCACCTTAGATGTCACATTGAAGATTGATAATGTCAATCACATTTATAATATATGTTAAATTAACACAAATAATACAAAACAACCTTGACAGTCTGTACCAGTCCATTGAGGTGCACATTCATCACCAGGACAAATTCCATTGGTACTGTCACACACCACTTGGTTCAAACAGTGACATTGTCCTTCACAGTTAGGACCAAAGAACCCAACTGCACACTCTGTCAATAAATGTTAATGCTATCAAAATTGAAACAAATGCTTTGAATACTTTTAAATATTTCATGAGTTATTCAAAAAGTGTAATGGTTCAAATATGCAAGGGGGATTGCCATTGTGTAAGATGGCCAATATTGTTCATAATATATGTTGGATAATTGATACTATATGTAAATTTTGCAGTTTCTCTGTGGTGATCCAAAGGTCGTGGGTTCAAACCCCAGCCGTGCCGAGATTGAACTCATGATACAATTTCCCATATGAGCTGAGGCCGGTGCCTAAAGGGTTAACTCGTTGTCCTTATAAATCTGTGACCCGGTGGGTTGTCATGTCAGGGACCTGCGACATGACAATTCAGTGAGGCAGCACTATATCTGCTACAAGTAATGATTTCAAATGTGTAAGATGGTTGTCAACGTGAAAGATGGCCAAAATTATTCATAAAATATGTTGGATAATTGATACATTTGTAAATTTTGCATACAACTGATTTTACTTAATCTAATTCACACAAACAATATTTAACACAAACAATAACATGGGGTGTGAATGACATGTATTGGCATTTAACCTTGTTGTAAGTAAATCCAGGTCTATACCACCATAGGATGTTTTCTTGCTCACACAACTGCAGGGAGTTGTGTGAGTTAAAGGTTTTTAATTTAGAATTTATGTTTTTACCCAGGGGGCTTTTTTGAATAAGCTAACTGGTACTCAGGTGAGTGTCTGATATAACATTTATAAGCTTGAGTACCCAAGATTAACTATGTCTGATCAGGGCCATGCCCCCTAACCAGCCTACATAGCAGACCCTACCCTCAAGCAATGTTGAATTCTTTTAATTTTTTTATGAGCAATTTCAAAGTTGGAATGGCTACCAATGTGTAAGATGGATTGCAATTACAAATAAAATCACCTTAGATGTCACATTGAAGATTGATAATGTCAATAATATTCATAACATATGTTAAATTAACATAAAGAATAAAAATACAACCTTGACAGTCTATACCAGTCCATACAGGTGCACATTCATCATCAGGACACATTCCATTGATACTGTCACACACCACTTGGTTCAAACAGTGACATTGTCCTTCACAGTTAGGACCAAAGAACCCAGCTGCACACTCTGTCAATAAATATTACTGCTATCAAAATTGAAACAAATGCTTTGAATACTTTTAGATTTTTCATGAGTTAGTCAAAAAGTGTAATGGTTCAAATATGCAAGGTGGATTGCTATTGTGTAAGATGGCCAATATTGTTCATAATATATGTTGGATAATTGATACTATATGAAACTTTTGCAGTTCCTCTGTGGTGATCCAAAGGTTAAACTCATGATACAATTTCCCATATGAGCTGAGGCCCGTGCCTAAAGGGTTAACCCGTTGTCTTTGTATATCTGTGACCCGGTGGGTTGTCATGTCAGGGACCTGCGACATGACAATTCAGTGAGGCAGCACTATATCTGCTACAAGTAGGTCTCATCACGAAATGACTGAAATAATGTTGAAAGTGATGTAAAACCCCAAACAAAAAAACCAAAACACCTTCGGAGCCACAGAATGCATCAATCCTTTGATATTGATATCCAGTATATACCCATGAGGACAGACATCTTTCAAGGTTGTACCATTGTTGGGGAATGGTAGCATTCTGATCAACAACAGGTGGCAGGGTGGTTATAAGAACATGAGGACCTTTTGAGCGAAGGAGCCTGACAGCTTGCATGAGGCACCTGAAGGTCTTCCTTCCTGTCCAGGCGTGTGGTGTCAGGCACTAAAATGACCACATCTGTCTTCAAGGTCAAGGCATATTACCCGATGGGGTCAGATGAAATGGTAGTATGGCAGTCATTTCTCGTTATATTAGAAGCAAATCTCCTTGACCCTGAACACATAGGATGATAGTCATATCACTAGGTACGAAAGAGGTATCCTTGTCAGAGCTGTCCTCAACCTCTGAGGCAGTTGGCAAGTATCTGCTAAGTACTTCTTCCTTTTCAGACAGGAGGAAAGTTGTCCTGTCCAATTCAGATGAGAGTCTAGTTCTACCAGTCTCTAATTTTACCTGGATTCTCCACCAGTTGTTAGCTACTACTTGGATACCTTGGGTAACCTCATAGAGATATAGGGAAACTTGCGGGTTGTGATTTTGGGACCAATACCTAACTGCCTACTATACCTATCTCAAGGGGATCAAGGAGAACTGCAGACTCAATATTGACAGTGTACTATAGTCATCTTTATTGGGTGCACACAACATATAGGAAGTAAGAAGTACTGCGTCACCAGTAGGCTCAGTAGATACTGCAGTAGTAGGAAGTACTGTAGGTGGAACCAGGCCAGGTTCCTCCACTGGAGCACTTGTAGGTACAGGTACAGGTACAGGTACAGGTACAGGTACAGGTACAGGTACAGGTACAGGTACAGGTACAGGTACAGGTGCAGGTATAAACTATCTCAGATTATTTCAAGTTATATATATGGTTGTGTATGGTGTGTGGTGTATGCAGGAGGACAAGCTATTGTATTGCTTCACATGTGGTAGGTCAGATCAGTACATAGACCAATCCGCAGGATTATGCAATCCTGGAAGATTGAGTTTGACCAACAAATGTCATTTAGGTCAGATGTGGTATAATTTTCCTTGTAAACCCAATAAAATAACGTATATAAGATTTACATCCTTAATAAAGAGGTTTTAGGAGACTTATAGGTTTTATGAGCCCTATAAGAGACGCAACCACAAGCTAGGTTGTGGTTTTAGATGTATAAAGAAAAGAATCATCTCAGCAAGAGGCGTAATTTTTTTTTTGCAATTTCTTTCACGGCCAAAAAGAGGGCGTAGTCTCAGCACAGATATTGAGAGAGATAGAGTAGTACAGGAGGTATTTGTGAGGTCTTCACAGCACCTTGACAACGTCGGAACTGTAAGGAAACTCGTCTCGGCTGTAGAGATGGTAATGACTGTCCTGGCAGTAGAGACAAATCTGAGGATTTAGTCTCAGCAGAGAGACTAGTGTTTTTTGGTAGGAGAGAGAGACAGGTAGTGTTCAGAAGCACACGAACCAGCGAGAGGAGGGGGCACAGTGTATCTGCAGGGAGTAGTCGTAATGCCAAGCAGCAAGCCACCAACACTGTGTACCTGAAGGTACAGTCCATAGTCCAGTCCTCGTGGCAAAGAAATTTGGTCAGCGGTTGCCAACAGGCTACAAACTAGAAGGGAGTGGAAGTCCAGTAGATGTTACTTTAGAACTAAAAAGGTAGACTTAGAAAACATTTTTTTAGCTTTCACAGAGCTTGTTAGAAACATGTCTGCTCCACTCCACACATGCTCTCAACATCCATAAAATGAAATTTGAGGGATAATAACATTTGATTGCAAAATTTGGGAATAATATATTATTATATTATATATATTAACTAATATATAATGCAAGAAAAGCGCTTGAAAACCTCATTTCATGAATTCTTTTACAGCAACATCAGTTCTTGTCAGGTTCTTTGAGGTCTCTTCTTGCCTGTTACCTCAGGGAGGCAAATGAAAAAATCGATTTCATCTTCTCATCAACTGGAGACTCAGCATCAGACTTCACAGCTAAGGCATCAGACAAATTCAGCATGAATGCATGTATAATGTTGTCATGCTCCTTCACTGTTTGTAATGCTGTAGCCAGCTCATCTGCAAACGCTTCTTTGTCAGCCTCAATACTGACATTCCTGGGCTGCAGTTTGGCTACTAACTTTATAAACTGGATTACCTTGGTGTAGGACCCGGCAGAAGTAATAGGAGGACTGTGATAGGAGGGACTGAAGCGCCCCGAAGGCTGCAACAGGCCCCAATGCAGTATCAAATTTCTTCATCTGGACATCTTTTGCATCATCTTTTTCCACAGAACTTCTGAGGGAGGAGTCTGCACGATACTATATCATGGCTTGCCATTGTTTCTTCTACTTTCTCAGATATACATACTTAAAAAGCGGTTTTATATATATATATATATATGGGTGACCACATGCTCTGCAGTACTACGCATACTACAAGGTGGGTAGGCTGGGCAGCCCCAAGAAACTTTGTTCATTGCCGAACTGCCTGTGAATGCTTAACTATTGAGATTGGCGGGAAGGCACCAGGTCCCAGAAGAAAATATAGGAACCCTGAGTTGTTCACAAAGTGGCCACTGTGTCTCTCATCAAACCCTTTTTAAAAATCAAATATAAAAGAGACATTTCAATTAACCCATCTAACCCCTGTACCAATCAAAATATTAAAGAGACATTTAAATACAAATAATAAAAAAAAACAACCTTGGCAGTCGATACCAGTCCATTGAAGTGCACATTTATGACCAGGACACATTCCATTGGTAATTTCACATGGCTCTTGGTTCAAACAGTGACATTGTTCCTCACAGTTAGGACCAAAGGTCCTGTCTGTACATTCTGTCAATAAAATGTAACTGCTATCAAAATTTAAATGAATGCTTTGAATATTACAAACATTTCATGAGTCATGTCAAATTTGGAATGGCCTCAAAGATCGATTTCTATAACAAAAATATTACCTAGATTTCGCATTGAGGCTTGTTAATGTCTGATAATATTAATAATATATGTTACATTAACACAAATAATAGAAAAGACAACCTTGACAGTCTGTACCAGTCTAGGTTAGTTCTCGTTTACACTGAAATATGTGGATTTTTTAAACATGATACGAATAATAGTACTCACTCTCTTGGCAGTTTGAACCAGTCCATCCTTCTGCACATTTTCCAGGACACATTCCATTGGCACCATTGCACACCTCTTGGTTCAAACAGTGGCATTGTCCCTCACATTTAGGACCAAATAACCCTCCTGCACAATCTGTCAATAAAATTGACAAAACTGTCATCAAAATTGACATATATACTTTTAGATTATTCATAAGCCATCTGTTAGATTTTTCACCTAGATTTTACTGTGAAGCTGGTTAAGATCAGGAGTTTTTATAAGATAAGCTAAAGTAACACAAATCACAGAATAGACAACCTTGACAATTTTCACCACTCCATTTCGGTGCACATTCATCATTGGGACATTTTCCATCCTTAACATCGCAAACTGCTTGGTTCAAACAGTGACACTGTCCATCACATCCAGAGCCAAAGGTCCCAGGCCTACACACTGTAAAATGAATTAAACCGCTTTGAAAGCTGGAGTTGACACTCAACAAGTATATCAAGTAAACACTAAGACAAATATGTGTAAATAAGTTAATAAACAAATACCAGGTTTATATACAGCATAGTTGTCATCATCCCCACATGTCTGAGATGCATTGCCTGGACAGGGAGTATCACATAGACCATTATATGATGGGACAGGTGTAGAAGTGGTGAAGTCCGTGCAATAACATTCTGATCCAGCCTGAAGATTGGAAAGTGTTATATAAGTTTTATCTCACATTTGGCACATTAATAGCATATTTAGTGGTATGTCACATTATGTTTTTGATAGCTATGATAGCAGATTGTAGGGGGAGTATCTAGATATAGCCTGTATTAATTTTAAGGGTTTGAATATGTTTATCTTGTTCATCAGTGACTTTACATCAGTAGACTCCCTCATTTAAGGTTGAAGTGTATATTGATTAAATGTTAAATTTTGTTTTCCCTCTTCTCACCAAAAACAAATCACTATCATCAATCAGAATTGCAGTTAAGTTTAGTGTGTTTGCTGTGCTCATTATCAATTGATATCAAGAGGTTACTGATATAGATTCACTTGAATATCATCCGATATTATCCAACTCATACAAAAAACCATGTACATATTCAATATTAATTTTTTAGCACAATATAAAAAAGTATATGTTGACTTTATCAAGCCCATTTTAACATGGCATTCACCAAGAGTGGCATTGAAGACATTTCCTCCTTTGTTCAACTTTTCATCATAGCTACCATTTAGAAACAATAATAATATGAAATAATGAAGGAATTATTGTCTAATAAGAATACTAAATTTACATCGGTTTTGTGCTATCTGAAATTATTCATTTAAAATAATAAAAATAATAATAATAATAATAATAATAATAATAATAATAATAATAATAATAATAATAATAATAATAATAAAAATAATAATAATAATAATAATAATAATAATAATAATAATAATAATAATAATAATAATAATAATAATAATAATAATAATAATAATAATAATAATAATAATAATAATAATAATAATAATAATAACAATAATAATAATAATATTAATAATAATAATAATTAAAAAAATTACAGCGCTGATACCAGACAAGTCTGTTCATAGCATTGATAATACCTATCCTGCTTTGAATGGAACTAGGAGATCAAGAAATTAATATTTTGTTCAAACAAGCTGGTATTATTTCCTCAAGTTTTATTTATTGGTTTGTTCCCCAATTTTGAATATATAATTGTGTGGCATATACACATTCCTTATTGAAATATAGATTTACTTAATTAAACCATGTTGGAAAAACAAAAGCAAAATGTTTGGCTATTGTTTTCAAAACATCACATCCTTTGAAAATCATGTACTATAGCTGGGTAAAGTTTCTTTAATCATAGATATTTCAGATTTGTAACCAGCAGCTTTAGATATATTTGTAAATCAATACTACTTGTTAATTTCAAGAGGAACTACCAAAGACATATATTTCTATGTTTAATATATTATTATGGTAAAAAAAACAGGCAGTTTCACCTCTTACTCTTTCAGACTGACTGGAACGCATTGAATCGATATCAATAAAGATGATATTATTTAAATATATATAGGAATGATATAAACATTTTGATCTGTTTATATATGAGTTAAATCATAAATATTTTTGATATCAGCAAGGAGTTTATATACAACAATTTATTCATGTTTCAAAAATATTAATAAATCATATATTTTTTTTTTTTATCTGTTGAGAAAATAATTCTTATATATGTATTCATATCAATATCACAATATTTGTTTACATAAATCAGTCAAAAATAATAAATCAGTAGTTGTCAGAATTTACTTCAAGATCTATATGTTGTTGTTTGTTAGAAAATTTATAAAAAGATGGACATCTCTGTGGCCTAACTTGGAGAATGTCTCACATTTACCTCTCATCATTTAAGGACAATGAACATGTTATTTAAAACATTTATGAAAATTCTGTTTCTTTGAAGGTTCAGCAATAGAATCTAATAAAGTAAAAAAATAGATATATGCAATTGTGATAATATATATTCAAAGCTGATTGTTTAGCCCTTTGATTTCTTCTCATCTATTAATTTCAGATTATTTCACTCAGATAAAAAGAGGAATGGAAGGGATCAGATTTCATCATATTTTGCTTCAGGTAACACTAATTTGTTCCTCTGGTGTCCATGATTGAAAATATCATGCACAACTCTCCGCAATTTGCCTGTCATCACCAATGTAGGCCCCCTTGCACAAATTCTAATGGCCCCATCTTCATAAAATAGGTCAAATACTATTTATATGCGAACAATCCATCTCCCTCAAATGCAGACATCCAACTAATTTTGACAACAAATAACTAAGAAATAAACCATTCATTAAAAGGATGTGAATGTACATTTAATATTAAAAAACAATATATAATGAAAATTTAGAAGGTTTGTGATTAAATTCTATGATTAAATCAACGAGAAATTGAAATGGGCTTAATGGATAGGAACGTCTTGATAAAAAAATATCTGTCTAAGAAAAATTTGGAACCAATAATTTGTTTCAGCAGAACACAATTTTAACCCATTTATTTTTGTTTTAATAAGCATATCATGATAATCTAGCCTTGGAGTCTGCACACCAATGGGTTTCAAGGCATGCTCAGAACCTGTGTCTGGCCTGGAACCTGTATCTGGCCTGAAACCTGTGTCTAGCCCAGAACCTGTGTCTGGCCTATTAAGGCAAGCATAGGAGCTTGGTTCTACCTCCTGGTGGTGTGATGTGGGGTCATACAGCACATCTACAACTGATTTTTGCAGGGGTAGTCATTATGATAAGCATTTATTTCAGGAAATGAAATATACCATGAATTAATTTTATTTTTAATTTGTTGTACAGAACCTTTTCAGGATCCTTTCAGCCAGATACCCTGACATCACAAAATATATATATATAAATTTTATCGTGACAATTTTTTCACAAAATAAAAGAACGTGTGATACATACTTTCAAAGCTGCATGTTTGTTCATTTTATGACATCTTGAGAGACAAATATCAATTGTCATAATATTGGCATCGTTGTCCTTATCTACTTGATTTTGTCCAGCAATTGAAGAGAAACATCCTAAGTATCGATCATCCTCTGGAGCTGTTTGAGATAATAATATCATGCTATATAATTGCCTATAGCGTTCATCAACTACATAATGTATATCAAATTATATAATAAGGATTTAGAGTTGTTAAGTTAAGTAAAAAAGCAGTAAAATACACATAAATTAATAAAATTTCTTACTTATTCTTGTTTGGTAGACACTTATGTACTGTGCATATCCAGCAGATTGACTGCCGCACACTTGAGAATTGATACCACTACATTTAGAATTACATCCAAGAGACGATTTTCCAAAGTAGTCATATTCACTGTTACCACAGAAACAATATTTGACTGCCTGAAACAAATAATTATAGTAGAGGTGTGTTACTGAAATTTCTGGATGAAAATGATTTCTGTCCTGAAACCATGCATAATTAATTATCTGAAGAAATTCATATTTCCCTCATCTTTACTTACCACCAAGTGTCTTCAAGACAAAGATGCATACATGAAAATGAGTCCCATGAGTTGAATATGGCAAAAAGACTGATAAACCAATTAAACTTTACTGTGAAAATCACTACATATAATAACAAGATTCACAGAACCATCATTATACTATGTGGCCTTAGTAGAATGTTAAACGATGGAGTATCGCCATAACTGGCTCGGCAGCCAGTTATATAGTTTATGTTCAATAAACACAAAAGTCATTTGCAGCAGTTAGTTTGCACATAATATATTTTATTATATTATTAAACGTATTTGATTTATTACATGTGTGCAAACCTAACTGTGAATTGTTTCCCGGTTTCATGGGATTTTACTGAATGATAACAATGGTTAAAATAAGTAAACATTTAGAATCCAGTACAATACTGACAGGTGAGTCAGTTAACCAAAACGTTACATACAAAGCTGGCTGTTCGATGGCATGTATTCAGTAGCCAACCACCAGCGAAGGGTACAGACCCATGACTGATTTACTTGCCATCCCATCCTGTTTTACAAGCAGTATGTAGCAATAATAAGGGGAATATGGTCATGTTAAATCTAAACTGCAGTTAATTGCAACTGCTAGTTTGCACAAGATTATATATTATATTATTATTTGTAATCGATTTAAAATAGGTGTTTGTAGTTATACTAAGGTATTTAGAGATATGCTGCTTAATGCATTTATGAAATGTATTGGCATAAAAATATAAAAAAATAGTTTACTCGCAATTAACAAATCTGACAAATTTGCCATATTAAAGAGAGGTTAGATTGTGTTTAAACCCTGCTAAAGGATAGAAGGAGTCATGCACTTGTGGCCTTTCACTGGGCCACCACCTGAGTTGATATGAGCCTTTCTCCTTTCAGCAGGTGGCACATGCAGGCTTGCTAGAAGCACAGGTTTCTTGGTCAAACATAATATATACATGTTACTGGACAGGTGTGCTTCTTTTATATTGTAAGGAGCATTGGGTGTCTGCCTGAAGCCTGCCTTCTTTAGGCAGATCACCGTTGCTCGATGCCAAAAGCCAGGGGTGGTCCCACTGGCAGAGGTCATCTCCCTAGCCAGATGCCATTGGCTGCAGGTCACTACTTCCGAAGTCTTCAACAATTGGTTTTCCCTCTGATTCATTTTCAAATTGTCGCCACTTGCACATCTGCAAGCAGTGCAAATGACCAATGTCATATGACCAGTACAGCAAGCAGGGCAAGTATGCTCAATCCTCTGGCCAGAAACATTCATCGACAAGTGCACCCTCTAGGAACAGCCTCCTGCCCCTAGCTTTTAGTGGGAAGCCATGGCTGACTGAAAGTTCACTGACATTTTGCTGAACAAAGCTCTTTATGGAGTCAGGATTCACTAAGATGGACCTCATCACAGGTCTTTTGGCAGAAGTTGGCCTTTGGCACTGGAATATGCCTCAGAAGTAGCACAATTTATGCACATGAAATTAGCTTCCAACCAATTGTTATTGTATTGTGAGCAGTGGTCATTATTATATTTCTTTTAATTATTGTATTGTATTATCATGAAATATATGGCTTTATATAATTATGATAAAACATTTCCCAATACTTAAATGCATGAATTGTTATCCCTCACACCAAATTTATACGTATGGCATAATCCCTCATTAATAAAGGAGAGATTCACTGACATTTTGCTGAACAAAGCTCTCTATGGAGTCAGGATTCATTAAGATGGACCTCATCACAGGTCCTTTGGCAGAAGTTGGCCTTTGGCACTGGAATATGCCTCAGAAGTAGCACAATTTATGCACATGAAATTAGCTTCCAACCAAGAAGCTTGTCATTCACTTACGCATGTACATGTAGGGTGCATTATTAACACCTGACATGTGTTCAAGTTATTAGTAAGGTGAGAGGAGTTATTGTATTGTGAGCAGTGGTCATTATTATATTTCTTTTAATTATTGTATTGTATTATCATGAAATATATGGCTTTATATAATTATGATAAAGCATTTCCCAATACTTAAATGCATGAATGGTTATCCCTCTCACCAAATTTATATGTATGGCATAATCCCTCATTAATAAAGGAGAGATTCCCAGGGAGAATAAGAAGTTGACACCAAATGGCATATTTGATTTGTGTTATCATGTCTATCATATTAATGCAAATAATAAGCTATCTTTGCGTGCATATGCACTGATGACGGGGGTATATCTCTCACCCAATGTGGAGGTAATTATTAGGTAAAAAAGCCAGTTGTTTATAAAAAAAACCTCCTTACTTGCCCAAATATAAGTAAATATATTATTTTTGCAGTTAAGAAAAGCAAGTCATTCTATTTTGCTCCTTTTTATCATAGAATGTGTGTATTATGTATTTTGATAGAAATATTGATATTGCATACAACTCACATAATTGTGTCAAAATTAAGCTCATATTATGCAGATAATAACTCAAAAAAATACATACCAGTCCAGCATATTTAAAGAGTTTAGTTTTACATGCCTCTATGCAGATATCCACAGTCAGATCTGACCTACTCTCAAAAGGCCACCAGGGAAGAGCATAGACTTGGTCTGTGGTGCCCTGACGTGCATCATAACACCCAATGAAACGAGAATCCTGGGGCTCTAATGTAGAAATGTATATTTAAATTAAATTTCTTGCATGCCTATGGCCAATCTGAAACCGTGTCCCTTTGCTCCTAGCAATGGGCCATTTAAAACAATAACTCAATATGGCAACGGTTGAAAATTGTGAAATTGTGAAATGGTGTTTTTGCAACCCTTTCAGCAACTATGGCCATATCAGGTCGACTTTCGAGCCTTTGAACCAGTGTGAAAGTAACACTGCTGGCAGTGGGAGTCAACCCACCACCTCCCGTCCTCCGGAAACGATTGATTTTTTATCACATTATGAATATTTCAGATAACAGCTTAAACACAGATTGGATCTATGTCATCAACTATGTCAAGTGTTTAAGATCATTAAGAACATTCAGAAATGCAATCCCGTCATTGTAAAGTGAAATCTCAATATTTTTCATCTGCTTATATTTTGTAGTTGGTATTTAAATAATTTAGGGTAACATGACAATAAGGCATCAACATTTATTTCATTCAAATTTTGAAAGTGCCAACTATAGATTAAATAAATCAGATAAAATAATGTCTCTAAAACCTCACATTTGATGTGTTGGCCTGTCAATCCAACCATTATTTGCATGATTAGATTTTACAATGAAGAAGAACGCTGTTCCTGTACCAATCTTTATTAAAATAATATTTTGTATAGGGATCTGAAATTCAGATTGTTGCTGCTGGATCGACGAAACAAAACTAGATTAGCAAAACCAAATTTTAATCTTCCAAAATATATAATTTGATTTCTTTTTATACTTGTTTCAGGAAACATACAGTACTTATAATGATGAAAAAACTTGCAAAAAGTAATATTAATGGTAGGTTATATATATTTTGGACATGGTACATTGGACAACTGTGGTGTCATAATAACGTTTTCGCCTGATACTGATGTGGAAATGAATATGATAAACAGTGAAAGTGATGTTCGTTTTCTTTTGTTAAATGTGACAACTATTGATAAAGAAGAGTATACCATCTTTATAATATATATATTTGTTTGTTTGGGGTTTACATCACTTTCAACATCATCTCAGTCATTCTGTGATGAGACCTCCTTGTAGCAGATATAGTGCTGCCTCGCTGAATTGTCATGTCGCCGGTCCAGTCACATATTTACAAGGACAACAGATTAACCCTCTAGGCATGGGTCTCAGCTCATATGTGAACTTGTATCATGAATTCAATCTCAGCATGGCTGGGGATCAAACCCATGGCCTTTGGATCACCACAGATTAACTGGTGTTAATTACCTGGCATTCTAACCAACTGTGCCACAGCATGGGGCCTTCTAAATACATAATACTTGTGTATGCCAACATTTAGAATATATTTATCCATTTACTTATCATTGAGCTCATGATTGTAGACAATGTGTGTAGGTTCCATCTAAAATGATAATTATTGTTTGAACAATTTCAGTGGCTGTTTTGTTGGATTAGTGCACAACCATGAAATAAAAATAATTAATCATTATTTTTAGCCATGCTTAAAAAAAGAGACTAAGGATTTTGCCATTTCTTAATTTTTGTTTAATTCTTGGAGGATAAGTGTTGAAGATCACTCTCTGGTGTCTCTTAATGGAAACAAGCCTGGGTTTGAACCTGAATGGAGCTCCAATCTGTGCATATTGTCATCATTCATGTCTTGCGACCTGTATGCCCTTTCAATAGCCTTTCCTTTTACACACAAAGAATTTATTATTCAACATAATAATATGATTGTTTAAAAAAGGGTTGCAAATCAATACATAACACCCTTATATTTGTATTGACTTATATTGTGTAAAGCTTTCATTTTAAAAGATAACAATATTTTCATATAGACAGAATTTGACGGCATCATTCAATTCTTATATGTTCTTGAATATCTGCATATATTATCTGCATATATTATCTGCATATATTATCTGCATATATTATCTGCATATAATATCTGTATATATTATCTGCATATATTATCTGCATATATTATCTGCATATATTATCTGCATATATTATCTGCATATATTATCTGCATATATTATCTGCATATATTATCTGCATATATTATCTGCATATATTATCTGCATATATTAAAGTTCAATTTGGAAAGTTATTCCTGCATAGGTCTTTTGGAGAATCAAACAAAAGAAAATATTAATTTATAAAGCAGATGGAAGGTGTACTGATCAATGGGGTTTGCATGAAAGACAACTACAGAATGTGTACTGAATTTGTATTGAGCCAGATTGAGCCAATGTGATCCACATCCTATGGCTTATTTTGGATGATTGTTTTACTCGCCATCCCACCATGTTTTACAGCACTACATATCAATAATAAGAGGAATATCAATATGGCCATATTAAAACTGCAGTAAATTGCTGTTCGATTGATTGCAAATAAATCGTTTTATTGCAAAACTAACTGTGAATCATCTCCCAATTTAATGTTTACGAAAAAATCTTATGCTTCAATACTAACATGCTTCTGCACATTTGATGCCAGTTATCATGATATTGCGAAATTGTGAAATTTTTACGACCCTTTCAGCAACTATGGCCATATCAGGTCGACTTTCGAGTCTTTTAACCAGTGTGAAAGTAACACTGCTGGCAATGGGAGTCGAACCCACCACCTCCCGTCCCCCACTTATATAACCATTAAAGGCAGAGATCCTACATTCTATCAACTGTGCTAGTGGGACCGGTTATTATCATGATAATTGCTTGATCATTTGCAGTAGTAAAGAACATAATGACATATCATAGAGAGATGTGTTGCTTAATGCACTTATGAAGGGTATCTCTTGGCAGATTGCTCGACACCAACGCCAGGAGTGGTCCCACTGGCAGAGGTCATTTCCCTGGCCAGATACATTTGGCTGCCGGTCACTGTCATCTTGTTCAACCACCAGGTGTCAGGTGTAGAGAATACGACCAAATCACATCAGAGTGCCCAATTCTATATGGGGTGTAATTCCAGGATTCTGCATGGCCAGGTCCCAGAAGAGCTTCCCTGTGGCTTCTGTAGCTTACAAAGTCTGTAACACTTGGTATTTCCTCTGATCCAATAACAGATTTCCACCACTTGCACAGTTATGAGCAGTGCAGATGACCAACATCATAGGACCAGTGCAGCAAGCAGGGCAAGTGTTCTCAATACTCTGGCTAGAACCTTCTAGGAACAGCCTTCTGCTTTAGCTTTTGGAGGGAAGACATGGCATGTGTGTGAACTTTGTTACTTATTCACTATTCACAGTTCATTATTCAAATTTTTTCCTAAATTTGTATTAAACTATGTCAACATGTCAGATTTCAAAAATTATGTTCCAAATATGACCGAGCTGAATTTTGTGCCATATTATGTGAAAGGAAATTATAATAATAATAAAAACTAAAATTTAATTCAAACAAGGGGTAAAAAAACATATGCAGGTCGATTCAATGTTCACCAAATTTTGCATACGGGTCAAGGAGGGTCCCATAATGTTATGTATGAAGCGTTTCCCTGGCGCTATTTACGGTGACAAGATGGCGCCACTCACAACTTTAAGATTTCAATAATTAATTCAAATTAATCCTATTATTCCAAGTGAAAAAGACGTAATGCAGGTCGATTCAATGTTCACCAAATTTTGCATACAGGTCAAGGAGGGTCCCATTATGTTATTCATGAAGTGTTTCCCCGGCGCTATTTATGGTAACAAGATGCTTCATAAACGCTTCATAAATAACATTATGAGACCCTCCTTGACCCGTATGCAAAATTTGGTGAACATTGAATCGACCTGCGTTACATCTTTTTCACTTGGAATATTAGGATTAATTTGAATTAATTATTGAAATCTTAAAGTTGTGAGTGGCGCCATCTTGTCACTGTAAATAGCGCCGGGGAAACTCTTCATAAATAACATTATGGGACCCTCCTATACCTGTATGCAAAATTTGGTGAACATTGAATCGACCTGCACTAGTTTTTTTACCCCTTATTTAAATTATATTTTGGTTTTTATTATTATTATAATTTTCTTTCACATAATATGGCACAAAATTCAGCTCGGTCATATTTGGAACATAATTTTTGAAATCTGACATGTTGACTTAGTTTACTATAAATTTAGGAAAAAATTTGAATAATGAACTGTGAATAGTGAATAAGTAACAAAGTTCACACACATAGACATGGCTGACCATCCTGACAGAGAGTTCACTGACATCTTGCACAACAAAGCTCTCCATGGAGTCATTAAGAGGCACCTCATCACAGGTATTTTGACAAAAATTGGTCTTCTGCACTGGAATATGCCCCAGAGGTAGCACAATTTATACACAGGACGCTGGTCATTCACCTAGATGACCACATGCTAAGACATAATGCGTTCAGAGCCAGAACCCCACTCGACCATAACAAGACCACCATGTGTTCAACGCATTCTTCTCTATCACGTGACTATCTGTGGAACATAGCCAGGTCTTCCTGTGGTCTTAACAAAGTCTTTACAAGTCCTCAGAAGTTCTCAGATGTCCTCAAAAGTCGTATGGTATCTGCCATGCATGAACAAGATTATGCATGATCACCACAAGTTCACACCAGATGGCATGGCGACTGTGTAGGGACTGCCATAGTATTGCCTCCAGACCACCTTTACATCGTGGCTGTGACACGATTGTTTGAACAGTTCAAAACAATCGTGGGCTTGTGTCGACTTCAGCAGACCAAACAAGACCTTGACAGACCCTTCCAGACCACCTCACGGGTGTTTCCATTCTGATAAACGATGTGAGACGATCTAACAGATCATGACAAGTCCTTGATAGATTGTGCAAGTGTGACTGAGTGTGACTGGGGCTTATGCATATTCACGCAGGGTGCATTATCAACACCTGAGGTGTGTTTAAGGTATGTTTATTTGTTTGTTTGAGGCTTTACATCACTTTCAACATTATTTCAGTTATTTCGTGATGAGACCTACTTGTAGCAGATATAGTGCTGCCTCACTGAATTGTCATGTCGCAGGTCCTTGACATGACAACCCACCCAGTCACAGATTAACAAGGACAACGGGTTAATCCTTTGGCACGGACCTCAGCTCATGTGTGAAATTGTATCATGAGTTCAATCCCGGCTGTGTGCCGGGGTTCAAACCCACAACCTTTTGATCACCACAGAGGAACTGGTGCTAATAAGCTGGCGCCCTAACCAACTGCGCCACGGCCGTGGCCTGTTTAAGGTATGAGTTAAGTGAGTGGAGTATTGTGTACATTGGTTATTATTTTATATTTGTAATATCATAAAATGTTTGACTTTGCATAAAAATAAATCATTCCCCATATTTTAATGCATGCGTTGTTCTCTCTCTAACCATAAATATGACATAATCCCCTATAAATAAAATAGATTCTCAGTTTGGGGGAATAAGAGGTTGACATCACATTTGTTTTGTGTTTCCATGTCTGTCATATTGATGTGTATAAAAGATCCCCATAGCTATCTTTGTAGTATGTCATATTGCATGTCTTCTAATGACAGGGGTATATCTCTTACCCAATTTAGAATATTAGATTAAAGAGCCATTTGTTTATAAAAAAAATCTCCTTACTTAACCAGGTATTGGAAAATATTTAATATATGCAGTATACAAAACCAAATATTTTGTTTTATTTCTGATGGATTGTTCTTTTTATTAATCAATGTATGTATTATGTACATGTGAATATTATGAAAGAAATATTGACATATCATTCAACTCACTAATTGTGTTAAAAATTAAGCTTATATTGTGCAGAAAATTTGTAAATTAACATAATATACCAGTCCAGCATATTTGAAGTGTTTTGCTTTACACTCATCTATGTAGATATTCACAGTCAGAACTGAGCTACTCTCAAATGGCCACCAGGGAAGAGCAAGGACTGGTCCTTGGGTATTCTGAGGTGCATCATAACACCCAATAACACGAGAATCCTTGGGCACTAATGGAAATATTAAATAAGATGTTTTTGTTATGCAAAATCTATACCAATTCCTTTCCTCTGGCCAATTCTCTTATCATTTCCACTAATTTCCTAGTCAAGTCAGTCTTTTTTGTGTAATCCATAGGCCATGTATTTTTAGGCCAAATCATAAATCTGGATTATAGCTTGGGTACATAATAGGCCTGGGTCATAAACAGGTGGCTCAGATCAATGATGAACACACGTAAATGCACAGATTAAGGATTCTTGAAAAATGATATATTACTGTTCAGGGATGCCAATTCCAGATAATATATCAGATAGTTATCAAGTCATTAAAAAATAAAATCTACATTTTGTAGTTACATTTATCTTCTAATACTTTAAACTTAGGCTATAATTACGAATCATCTAATTCATCAAATAATTCAAAATCTATTCCCATGCAAATTAAAATCTGATTCAGATAATAAAATCTTTTAATGTAAAATGTAATATGTATTATGTTATGCTGCTCTTTAACCAATTTGTGTGATTTAAATTGTCAAATGGCAAGGAACAATGTTCCTGTAGCAATGATCAATTACACTCAAAGTATTTTGCATTGCAAATATTTCTTGGTGCTGGATCAAATGTGTATATAAAGATTTAGAATATATTCATAGATTAACATGTTCAATTTGCAAAACCATGAAAGTTGCATGGATAATGTCATCAATTTATGAATAAGATTTTGGTAATATAGAGGAGATGTATTATACAATGTGGTATGCATAAAGGACAACTACTTAATTATAGTGAGCCAGATTGACAACCCAGTGATCCTAAAAAAGAGGTTTACATGTTTATTGATCATATATCAATCTAAATTCACTCTCTCCTCTTATCTTATTCTTTGTGTATTGGGAATAGTAATCAGAAGCCCATGCAGTTATAAAACAAAAAACTAATGTTACCGGTTCTATATATGCTGGTTAATACAGCTGGTGGTGCTTTGATTAATGGACTCCCACATGGTAAGCATTCCCCACGGTTAAAACATCTAGATATGCACAAGCTGTCTTCTCTTTTCGTGAAACCAATCTCACTCCAGCAGTAACACACTCCCCACTGAAAATAAAAACAACTAAGAAAATGTTATTTGGAAATTATGATGTTTTAAATTACCTGTCTGTCCATGACATGTAAGATTTATGAGGTTTTACTAATGCAGGAATTTCAAATCAATGATTTGATATTCTTACCTTCCTTCCCGTGAATGCAAAGCCATCAGTATGGCATGATTCAATGCATGCTTCTATGTCTATATTGCTGTCCTTTCCTATTACTCTAATAAAAGGGATCTCTGTGACGATGTCATAACATCCCTCGTGTCTTGTATCCACTGTTTCTGTGAGTAACAAGCAGTGTTTATGTTAACCATTGTGAAGTATCACACAATAACATTAAACTATGAAATAACTATATGTACATTCTCCACCATGAGGATATAACACAACACATATGAACCCCCTTTTCTATTAATGTAATGTAATTACCTGTGTGTTGATCACTTCGAACATTATCACATTCAGCATCAACTGATTCTGTAAATAACAAGCAATGCTCTGTTCACCATTGTTGATCACAATCAAATCTGCATTTTATTCTAAGATAAATACAAATATACCTCCAGTAGGCATAATACTAGCTGTGTGATTATAAGCTCTTATATTGTAAAATGATGAAATACCTGTGTTATATACCACCAAGATCAAAATAGACATCATCAAGTGGAATGCATGGGATGCAAATGTTTCCATATTTCAAATATTCTCCTTGTATTTGGAGAATATACAACTAATAACATTAAAACACATTGCTTCCTGGTCTGAGGTGATAGTCAATAGTCTGGTTTTCATTATATCTGTGTGTTTTCAACCATACATGTCACACACTTGTGTCCTCAACTGTAAAAGAACGGTATTTCCCTGAGAATGTTAGTGTCTTATGTATATTAATACAGATAAAGAAATACAAATCAACACTGAGCACGAAAGTACTAAATTCATAGTTTAGCAATTTGAAATATAACACCTGTATGTATGTATGTATGTATGTATGTATGTATGTATGTATGTATGTATGTATGTATGTATGTATGTATGTATGTATGTATGTATGTATGTATGTATGTACGTACGTACGTACGCACGCACGCACGCACGCACGCACGCACACACGCACGCACGCACACACGCACGCACACACGCACACACGCACACACGCACACACGCACACACGCACTCACGCGTGGAAATATATAATGGCCTGGGTATTAATGCATTTTATTATATTTTGATCTCTATTGCCTAATAAATGAGGAAAGGTTTAGTGAAGTTTTTCTCAGCAATTATAAATGTTAATCATAAGAATATTTGTCTAAACTATCTCAAATTCATCACTTGCTTTAAATATCTTTGAACTGTCTACCATCAGAGTTTTCCATTTTCTGTTCTGTTTTATTTGTTTCAATCATCCTTACTATTTGATCAGTCCATAATGGTTTGTGTCACAGATGTTTAGAGTGCAAGCTCAGTCGCACCAGTGGTGTCCAATATTGGACTCTATTCCTGGGTGTGTTCTCTATATTCACCCTAAAATCATCCATTTATTGTTGGGAATTGCTCACATCATTACGGGTGTAGGTTCCCTTAAATTATTCCTCTTTTCTATTAAATCATAACAAGAAGTATTTCTATGAAAAAGTTACTTGTTCTGTGCTGTTGAAGAATATGATTTTTATTTACTCATAAGGATATCTCGACTAATTTAGGGCTGCCATATCTTCAGTGCTTTCAATACTTGGCTACCAGTATCGCAAATGAACACAATACATGCATTCGTTGCTGGGTGCTATTCAATATTTAGATCTTCCACGTATTTCCTTTCAATGTGTCTTACGGGGGATGGCCTGTAATGTTATATCTTGAGGCTGGAATAAACGTCCAAGTTTCAGTTAACTGAGCTTCCTTTGTTATCATTTCATGTCACAAGAGATCAAGGACATCAGTCTATGTGGAAAGAAGTGACATGAAGTGTTCTTATATCAAATATCAGTATACGTCTTCTACTTTTGAACAATTATTGAAATTATATAATTAAAGCTATTGTATGTGCATATTCTACTACACTGCTATAGTCTGTTTAGTATCCATGACGATTTTTTTATTAAATAAATGTTTTTTGCCAGTGCTGATACAGATAGATATCTCCACTTCTAACCTAGAATGAAAAGTTCTTGACTTCTTTCTCAATGATGGCCACTTCCAGATATAACATTTTGTATTGTATTTTACTGAGAAAATGATTAATTTTGGGATTTTTATATATCGGTAATTAAATCTATTTACTCCAAATTGATGACTCACTTTCCAACATTTTAATAGAGATTGTTTCTGTCACCATTATTGTTTTATTTTTGAGAGACAATTATTAAGTTACTGAAATTTAGATGTCAATGAAATAAGAGGAATGAAGTAAAACAAATGTTGCCTGAGGGTCAACAAGCAACCAATAAATACCTCAGTCACATTTGTGCCGATTTCCGTTGAGATGCCCGGCCGGTGAGTATTTTTTTTACAAAATTGGCCGGCAGTTCAGATTGCCGCGAGGGGACCGGATGATCATTGGCCACAATTGGACATCTTTAAGACGTCGGACGGGTCATCGGGAACTTTTAGCTGCATCATAAAACTTGCCGGCGTTTCCCCGATGTCTTATCAGCAAATATCTTCTTAAAATACACGGCATGATCCCGCGCAGGCACAACGGCAGATTATCTTGGGGCTGCCGGTGGCATCGTGCGGTGAAAATTATTATTTTTTTATTTCATGTGTTCACAGGCCATCGTCAGATGATCCAATAGGCTCCTTACGATATCAATTAGACGTCTTTAAGATGTCCTTCAGACGTCTGTCAATGATCTAGACGTCTTTAGGATATCCTAGACGTATGTGCCATTCAGTCTTGCACGTGCCATGCGGTGCCCATTAATAATGTGACCACAGTAGTCCAGCTATATCAGTCCCGAATCGTGCACTTTGTGTTAAAAGCGTGAAATTTGGCACAGGAGTAGCTTAGGGGTTACTAATAAGATATCAAGCGAGAGCCACGTTGAGTGGTCCCGTTTAAGGTCTTTTTCAAGATGGCCGCCTCACGACCTCTTAAAATGACCTAAAATTGATGTAATTTTTTTTTCTTCAGCTGTATGACACTTTAAAACTCACATGAGTAATGAAATTGTACCACTAGTCATAAATGTAACATTTAGAATTTTTTGGGGGAAATTATTTACCAATCATGGGTCATTTTCAAGATGGCCGACTCACGACCTGTAAAAATGACCCAAAATGCGTGTACATTTTTTTCCTCAGTTTTTGCGCAATGTAAACTGACAAGGGTTGCAAAATTGCACCACTACACATAAAAAGAAAATTTATAACAATATTTTTCATGAAATATTGACCCATTATGGGTCATTTTACATAATGGTTACTTTCAATGGCAGGGTAACTTTAACATAAAAGAGAAACAGTCCATTTTGTAATGTTTACTTTTTTCTTTAATGGACAACATGTTTAAATTAGACAACTTGATTGAACTATATTAACTTTCTTGTGTATTGCCATTGGGTCATTATGGGCCATTTAGGAACATACAATTGTCTTACCATTATCTTACAATAAGTAATACAAAAGCATTGTACAGAGTCATGATTTTATATACATGCTTCTGATATACCATAAACATAAAATCATCATTGAAGAAAAGCAAGGTTGTCAGTAATGATCATGCGTGTATATAAAACAGTTATAGAAATTGCCAATTATGTTGGGAACATGCAACGATAAAACAATGGGCACTGATTATCTCAAATCATTTCAATGAATCATTTTACAGTCAATATGATTTTAATGTAGTGATTCATTTAAGTACAATATCAAATTGTCCAGAGCTGCACAGTTCTATGATGTTTGGCTGCCACACAGCCCTTTGCAGTAGCAAAGTGGTGTGCATTTCAGCTGAACCTTATGGCCCTTGCAATTCCTCAGGCATCCTTTCTTGCAACCACACTTCGTGAGTTCTAAGCAGGCAGCTGAGGCCTGCGGCAAAACTGACCATAGCGGCATCCATGTATGTTTGTCGTTTTCAATTTCTAGTTTCCACCCCCATTCACTTGCACTTGGGATCTCTGGCAGTGTCTCCAGGGCTTGACCCCATATGTGGCCTGCCTGGAGCACAGTCCTGCGTACATGCTGGAGACATGCTCCTGAGGTGAAGGGAATGCTGAACATGTCTTTTCCTTTCCTGGTGAACATGTCAATCCGGGCATCTGTGAGGGAAGCCTCTGTACTGCCAATGTCATACATGACTATGACAAACCTCTCAAGGTTTGTGATTGTTTGGGGGTCTAATGTGTCCACAGGGGATGAGAGAGACTTGAAGTCATCTGTGATTTCTGGAAATACATTCCAAGTGTCCCAGGCAGTAACTTTTCCCTTTCCGTGGATACTTGAAGTTGTGTCGCATCCTGTGAAGGCATGGAAGAACAGAATTCCAGTAGCCTTGTCCTCCCCAAGTGCATTGTACAGATCATGGATGGGGAAATACCGCAAACTTGAACCTTTTCCATATGAAACCCACAGTTCCAGAATGTTGAGTCTCTTGAACACAGATACGGCCAGAACTATAAGATCTGTGTCTGATCCTTTGATCAGTATTTTCTGGGAGCCATTCTGTGCTGCATCTAATGCATGGACAAACATTCGAGTATCAGCCTCCTCATGACTGCATGGTGCCAGAGATTCCATGTCTTCTGCCACTCCATTTGTGATCACACTGTCCTCTAGTGTACTATACACTTGTTTGCCATCCACATGGGGGATGTCCTTGATGCACTTTGACAGGTACTGATACAGCTCAGATTTGTTCTCACTGACTTTGAGAAAATCTGACATTTTGGGTAATGGTCCATTTGGTGTGACTTTCTGTCTCCTGCCAGTTCCACGATTTTCCCTTGTTGATTGTTTAAGGCTGTTTGCTATGTATCTATCCCATACAACGTCCACTCTCTGGGTAGACTGCAATATTTTTTCTATGTAGGGAACAAAGACCTTCTGGGCATATTCTTGGAAGGTCTTGGACTCTCCAGTATTAAGCATATGCACAACTGCAGCCCCATCGATCACTACACAATCTGTCTCAGGTTTGTCAAATGCTACAGTCACAAGTCCCTCCAAGCATCCAGTAACAAGATCACACTTACTTGGGGAAGGGCGTAGTCTCCCCCTGTCTGATATGGTGGGTGGTGCTGGCTGATTCTCATGCTGGAAAAAGTTCTGCATATCACCACCACGTACTTGTACCACAATGTATAGACGGGAGAATAGATCAAAGTCACTCTTGTATGCATCTAGATTCCATTTGGCCTTGGTGACTTCCTTTGGTGCTGGTGTCCTTATCAGCGAGTTCTTGTTTTTGGTGATTGGATCAAAGACTGAACTTTTTCCCTCAAGCAGTCTGTCTTTCATGAACTTTTTAAACTGTGTATCCCCAATCTCTTTGGCATTCTGCAGAGTTTTCACAACATTTACTGATGACACTATAATAACTCGTATTTGAAGGGAAACTTAAAGTTGTGATATCTCAGCAACTAAAAATGATAGAGACAAACTTAAAAAACTGGCATATTCAGCATATCCACCTCTTCAATATGGGAGGGGCGCAAATTAGGGCAGGGGCATTTATCAGGAAGAATACACTAATATAAATAAGGTATATGGCAACAAGAAAATGTAAAAATATGGGAAAATCATTTTGAGTCATTTAGATAGATTATGAGTCGGCGGCCATCTTGAAAATGACCCATTATTGGTCAATAATTTCCAAAATATTGTTCTAAATGTTACATTCATGACTAGTGGTACAATTTCATTACTCATGTGAGTTTTAAGTGTCATACAACTGAAGAAACAATTTTTACATCAATTTTAGGTCATTTTAAGAGGTCGTGAGGCGGCCATCTTGAAAAAGACCTTAAACGGGACCGCTCAAGGTGGCTCTCGCTTGATATCTTATTTGTAACCCCTAAGCTACTCCTGTGCCAAATTTCACGCTTTTAACACGAAGTGCAGGATTGGGCTACTTTAAGGACTGATTTCGCTGGACTACAGCTACGGCATCTCTCAGATTGTTGCTGATAAACTCCCCGGCGCCATGGACCCTGTGAAGTCGGCCGATTGTTACCTCTCGGCCGGTGCCCGGTGCAAATGTGACTGAGGCATAACTTAGAAAATAACATCATAAACATCTTGATACAAAATTGTGACTAATGTCTGGGACCAGGATAACTATCCAGAAGACAAAAGCTACTTTCATTCCAATAATAAATAATCAAAATTGACACTCATGGCAAGAGCAATTTATTTTGTTCTAACGAATATCTGAGACACTAATCTGAATATGAACACTTACCTTCAAGTGAACACTCAACTAAACAGCATCATTACTTAGCATATGCTCATATTTACACAGTTAAGAATCTCACAAGAGACTGATAATAAGCTTATGCTCAAACCAACACTGTGCAAATTGTTCCGCGAGGCGGGAATATGCCTCGTACACAATGCTGACTTTCATTTCAGCACATGTTAAAAAAAAAAGCTCATAACATCCATTATATATATATGGAGCTCATGAAGGTATCATTATACACTGGGCAAACAAATCACAATATATCACCGAAAACCAGTCAATAAAAATTACTTACATTTCATTAGTGAATTTACTGATATTCTTGTACTGTCACACATGAAGCAATCCTTATAATAATAATAATAATAATAACAATTTGTATAGCGCTTTATCAGACTAGGTCTGCTCAAAGCGCTTTATCAAGATAGTGCTTTCTAAATAGATATGTCTTAAGTTTCTTCTTGAAAGCGTCCACAGTTTTACAGTTTTTCACTTCCAGGGGAAGGGCATTCCAATTCCTTGGCGCATATACCATGAAGGCCCTGTCTCCATATGTTTTCATATTAGTCATAGGTACTACATATTCATTTTTGTCATTAGATCGCAGTCCCATACCTAGCTGTTTGTACTCTAATAACTGAGAAAGGTATTTTGGGGCAAAGCCATTTTGTACCTTCCATGTCAATAAAGATATTTTGAAATCAATCCTAGCCTTAACAGGTAGCCAATGCAGTTCCATAAGTTTTTGTGTGATATGATCTCTCTTTTTAAGTTTACCCACTACCCTGGCTGCAGCATTCTGTAATTTTTGCAGTTTGGCTAATTCACACCCAGGTAAGCCAGCTAGAAGTGCATTTCCATAGTCAAGGGTAGAGGTGACAAATGCATGAGCTAGAGTGTTAGCAGTTTTTTCATCTAAACAATTTCTTGTGCGAGATAAGTTTTTTACGTGAAAGAAACCGTTTTTACACATTTTTTTGATTTGTGATTTCATGGATAGTTCTTGATCTAGAATAACCCCTAGATCCTTCACCGTATTAGATCTAGAGATTATGGTTTCACCTACTAAAATTTCATTAGGTACATTGTTTCTTCTAAATTCACAGCTTTTACCACATAAAAGCATTTCTGTCTTTTCATCATTTATCTTCATTTTGTTCTCTATAAGGAATTTTTTGACATTTATAATACAATTTTCCATCTCTTTACAAGCTTTATCTCTAGTTTCATCAGATTTAGGATCGATGGTGATGTATAATTGCGTGTCATCAGCATAAATATGATGCTTGAGACCATAGATACCGATAATGTCTGATAATGGCTCCATATATGCTGTAAATAATAATGGTCCCAAAACTGAGCCCTGTGGGACGCCATATTTAATATTCATATTTTCAGATCTTTTACCATCTATTGTAACACATTGCCTTCTATTTGATAAGTACGATCTAAACCATTTTAGGGCAGTCCCTTTAATACCACATCTTTTTTCCAATCTATTCAATAATATATCATGATCAATAGTGTCGAAAGCCGCTGATAGGTCAAGTAGTACCAGCATTACCGTTTTACCATCATCGATATCCATCAAGATGTCATTCTGAACCTTGAGCAATGCGGTTTCAGTACTATGGAACTCCTTGTATGCTGAATGAAAAAGACCTTGAATATCATTTCTTACCAGATGACCTACAAATTGTGTAGCCACAGCCCTTTCTATTAATTTTGACAAATAGGCAAGATTAGAGACTGGTCTATAATTTTTCTTTATCAATTCAAGACCTATTTTCTTAATTAATGGTCTAATGATGGCTAAATAAACCGCATAATTTCATGATATCCCATCCACCTCCGGGATAACTCAATGGTTCTGAGTTATTAGCAAGTATGTCTAACCCTCCATTAGTTTATCCATGATTGCAAAGACAGTGCCAAATCCCCCGCAATGTGTTATATAAGCTTTTTTCCATTTGCCATGGGAAAAGGGCCATATCTCCTACTCATATAATTTACCTCACATTCTAATGCCACAGGATATGTTCTAGACATGTCTAGCAAGTATGTCTAACCCTCGATTAGTTAATCCATGATTGCGAAGACAGTGCCAAATCCCCCGGAATGTGTTATATTAGCTTTTTTCCATTTGCCATGGGAAAAGGGCCATATCTCCTACTCATATAATTTACCTCACATTCTAATGCCACAGGATATGTTCTAGACATGTCTAGCAAGTATGTCTAACCCTCAATTAGTTTATCCATGATTGCGAAGACAGCTCCAAATCCCCCGGAATGTGACATATTAGCTTTTTTCCATTTGCCATGGGAAAAGGGTCATATCTCCTACTCATATAATTTACCTCGCATTCTAATGCCACAGGATATGTTCTAGACATGTCTAGCAAGTTTGTCTAACCCTCCATTAGTTTATCCATGATTGCGAAGACAGCGCCAAATCCCCCGGAATGTGTTATATTAACTTTTTTCAATATCCCAGGGGAAAAGGGCCATATCTCCTACTCATATAATTAACCTCGCATTCTAATGCCACAGGATATGTTCTAGACATGTCTAGCAAGTATGTCTAATCCTCAATTAGTTTATCCATGATTGCGAAGACAGCGGCAAATCCCCCGGAATGTGTCATATTAGCTTTTTTCCATTTGCCATGGGAAAAGGGCCATATCTCCTACTCATATAATTTACCTCGCATTCTAATGCCACAGGATATGTTCTAGACATGTCTAGCAAGTATGTCTAACCCTCCATTAGTTTATCCATGATTGTGAAGACAGCGCAAAACCCCCCGGAATATGATATATTAGCTTTTTTCCATTTGCCTTTGGAAAAGGGTCATATCTCCTACTCATATAATTTACCTCGCATTCTAATGCCACAGGATATGTTATAGACATGTCTAGCAAGTATGTCTAACCCTCCATTAGTTAATCCATGATTGCGAAGACAGTGCCAAATCCCCTGCAATGTGTTATATTAGCTTTTTATCATTTGCCATGGGAAAAGGGCCATATCTCCTACTCATATAATTTACCTAGCATTCTAATGCCACAAGATATGTTCTAGACATGTCTAGCAAGTATGTCTCACCTCCATAAGTTTATCCATGTTTGCGAAGACAGCACCAAATCCCCCGGAATGTGTTATATTAACTTTTTTCAATATCCCAGAGGAAAAGGGCCATATCTCCTACTCATATAATTTACCTCGCATTCTAATGCCACAGGATATGTTATAGACATGTCTAGCAAGTATGTCTAACCCTCCATTAGTTTATCCATGATTGCGAAGACAGTGCCAAATCCCCTGCAATGTGTTATATTAGCTTTTTATCATTTGCTATGGGAAAAGGGCCATATCTCCTACTCATATAATTTACCTAGCATTCTAATGCCACAAGATATGTTTTAGACATGTTTAGCAAGTATGTCTAACCCTCCATTAGTTTATCCATGATTGTGAAGACAGCGCCAAATCCCCCGGAATGTGTTATATTAGCTTTTTTCAATTTGCTAGGGAAAAGGGGCCATATCTCCTACTCATATAATTTACCTAGCATTCTAATGCCACAGGATATGTTCTAGACATGTCTAGCAAGTATGTCTAACCCTCCATTAGTTTATCCATGATTGCGAAGACAGCGCCAAATTCCCCGGAATGTGACATATTAGCTTTTTTCCATTTGCCATGGGAAAAGGGCCATATCTCCTTCTCATATAATTTACCTCGCATTCAAATGCCACAGGATATGTTCTAGACATGTCTAGCAAGTATGTCTAACCCTCCATTAGTTCATCCATGATTGCGAAGACAGCGCCAAATCCCCCGGAATGTGTTATATTAACTGTTTTCAATGTCCCAGGGGAAAAGGGCCATATCTCCTACTCATATAATTTACCTCGCATTCTAATGCCACAGGATATGTTCTAGACATGTCTAGCAAGTATGTCTAACCCTCCATTAGTATATCCATGATTGCGAAGACAGTGCAACAATGCTTGGGAATCATTAACATGCAAAAAAATGTGACTGTCATAGATAAAGGTATATTTCAATGTTTTACAGGATATATATCCTATTACATAACGTTTCTACCCAATTACCAAAAGAGTATGAAGGTGTATACAGTTATTCTCTATTAATATATTGATAATAAATGATTAAGACTGTGCTATAAGGTTGAGAAGGCCATTAATCATACTGAAAAACTCATTTGTCACCGGAAATGGGATATACCCGTTTTTGACAGGATATATATCCTTTTACATAACTTTTTTCACCATGTCCCAAAAAAGGGTACACTGATACATACTTGTTGACACCTTTTGAGAAAAACGTCAAATATCAAAAATCAAAAGAACTTCACGCTCGTTACCTAAAAAGGATATTGTGTACAGGGACTTAAAGTAGCCGGATAGAGAAGCCCTCAGAGTTCATATTATTTTATTTTAGGATATCGCAAAACTGTGATTGTTCTTTCTAAGAAAGTGTTATTTCCTTGGGAACCCTGCTCCCTGGATGAGTGAAAATCTCAAATCATAAGAAAGGGTCAAAAGACGACAAAGATAAAAAGTCAGGTCTTCATAGTAAGGAACTAAACTGTTTCCACGAAACTATTGTGATGAGCTACAATAAAATAAATCCTTAAATATTATTTAGAATAATTGATTCTCTACTAAATAAACCTAGGACACATCGCTGCCTGAAACAATGAATCTTCTTCCCTAGCAAATTCTCTAAATGACCTTGGCATATACACGAATATGTCTGCCCAATCAGCTGATGCCACAGCCAATGGTATTAGCAACAGGTATCACAAGAAAATATTTGATATTCAACATTCACATCTGAAAAAGATTTGAATCTCACAACGTTTACTTCTTTAAGATTTTCCTAAGAAGATGCCTCCTTTCCTCACATCCATAATTTTTAAAACTTGCTATTATACTATAATTGAATAGGAAGATTGCATGTTGTGAGGGTGCACGGCTGGTTCCCGGCAGTGTCCCGCAAGCACATCGGCAGATTATTGGTATCGTGCAGTGAAAATAGGATACATCTTACATATCTTGAGCTTTTTGTTGACCATTTTCATGTTTATATGCAAATTTAAAAATTTGATTTTGAAATTGATTATGCTAGAGATGAGGTCCATTCTCTATTTCTTGAAATTGGCTTGACTATGATGCATCACCTGACTTGATATGAGGTACAATGTTGTTATCAGATCTGACCACAATGTTTTCCTCCGTGTTCACCATGTTGTTAGCCCTCTGGAACAAACACGTTGTAAGACAATGTGCAGACAACATTGTGAAGGGCGTAGAAGGACTTTGTTTTCAGGTCAGACCACGTTATCCTGCTATGTGTTTAGCACATTGAATAAATGTATAAAGACAACTAAACAGAGCAAATAACTTCTATCTGCTCACAACGTTGTTTCTATGTCATGTATTACCTGGGATAGTACATTACTTTAGAATATGGTCAGTCAGTGCAGGGCTCTTGAAATCACCAAACGCTCATACCTAGAAATGAGGCTACTTTCTGAAATGATTTATGAATGTTTCGCACTGTTGTGATTCATACCATATTCTGTGGTGCACATTATTGGTGGTCAAACTGTAATTCGCGACCTGGCATTTGATTTAGTGCCATCTGTAGGTGTTTCTCATGACTGGTACAGATTGCAGATTGCAACATTAGACTTTCATTGTGACGTGCATCCGATACCTTCTACTTGATGCCAAACTTGGAAGTAATATCACTTTCAGCTAAAGGATGTAGATGTTGGATCATACAACACTTAAAGGGCAAATATACAAGTCAATGGGGCAAGTAAGCTAATCAACAGAGTTCTGTATAGCTCTGAATTTGGCTTGAATTTAAACAAATGATCATGACGCAGTAAAATACATTTTTCAGTTATTTATTGTGGTTCTAGCATGCACAATGTTTCTTTTACATATTTAGAGGTTATATTTCTCAAAGACTAAACATGAGTTATTTTGTAAAAGCTATTGCATTTAATTGCCATCCCTATTAATACATGGAATGGAAGGCCACAAGGCATTGAATCATATAGTAAATTCAAAAAGCCATTGTATCGAGTTATATTACAAACCTTATCTTAACAATAGCTATTCATCATGGGTTAATAAACTATATAATTATTTTGTAAATTCAAAAAGAAGACAATGTATTAAATCATATTACAAATTTCTTACCAATAGCTGTTCATCATGGGTTAAGAACTTATAATAGCCAGTATATAAGGTGAATTTGAAAACAATACATAGTGATGATTTTCTTTCATAAGACAATTATTGTTAATTTCTTACCATTAATAATATTTTCACTAATCAAGTAATACTATGTTGGATAAAAGTCTAAGAAAACACAATGGCACATTTAACAGATGGCTAAATATCTTCATTAGGGCACTGCATAGACTGAAAAGTCTTGAATAGGCTGAATAGTCTTGAATAGTCGCATAGAAATACACATCAACAATAGAACAAATGGCACTTGATATAATAGCTTAGTTTGAGTTGGAAATTAGCTCTCTCTCAATAATTCACCAAACGCAATGTAAAAATTCTATTAATACCACAAGTAGTAAACTCTACTACTAGCCAGTGCTTTACAATTGATTGTCAAATGCTATGTGTTTTATGTCTACACTTTAATGCAAAACAGTAATTCAGAGCTATTATTCTTAATCTTATACAAAAAGCTAAACAATGAAATCCAGACCAATCTCTAATTCTAATGTCATACATTATTACCATCAGAAGTTTTCATATTGGTGAGTAATGGACAAGTATTCCAAAGCCACCTTGTACAAGTAACAAAACTGGTCCTGAAAACATAAATAAAAGGCCAATTAGAAATGAAAGGAGATCAAAATATGATCAAATATTCTGATCTTCTTCATTACATATTGTAATTTTGCAATATGAGGTGATGGAAGACCAATGAGAAGTTTCCATAATCAAGCCATGTGTTAAGGCTTCAGCTCTCTTATCGGGAAGGCACTGTCTAATAGCAGATATGTTTTTGATATAATTGTGTCCTTTTTTCTTTTGACACTTTCCAACTCAGTATCACCAAGAATGGCCATACAGTATGGGCTTAATTATTTTTCACATGGGTAAACATCCGTCTTTCCATCATTGATGTAAGGTTATGACAGGAATTCGAAGGTTCTGTAATCACTTATGTACTTTGCTAACTCAAGTCTAGATGACTCTACACCATAAGTGCATCATCTGGTCTATTGAAATATATGACTGAGTGCCATCTACACGGATATGGTAGCTCAGTCCATACTTTGCAATAATATCAGCAAGAAAAGACATATAGACAGTAAATAGGACAGGTCATGGGACTGAACCTGGTAAAACCCCATACTTAATGGATTTCAAAGTAAACCTGTGTGCACCCAATTAAAAAATATTTAATTATTAAAATATATCAAACTAGAACATTATTCAGCCAAGGTGCTTATGTTGACAATATCAGTGAAAACTTAAGGCCTCAAATCATTGCAATTGTTACCCATGGTTTACATAGACAAATTGAAGCTAATTTGATATCCTCCTTAAAAATTAAAGATTATCTGATATCTGTTATTTTATATGGTATGAACACATCAGAGATGAAATGAAGCCTGTTACTCTATCCTGCTCAAAAACAGAAAATTACTGAAGGCTGGTTCTCTATATATTATACTCACAATATCAGAGATGAACTGAGGCCTGGTTGTCCGGATGTGCTGTACGATTCTGAACACATCCAATTCCTGTTCTTCATCCATCATGTCAATCATGCAGCATACAGCACAGAATACACCAGATCTCTCTGCACCATTCCTGGATGAGAGACATTTTGTATTGAATTCATCATACGGTATAATCCGCTATCCTATGATTTATATTTCATAATAAGCATTATAATACTTACAAGCATTGGACAATGACTTGACCAACTCCTGTTTGCTGTTGCTGTTTAATATTCTTAACCAAGCGTGTGAGATTAAGCAAATTCTTTATGTTTTTTTCTGCCTTATTTTCTGTTCCAAGATCTATATCACAGTGGTACAATACAAGAGCTTTACTTGTGTGCTGAAATATACACATTAAGTTCATGTCATACATAAATACATTTACTTTTATTTTTATGAGTCCAAATATTAGGCATCTGTGTTGAAATAAGTCTTTAAAATAATTAACATTTAATTCAACTGATGGATATTAAAGTATTTAAAACATTGACAAATGTATATTTATAACAATAATGAACTGTTAAATCAGCACTGCACTGATAATCTATATATAATAAAATAACTGCTAAATTCAATCTACCTTGTCAAACTTTATTGTGAGATGGTAAATACCAATCCCGTCATCCTCTGAGGCATCAGTACACAAAACCCTATATGGCCCTGCCATCAGAGAAGACTCCAAATCTGGCCAATATTTGTCCTATCAAAAATTATTAGGTTGTATTTCAGATCTGTTTAATTAGTTTCACATGAATATTAAAAGCTGCTTTTCACAGTTCAAGAGTTCATTAACCTGATGGATGAAAACATTTTGCTACAGTTGAATTACTAACCATATTTTGATATTTAAAAATATTGAGTATTGAATGGTTATTTAGCCCATGAAGACTATGCCATCGGAGAATTGTCTTTATATTAACTAATTTCTTTAATACTTAAATTGGAAAATGGGAAGAGTGAAAAGGTTTTGCTCAAACGTTAATACTTGATTATTATAGTGTTATATTGAGAGAAGTAAAGGGCCTTTTAACTCAGTTAAATTTAATATAAGATAATCTTGGATATCAGCAAAATCTGTTCAAAATCAGATCAGAAAGGGCTTCACAAAATTGAAAAAATATTTATAGTACACGTTTGAAGATCAAATCATTTGTTTCAATTAATGTTATTACGTATATAAATCATTTTTATTTTGTGTATAAAATAGCTAACTGCAATCCAGGTGGTATGTACATTTTAATTTTGTTTGATGAAGGTGTTATGTTTTCCTTGAATTTAAGGTGAGAAACAATACTTCAAGGCTTAATGAAAAACTGTTTTTCCAACTGTAGTAAGGTGATTCCCTCAAAATATATAATATTATTGGTTATATGACAGAAAAGATAATTATGCTCCCAAGGTTTCATAATAATGTCTTTGGAGACCTACCTTAAGATTATCTTCCCGATTATGTAAAGATACAATGACATGACAGTTGCTGTATTGCACCATTTTCCAGAAGGCTTTCTGTGTATTTCCAAAGGGTAGTTGAGTCACCAGGTAGCTGTTTTTCTCTTTGTAACCCTATTTATCATTTAGAAAGAAATAATGTAATACATCTGAGAAATTACTTGCCACATGAGTTCCCAAAACAAATCAATCAATTCGAGACAAGTTATATTCGAAATGTTTTACTAATGTTAAAAAAGAAGTTCTCATGAGGAAATATATCTTACGTTCACATATACTGCATTTATGTAGTCTTCATTTGTTGATTCGACCAGATTCCAAAAGAGATGATTGTTTGCTGTGGACCAATTATATTCATTTTAAAAAAAGTAGAATGAACAATATGATGTGATATTCTCCAAACACATTCACAGGATATTTATAGTGAAAGTTTGATATACCTGGAAGAATGTCAGGTGATCGATTCTTATTGAAGTTTTCATTTGAACTAGCAATGGAATATAGTTCTTGAGATGATTTTAACTTCAGAAAATGTAGCATCTGAAAGGGTCAAACATAATAAGTTAATCTGAAATAAAAGCATCCACCACTTTTCAGCATTTGCACTTATAATCCATTTTACTATTATTTCAAAATAAATTGAATTCTCTGGAACCTTGAATTGTGATTGCAGCATTGTCGTGCCAGTTTGACGGTTTGGTCTACTCAGTTGCCCATGTATGTTTTTCAGCTTAGAACATGGAATATATGTCTCTCCCATTTCCATGGCCTCTGACAATGCTAAATAAAGAAATCTGTACTGCTCCTATATGAAAAAAGAGACGGAAATTCAATTCATTATTAGCACTTAAGACATTATAGATCTGCATTAAAGAAACATTCAGATCTTACTATATGACTGACAATTAGTGATTTATTCTGTAATAAATCAGTTCTCAGCCACATTTTTATGAAGAGTCATGACATGGGATCGATCCTGTGCACACCTTTTTCACATTGGTGACAGGGACTGATATGACAGAGTGTAGTCAGAAGGGTAGGGTAGTTTGGAGGGTAGTCATGTTTGTACTGTTTGATGATTTTCTTTTTAATTTCCATGTTACATCTGATCAAGTAGTACTCTGCATTACATAGGTAGTATTCGATTACTTCCTTTGCAGTCAATGCCCTTTATTTGATACCATTCTAAATTTAGAATTCCCCAAGTTATAAATACTTGCATTGCTCACAAAAAATATCAAATCTTAATTGGTTAACAAATCTTAATTGGTTAACATCAGGTTATAAACTGTAATCAGGTGTCTGACACAGAAACTGACCAATCCGTACTACTGACAATACAAAACACGTCTATATTTTTTCACCAATCAGTGGACAGGAAGATTTGTATGAATGATTACTTGCATCTGATCCTGTGCACAGAAATAAAGCTTTGGAGACAGGGACTGATATGAGAAAGAAGTCCTTTTATGGAGGGTAATCAAGTAGGAGACACACAATCATTTGTTAATGCATCAGGACCACCAGAAGGCACCAGATTAGTGACCTTAAGTTTTGATGGGAGGCAAATTATCCTAGTTCCCATTTATTTAATGCATCTGACTTGGCAGATCTTTACTCAATTCTTGTATGCAAATCTACCATGCCCAAGCTGGGAGAACTATTGACCTACATTTCAACCATCATTGCTATAAATAACCTCTGTCTTAACCGCTGCTGGTATTGAGTGTTGTATACACTGTAAAGGCATTATTTAAGCAGCAGCTTACACAATGTGCCCCCTTCCAGGGAAAATTGATGCACAATGAAGTCAATAACAATCTGGGAAGAAATGACACAACTCACATGCAGACCTCAATACAACATATTTACACTGATTATACTGATCAAGGTCACTCTACTGGTACTATGGCCTGCTCCCTGTCAGAAATGTGCATTGCATATTTGTGGATTGGTTGTGACATGAACCATATTGGATATCAGAGCAGAAGACACAAATTTTGTCGGATAGAATAAATCCCCCAAATATTGTGTTGGCAGGAAAAATTATGTCCATACCTATTTGAATCAGGTTAAGGTTAATTTATTCTCTGGGATGATATTCCATATTTCCTTTGAAATGTGTTATCCATAAAAGACATTTGATCTGCTGACTGACTGATAAAATGGTAAGGAATATCCATGATCCCAATCAGCTCTGCTGCAGCTGATGTGGTTTTCCAGGGCTACTGTCTTTAGTCCTCTTAATAGCAGCTCCATGAGAAAATCAAAAATTTTCAATAGGGGGGTGGACATTGGTCAAAGCTGTTTACGGGGGGTGGGGTGGGGCTGAGTATGCAGCCATCACTCACCATAAGTTTTCCAATAGTTTCATAACGTTTACCCAGCGCTAGCCAGTACCCTACTTATCATTCACCATAACCCAGTGAAAAACCAGACCACATGGCTTTACTAGGACAGTGGGGTGTTGTGAGTGCCTATTTTGACATGGCATCATACCTCAGATCAAGGGCCTCATTAGCATCCATTCAACCCCAAGACCCTTTGTTCCAATTCTAGGACAAGTTACATCAAGCCCTTAGTTGGTCAAGAATGTGTAGATTTTCATCTCATTCCCTGAGGTTGGTAAATGTGTGCCAATGTAGCATTTCATCTTTTGAAACTTGGAAGATAGCCCGGGCCTGGGATTGATCCCAGGCTTATCAGTCCTACATTCCCCAGTACACCAAGCACGCTTTACCAAGCAGATTGCCTTTCAAATTAATTTCAATTAAATACAACTATTCATTACTCATTATCATATTACTACATATCATACACTATATAGTGCATTTATCATCAGTACACATTCTTCCGCTATAGGCCATAAACGCCATCACATCATAAATTATCATTTTTTGCATTCTTTCAGTTTAGGGTTTAAGACTCAAGACTCAAGTATTATAAATATTAATAGGTTTTACTGACCAGTGTTGATACCATGTTGACTCTGGCCATTCGGAGAAGGTTAACACAATATATTACATCCACCAATCCCTCAGATTCAGCCTGATCCAGGAGGTAGTCCAGCGCTAAGAAGATGCCGGTTTGACTCACACCATCACTATGGTTAAAAAAAGTGCTTTGTGAGTCTATATGATGATCATTTTGTAATACTATTTTTAAGCCAGAATATTATTTATGATATTATCATTTTGATAGGAGCTTATGATGGAGTCTATCAAATATCTTTCAGAATTCTAATTTAAAGTTGAAGACAAGGGACAACCGTACTTTTCATGACACCTCAAATATCATATGTTTGACTAATTAGTCAGGATATAGATTTACAGAGAAATGAACTTCATTTAATTGAAAATATGACATCTGTGATTTGGAAATTATCTGTAAAGCCATGTGATCCAGGGCAGTAATTGAGGGAAATTCTCAACAAAGCGATAAACCAAACGAAAAATATTTTTGAATGAACACCTTTGATTAAATTTCTTCCAAGTTGATTACAAATGTACAAAAGTGAAATTCTGGGGATACATGTCATCATTCTTTGCTTACATACTTTCTCACGATGAAAACCTCTATTTTGAGTTTTAAACAGACATTGTCTCCCTCCAGGTGCGCATATATTAAGAGCAATTAACATTCAATTAAGGTCACACTGGATATACCATAATATTACATTTTTATGTTCAATATCTAATTAATATGTTGATAATTAGAACAAATTGTATATATGCATTTATGAATTTAATTTAAAACCACAGAGAATCATGCATTTATTTCTCTGAAAGGCTTCAATATACCATATATCGAATCTTATGTATTTTTGGAAATGTCCCACAAACTTGTATTGGTTAAGGGTGATAGGAAGCCAATATTAATAGAGTTTATGCATACTTTGTCATTATAAAAATTAAAATACCTGCAATGAACAACAGTTGGTCCCACTTGAAGTGCCAGTTGAGATTTGACTTTTCTTAGAAAGTTCAGGAATGGAGTAGCATAATTTGGAACATCATTATCAGGCCATTGGGTGAAGTTAAATTGTTTCACAGAACGAATCTCCTTGGTTGTGATCTGATGACAAATATACAATGAAATAAATACATATTCAACATATAGTTGGTGTCATAATACAACATTCATCATTCAAAGTATGCTGTAAAATCTTTCAAATCATTCAAAAAGAGTGATAGAAGCCATCAAATAATTGTTATGGTTAAAATTTTGTAGAAGCTTTTCAGAAATAGCAAGACCATAGACACAAAATGTGATGTTAATTAAATATGGTGATGCATCTTATCTCATAAATATGGTCTTTCTGATCTGGTAATTCTTAGGTTCCACATTATCAACAGAAATATGATAATGGGTATTTTCATATAGTTTACAGTATTGACATTAATCAAGGTATTATTAACAGTAGTTTAAAGAACAACAACAAAGTTAACATTTTTGATGGCCAAGACTCGAATGATATAGCTTGGCCATTCTTCTACTTCTTTCAAGGTCACATTGATATCTCCATAAGTTACGTCTGCATTGAAGTCAGGCCAATATTTCTCACAAGTTATCTATAACATCGAAACATTACTAAGTTATATGGGTTGTTACAATTTTACATAAAGGTATGTGTGACATTATTTAACATTATATTTCTTATTTCTTGACAAATCATTAAAGAGGCCTTATTTTCATTTTTAGTTCTAATCACGTAATGGTTGGATTATTTCCTCTATATTTATACCTTAGTTTCTCCCACTACGTTTATTAGCATCACAATATTTGGAGTATTATGTTCCCAGATCATCTGCCAGAAGTCCATTACAGTTTCTGGAGTGGGACCTTGTGTGGCAATAAAGGCTGTCTGCTTCAAGTAGTTCTGATAGGCAAAAAGAATGGGAACAAATGTAGCAATTGTTATGAGTAATTGAAATACTAGTTTATGAAAATGAAAATGCTTAACATATATTAAATGCATATACCTGAACGTAACTGGCATTAATGTAATCTTGTCCACTTGTATTTGACACTTTAACTCTATTGTGGTCATCTGAATATAAATGTTGAGTATTTTTAGAAATCTTCATAACTGTATTGTGTAGGACATATCACTCTTTATTTGATATCACATCCAGAACTCACTAATTTGAAAAACTCTTAGTATCATAACTTACATGCAACAATATTTTTAGACCTGTTTTTCACAGTTATGTTCGAACGGTGGGACCCTGCTTCACATTTTGCAGTCAACCCACAAGGTATGCTCTGCAAGTATGCAACAAAATGCCCAAATGTATGCACAAAAGTCATGTTAGAGTGAAAAAAATGATTCATTGTTGGTAGATATCATGAATCTTAACAAAATGGATACAGAAATATAAAACTTTATGTGTTTTATTGAATGCTATATTTTATAATCACCTTGGACAATTTAATTTGTTTTGATATATAATATTAATTCAATTAATTTCTATGAAATATGTCTTATACAGAATGTAACATTGTATAAGAAATGTCTTAAACAATCTAGTCCTACTGTTCTGAGAAAATTTGAACAATATTATTTTCAGTATTACACATTAAATGTCATATTTTTCACTATTGTTTACTCTCTTTTTATTTTTTCTGCAATTTTTTGTGTTTTATATTTTTTGTGTATTACAAGCCATGTCAAATACTGGTTTTCAATTTGTTCGACTGTGTTAAACCTTGACCTTCTTCCAATTTTACTGAGCATTATCCCCCAACCTCAACATAAAAAAGGTTCATAAGGGATGGTTACAGTCAATTGATAGTATTCTGGAAAGGATTCTTTAGCATTCTTTATTTGTCTTGAACATTTTAAGATAATATCAATTAGAATATTGGGGCATCCTATTGTGCCAGTTGGTGTTTTGTGATAATAATAATAATAATAATAATAATAATAATAATAATAATAATAATAATAATAATAATAATAATAATAATAATAATAATAATAATAATAATAATAATAATAATAATAATAATAATAAAATTTGTATAGCGCTGATACCAGACAAGTTCATAGCGCTGTATTCAGGAGGTGCATCCTGAAGAGATGAGTTTTCAGTCTACTCCTGAACGAGGAGACTGAGGCACTAGTCCTAATTTCACTAGGGCCAACAGATGAAAAGGCCCTGTCCCCCACTGTCCTCAGCCGGGTTCCCTTGTCACTAGGAGTAGATCACGCAAGTAAGGCGGAGCCTTACCATTTAGGGCCTTCCAGGTCAAAAGAAGGATTTTAAAATCAATTCTCACGTGGACAGGTAGCCAGTGCAGTTCCCGTAGTTTTCCTGAAATGTGATCAAATTTCCTGATTTTTCCTACGAGTTTTGGAGGTATTGTAGCTTCCTAGTGTCAGATTTAGGAAGACCTGCAAGTAGGCCATTGCCATAGTCCAGAGTGGAGGTGAGTGTTACCACTGTCTTCTCGTCTAGAAAGTGTCTGATGGCTGCTAAGTTCCTAATGTGGTAATAGCCTTTCTGGCACATTTTCCTCATCTGGCCCTTCATGTCCAACTTAGAATCAAAGGTTATGCCAAGGTCAACCACTGACTCACTAGGAGCAATATCAGAGCTGCCAACCCTAATTGTGTCTTGGATACTGCTGCTAGTGGCAGTATTGTACCTGTCACTACATATAAGCATTTCCGTTTTTCCATCATTTATCTTCATCTTGTTTGATGTAAGGAAGTTTCTAACCTCACTGACACACTTTTCCAGTTTGTGTCTGCTCATATCAACTTGATGGGGGGAAATGTGGTCCATAGGGATGTAAATCTGAGTATCATCTGCATAAATATGATAGCTCAGACCATATTTGGCTAGGATATCAGAAAGGGGTGTCATATAAATGGTAAAAAGTATTGGGCCCAGTACTGAGCCCTGTGGGACTCCATATTTTATAGGACCTGTGGGTCCCTACTTTCATACACTGTTTCCTGTTACTTAGATATGACCGAATCCAGGAGAGGGCGTGACCTTTGACATTACATCGAGCCTCCAATCTATCAAATAGAATTTGGTGGTCAATGGTGTCAAAGGCAGCAGAGAGGTCAAGTAACAGCAGGATGACTGACTTCTTATCGTCAAGAGCACACAGGATATCATTTTCACCTTTAACAGAGCAGTTTCAGTGCTATGATATTCTTTGTAGGCTGATTGAAACTTGTCGGTAAGGCCATTCCTTACCAGATGAGGGACCAATTGGTCTGCCACTGCCCTCTCTGTTAGTTTAGAAAAATATGTGAGGTTGGAAACAGGTCTATAGTTCTTCTCAACCGGTTCTAGGCCAAGTTTCTTCAGCAGGGGTGTTATGATGGCTATTTTCATAATTTCAGATACTGCTGATTCCATCAGTGATTTGTTTATGATGGAAGTAATTATTGGTAAGAGGTCATCTAAGAGGTCAAGTAGGAGCCAGATGACTTCTTTGCAGACCTCTTGACTAATTTTCACACATCACCTGAGGTTAAGGGTGTGAACCTCTCAAGACTTGCTGTATCTGGTGCACTCCTATTGTTCGCAGTGTCACCTGGTGGCGAAATTTGGCAGGGTGGAGCCTTAATAATGTCCAAGCAAATTCTCTTTATTTTTTCAAGAAAAATGTGTTGAACTTCTCAGCTTGATTGAATAACATCTTCAATAACCCACCTTCAATTGCAGCAAAACAGAAATTATTTTTTTGATATTGTAAAAAATAAGTAAATCCTTCTGACATTCAATACAGTTATGACACAAATCCCAGCAGACAAAACTGGTTGAAATGATGTGGTTTTGATGTGAATCTCAAATGTGGTTTTGACATGGTAAAGGGAAAAGGCAAAGCAAAATGACATGAATTATTCACATGGAAAGATGTGAATTATTCACATGGAAAGATGTGAATTATTCACATGGAATGATATAGATTATTGAAATAGTAAAGGTGGGTCAGTGTGAATTAATAACACCTAGCTCAATATATAATTCACCAAATGTAAATTAAACAAACATTAAGTGGTATTGTATATTGTGTGTTTTTTTATAATTGAGAGACAAATTATCTTGTTTTGCTGTTTCATAGAACTTATTTATATGTTTTAAATGATTCAAATGACAATTTTTAGATTTTGTAATAAACATTATATCAAACAAACAATACAATATATCTGCTTCAATTATGTCAATAGGTGGCCTCTCGAAAGCAAGAACAATTACCTTGAATTGCTTCTGGAATGGCTGTTGCTTCCTGTTTTCCTTGCTGATGTAATCACTTATCTCTTTTGTTTTCAAAGGATTCATTTCCGGACTGAGTGTTTCGTAGCAGCCTTTATTTGCTTTTAGATCATCCTCCAAAGTTTCATAAGGTCCATTACCAATTCTTATATCTTCTGGTTCTTCATAAATGCCTTCTTCTACTTTTTGCGCATCAACTGGATGTGCCAATGGATATTAAAGATTATGACATATATTCAATCTTGAAAAAATAGACAATGTTATTTTTTTTCTGTAATATGTATTTAAACGATTTATCATAATCTTGCCTTCAGATTTACCTTGGAAATTCATGTATTGTTTATTTGCAGATGGCACTGGTGAATTGACATAATTAGCCTGTAGTGTAGCTTCTTCTTGAGTTTTTCTTTTCTTTCTGGAATAGGGATGATATTAATAATCCAAATTAACTACACACTCTATATCTGCACCTTAATCCTTCAAAGAACATCTTACCAATATCTTACCGATATCTGAAGAATACAACTGCACTCGCTCCAGCCATAATTATTAATGATAAACAAGCCAGTATTACTCCAATAACTGTTGAACTAGCTGAAGGTTTAGTATCTAAAATACAAAACATATGATTGTTATTCTGATGTGATGAAGATTTGATGTAATTATTTTCTTATATATCGTAACATAACAAATTAATAAAAATGTATTTGCTTCATTGATATTGTTACTTATAAACAATAATTCAAAAGTAAAGCCATTTGGACATTTAGAATGTGCAAACTTTGGGCTGAAACTTTGACTATCATAATTATTTCTGTGCTTATACAATTTTGAATAAAATGATATTTCTGAAAGAGGAACAAATTAAGCTTTGTATTGATAATAATCCAGCCAATTTTCAAGACCAATTACCACAATTATGTAACTACAAAAATTACTTTTTAAATATATTTCATGATAGGTAGTACAAACCAACACAACTGTCACTAGTATAACCTAGAATAATCTATAGAATATGTATAATTTAATGCAAATATATTCTAACATATATTGATCATTATTATTCAGAGTAATATATACATTGTCCCACAGATCCATGACCGAAAGTCAAAGGCATACACATTATCAAACATATACCATTATTCTGAATTATATAATGTTTGCATTAATAAAAGTGGAAAAAAATATTTTGAAAACCCAGTATTGCTGACATATTTGATGCACAAAACAAAGAATACTACTCACTTTGTTGGCAGTTTGAATCAGTCCAGCCTTCTGTACAATTACCAGGACAATTTCCATTGGTACTGTCACATGCCTCTTGGTTCAAACAATGACATTGTCCCTCACATTTAGGACCAAAGAACCCTGCCACACACTCTGTCAATAAAATGTAACTGCTATCAAAACTAAAATAAATGAAAAATTACAAATTGGAATGTAAGATGGATTGCCATTACACAGAATATTGCCTTGATGTCATGAGCCATTCAAAACTTCTAATGGTTCCATCGTGTAAGATGGCCAAAATTAGTCATTATATATGTTGGATAATTACTACTCTTTGTAAATGTTGCATACAACTGATTTTATTTAAACTAATACATACAAACAACATATAACACAAACAATGACATGAGGTGTGAATGACATCTATTGGCTTTTAATCTTGTTGTGAGTGAATCCAGACCTATACCCCCATAAGACATGCTTTCTTGTTAAAAGTTTTTAATTTAGAATTTAGGTTTTACCCAGGGGGCTTATTTTGATAAGCTAACTGGTACTCAGGTGAGTGTCTGATATAAGATTGATAAGCTTGAGAGTTCAAGATTAGCTATGTCTGATTGGGGCCATGCCTCTTAAGAAGCCTGCATAGCAGATCATACCCTCAAGCTATGTTGAATTCTTTTGAATTTTTTATGAGCCATTTCAAAATTGGAATGGCTACCAACGTGTAAAATGGATTGCAATAACAAATAAAATCACCTTGGATGCCACATTGAAGATTGATAATGTCAATAATATTCATAACATATGTTAAATTAACACAAATAATAAAAAGACAACCTTGACAGTCTGTACCAGTCCATTGAGGTGCACATTCATCATCAGGACACATTCCATTGGTACTGTCACATACCACATGGTTCAAACAGTGACATTGTCTTTCACAGTTAGGACCAAAGAACCCAGCTGCACACTCTGTCAATAAATGTTACTGCTATCAAAATTGAACCAAATGCTTTGAATACTTTTTATTTTTTTATGAGTTATTCAAAAATTGTAATGGTTTCAAATGTGTAAGATGGATTGCCATCATATAAGGTGGTCAATATTGTTCATAATATATGTTGGATAACTGATACTATTTGTATATTTTGCACACAACTGATTTTACTTATTTAATACATACAAACAACATATATCACCAACAATGACATGGGGTGTGAATGACATGTATTGGCCTTTAACCTTGTTGTGAGTGATTCTAGGTCTATACCCCCATAGGGCATGCTTTCTTGCTCACACAACTGCAGGCAGGTGTGTGAGTTAATGGTCTTTAATTTAGAATTTAGATTTTTACCCAGGGACCTTATTTGATTAACCTAACTGGTACTCAGGTGAGTGTCTGATATCAATCTTATTTATAATATATGTTAAATTAACACAAATAATAAAAAGACAACCTTGACAGTCTGTACCAGTCCATTGAGGTGCACATTTACCATCAGGACACATTCCATTGGTACTGTCACACGCGTCTTGGTTGGAACAGTGACATTGTCCTTCACAGTTAAGACCAAAGAACCCAGCTGCACACTCTGTCAATAAAATATTACACCTATCAAAATTGAAACAAATGCTTTTAATACCTTTTAATCTTTCATGAACCATTCAAAACTTATAATGGGTCTAACTTGTAAGATGTGTACTGTGGTACTGTGGGATATAGACTCCCTACCCAGAGACTCTTAAGAATATATATAGACAATCATGGACAATCACGGTCTCTGGCAGAACATCATGCATAGATATTGTGTGCCGTGTGAAGTGCAGGTTGATGCATTGCCTTAACCACCGGACCTAGAGATGACTCACCGGGCATAAGAGATCATGTGCAGGCAGAGGAGCCCATGTGAAACCCCGTGTCGCAAAAGGAAGCCACAAAAGGAAGCCACGCAGGCAAGACGAGTCCATGTGAAACTCAGTGTCGCAAAAGGAAGCCATGCAGGCAAACCCCACACACATGATGCTCAACGATCCTTTAAAAGGGCCCGCAACTCTTAGACGGTGTGCAGGATCCAGCGCAGAGTTCCAGCGTCCACTTGCCTCAAAAGATCCATGCATTTGGGTAGTTCATATGCCTCACTCATTGCCATGCCAGCCTAGCCAGACAAGGATTCACAGCACCGAATAAAGGTAACTATTGTGCAGTGTATATCCTGTGTCTGCGGTCCTTATTACCTCACACCTCATATGGGTAGATAGGGTTGCTAGGTTCCGTGCCCCGCCTCACAGCCAGCGAGTAGAATAAAATAGAGTATCGATCCCCCGTCCATGTCCCCCAACGACTGATACTCACAAACCATGGGTAACAGTACTGTTGCACACCTTTTGGTTCAAACAGTGACATTATTCCTTACAGTTAAAATCTTCATGAGTCATCCAAAAATTGTAATGGTTTCAAGCATGTAAGATGTTTTGCAAACATGATAGTGAATATTATTTATGATATATGTAAGATAATTGAGACTATTTATAAGTTTGCCTACAACTGATTGTCTGATTGGGCCACACTGCTTTACCAGCCTGCATAGAAGACCCTACCCTCAAACTATGTGTAGTTTAGTTAATAGGATCTCATCCCAGCTGGTCTATAAGAAATCTAATAGTGTTGTCATGCTTAGCAATGGCTAGCCCATTATAAAGCTGAAATAATGGATCCTTTGGCAAAATGCGTCAAGGGGCCTGTGTGCCATAAGGTACTGCCACATGAAGCACACAGTACCTATGGACTTGAGTTTATGATCTGCCTCTTTTATATACCATATGCACAGTTGGTTAGAGTGATGATACCCTAGTCACATTCAGCCGGGAAGTAAGAATCAGCCAACTTCACAGGGTCCTGGGCACTGGGGAGTTCATCAGTGTTAATCTGAGATATGCCGTGACTGTGGTCACATTTTCACGGGTGCCGCACGGCATGTGCCAGATTAGATGCCACAGACGTCTGTAGGATATCCTTAAGACGCCTGTCTCATTGCACTGTTAGTTCACCTTACGATGCCACTGGCACCTCTAAGATTTGCCGATGTGCCTGCGGAACACAGCCTTGACCCTGCTGTGTAGTTTAGGATAATATTTGCTGATAAGACATCAGGGAAACATTCCTGATGACCCGCACAATGTCTTAAAGATGCCTAATCGTGGCCAATGATCTCCCAGTGCCCTCACGGCCATCTGAACTGCCGACCGATTTTGTAAAAAATACCCATCAGCTGGGCATCTTAACTGAAATAGACTGGGGTATTATTAGCACCAGTTAAGTTCCTCTGTGGGGATCCCCAGTCATGCTGAGATTGAACACATGCTACAATTTCCCATATGAGCTGAGGCCTGTGCCTTAAGGGTCAAACTGTTGGTTTTTGTAAATCTGTGACCCAGTGGGTTGTCATGTCAAGGACCTACGACTTTTTAGGGTGCATATGATTGAAGCCGGCGGTTCCACCATAATCCGCCGCAAACTGCCAGATATCGCCGGTTACACACGATTGGGCCGGCAATTAGGCGGCGGGTGGACTTGCCGCTTACATACGATCGGTCCGGCGGAAAGTGCCACTTTGCACACGATTGTGTATAGGCGGGTGGGTCGGCGGATTTCGCCGCCTACTGCTGGCGGGTTCCAATCATGTGTACCCTTAGTGAGGCAGTACTACATCTCATCACAAAATGACTGAAGTAATGTTGAAAGTGATGTTAAACCCCAAACAAACCAAAGAAATATACCGGTGCCATCAAAAACTAATTTGTGATGGCACTGGTGGGTCAACCAGTGTATGATTGGATATGTTGTGAATAACCCAAGGAAATTCTGCTCCCCTCAGGCATGTAAAATACCCTAATGTAAGCATAGACTTCCACATCATATAGTAGTAGACTGCACATTGCATAATTGGATGTATTTGATTAGGTAAAAGGGCTGCAAGAGCTAGACACGAGTTGTACCTTAGGTGAACCAATAGCTGGCAATGGGAGTCCATGCCGGACATGCTAGGCCTGTATGACTGCTAAATAAACATGAATAGTACTAACTGCCAATGAACTGTGATTTTTTCCAGGTTGGAATTTAGAAATGCAATGTAGTGTAGAATAGTGTTCCCCCACTGGGATTGGTTCAATGTTAAATTTGGTACAAAAAGCATACTGTGTACTACCCCAAAGCCCAATCAGTCCAGGTCTGCAAATGAATCAATATGTACAATATTTAAGTTCTTATAAGCTGTGCCCCTTTTACAAGTATTGTTACAGCGTCATCTATGCTGATAGGAACAAATTGAACCAAGCAGGGTTATACCATAGTGTATTATAAATGTACATAAATGTACATATAAATGACAATAACAGACTTGAAGTATTTTTACAGTGACAGAGATTATACCACAAAATGTGTTGTGCCTTAAGAATGTAAGGAAACAACACTAATGATCATTAAAGAAAATAAAGGAATGAACAATATAAGATATTGGATTTCCCACTAGGGCTTGCATATATTAAGACTACTGAGTGCATCGGCTCATGCATTATGCATTTTCCCCACGCTTATATAAATTAAATATATACTGGTGTAAAGGAACAATGGTGATGATGATGATGATGATGATGATGATGATGATGATGATGATGATGATGATGATGATGATGATGATGATGATAGTAAAAATAATGATAATATGAATAATGATAATGATACAATTAATATAGCACTGATGCCAGACAGTGTCTGTTAATAGTTCTGTATCCAGGAAATTCTTCCTGCTCAGCAGGCCATTAATCGTGCTGAAAAATCTATGTCATGGGAAAAGAGATATATCCGTTTTTGACAGGAAATATATCCTTTATCATTACAATTTTCACCATAACTTTTTTACTGTCATATACTCAAAGTCAGCTTTTGAAAAAAATGTCAAATATTAAACATCAAGTAACAAAAGAACTTCATGCTCATCTGAAACATTCTGAAAAGGTGTGTCTTCAGTCTACTCTTGAAAGAATAAACTGAGGGAGTACTTATTACATCAGGAGAGAGGGAATTCCACAGTTTTGGAGAAGTAGCAGAAAAGGCCCTATTTCCTATCGTCTTAAAGCGGGTCTTAGGACAGACAGGTAAGTGTTGTCATAAGACCTTAGGTGTCTATCATTCTGACAAAGAGTAGATCACATAAGAGAGGTGGTGCCCTCTTGTTCAAGGTCTTCCAGGCAGCAAGGATTTATAAAATCAATTCTAGCATGCACGGGGAGAAGTGCAATTCTCTCTGTTTCTCAGATATATGGTCAGATTTCTTGATTTGCCTCACTGTGTGTGTTGCGCAGATATTGCAACTTCCTAATGTCAGTGGATGTGACAGATGCATGGGTCCATCAGGAATGACCTATCAACTAGGTATGACCTTATCTACTCCAAAGCATGTACCGTCATTTGTTCTCATGCACCTATCTCCATGTTTCACTTGCAGAAGATTACACAAGTAAGAAGGTATCTTACCATTTAAAGCCTTCCGGGGCATAAGGAGGATTGTGAATTCAATCCTAGCATGAACAGAAAGCCTTTTTGCACATTTTCCTGATTTGTGCTTTCATGTCCATTTTGGAGTCGAATGTTATGCGAAGGTCCACAACTGACTCACTAGGTGTGATATCAGTGTCACCCACTCTGACAGAATTATTAATATTGCTTACAGCAGTACCATACCTGTACAGATGAGCATCTCTGATTTTCAATCATTGATCTTCATCTTGTTTGAGATCAAGAATGCTCTGACCTCCCTGACACATCTTTTCAATTTGTGTCTACTGATGTCTACTTCCTGACTAGAGGTGTGATCAACAGGCATGTAAACCTGGGTGTCATCCACATAAATATGGTAGCTGAGTCCACATTTTAACCAGAATGTCAGTCAATGGGGACATGTATATAGTGAAGAGAATGGGACCGACCCTTGTGGGACCCAATACATTATGGGTTTGAGAGTGTATCTGTGGCACCCAACCTTGACACATTGTTTCCTTTCCTGCAGGTATGACCGGATTGAGGCAAGAATATGACCTCTGACATTGCATCTTGATTCCAATCTATCAAAAAGGATTTGATGGTCAATGGTATTGAAGGCTGCAGAGAGGTCAAGCAATAATAAAATTACTGACCTTATACTGTCAAGGTCAAGCAGGATATCATTTTGTACTCTCAGTAGGGAAGTTTCAGTGCTATGATATTCTTTGTAGGCTGATTGGAATCTTTTTTGGGGATGAACACAACCTCTTGTTTGGAAGAAGTAGCTTTAGAGGAGGAAGAGGTAGTAGACTTGGAGGATGTCACACTGGACGGGACAATAGAAGTATGCTGGGGAAATGATAGTATCACCAGAAGAGCAGCGAAAAGTCACTGGGTGCAGAAGATTTATGTAGCAGATTAGGAATATCCAAGATGTTATCCAGTCCTTAGATATTGATATCCAGCATAAACCCATGAGGAGAGACAACTTTCCCGGGTGTACCATTGTTGGAGAATGGTAGCATTCTGATCACCAACAGGTGGCATGGTGGTTATAAGAACACGAGGACCTATCGAGCGAAGGAGCATTACAGCTTGCATGAAGGTGTTCCTTCCTGTCCAGGCTTTATGAAGCGGTGTGGTGTCAGGCACTGAAATGACCACATCTGTCTTAGAACCGACTTCAAGGTCAAGGCATATTACCCCGATGGGGTCAGATGAAATGGTAGTATTGCAGTCATTTTTCGTTATATTAGAAGCCATCTCCTTGACCCTGAACACATAGAAGGAGGGTGGTCATGAGCGAGGCATATGAACTACCCAAATGCATGATACTTATGAGATCCCAGCTATACACAAAACACCCAAGTCTATGTAGTCACGATACTGAGAGTCGTGGATCTTCTGTGGCAAGTGGTCGCTGGATCTCTGCTTCTCCTGTCTCCAGGTTCTGCTCTCCTTCCTCTGCCGTCTAACAGTTGCGGGGCCTTTTAAAGGATCGCTCTGCATTGTGTGTGGAGCTTGCCTGCGTGGCTTCCTTACGCGACACCGAATGGACTCGTATTGCCTGCGTATCCGACATAGGCTCGTCCGCCTGTACATGATGGACTCGTCCTGCCTGCATATCTGACATGGGCTCGTTCGCCTGCACATGATGGGCTCGTCCTGCCTGCATATCCGACATGGGCTCGTCTGCCCGCACGTGATCTCTCAGTGTGGTGGTTATAGCAATGCATCAACCATCAATAACGTTCGTGATTGTCTATGAATGTCTATATGTTTTCAAGAGTCTCTGGGTGTGTAATCTATATCCTACAATATCACTAGGTACGAAAGAGGTATCCTTGTCAGAGCTGTCTTCAACCTCTGAGGCAGTTGGCAAGTACCTGCTAAGTACTTCTTCCTTTTCAGACAGGAGGGAAGTTGTCCTGGCCAATTCAGATGAGAGTCTAACTCTATCAGTCTCTAATGTTTACCCGGATTCTCCATCAGTTGATAGCTACTACTTGGATACCTGGGGTAACCTCATAGAGATATAGGGAAACGTGCTGGCTATGATTTTGGGGCTAATACCTAGCTGCCTACTTTACCTATCTGAATGGGATCAAGGAGAACTGCAGACTCAGTATTGACAGTGTACTATAGTCGTCTTTATTGGGTGCACACAATATATAGGAAGTAAGAAGTACTGTGTCACCAGTAGGCTTAGTAGATACTGCAGTAGTAGGAAGTACTCTAGGTGGAACCAGGCCAGGTTCCTCCACTGGAGCACTGGTAGGTACAGGCACAGGTACAGGTACAGGTACAGGTACAGGTACAGGTACAGGTACAGGTACAGGTACAGGTACATGTACAGGTATGAACTGTTTTAGATTATTTCAAGTTATATATATGGCTATTGTATTGCTTCACATGTGTTAGGTAAGATCAGTACACAGACCAATCTGCAGGATTATGCAATCCTGCAGATTGAGTTTGACCAACAAATATTATTTAGGTCAGAAGTGGTATAACTTTCCTTGTAAACCCAATAAAATAACGTATATAAGATTTATATCCTTAACAGAGAGGTTTTTTAGGTGTTATGAGCCCTATAAGAGACATAACCACAAGCGTAACCATGTGCCTTATAAGAGACGTAACCACAAGGGTGGTTATGACATGGTTATAGATGTATAGAGAAAAGAATCATCTCAGTAAGAGGTGTTATTTTTTATTTGCTATTATTGTCAAGGCCATAAAGAGGGTGTAGTTTCGGCACAGATAGTGAGAGAGATGTGTTAGATAGGCAGTACAGAAGGTATCTGTGAGGTGTTAACTCACAGATACCCACAATGTGGGTACCGTAGGGAAACTCGTCTCAGCTGTAGAGACGGTAATGACTGTCCCGGCAGTAGAGACAAATCTGAGGATTTAGTCTCAGCAGAGAGACTATTGTTTTTTGGTAGGAGAGAGAGACAGGTAGTGTTCAGAAGCACACTAACCAGCAAGAGGAGGGGGCCCAGTGTATCTGCAGGGAGTAGTCGTGACGCCAATAAGCAAGTCACCAACACTGTGTACCTGAAGGTACAGTCCATAGTCCAGTCCTCATGGCGAAGAAATTTGGTCAGCGGTTGCCAACAGGCTACAAACTGGTCTTTAGAATGATGAAACCGGGCACTGTATGCACTAGAAGGGAGTGGAAGTCCAGTAGATGTTACTTTTGAACTAAAAAGGTAGACTTAGAAAACATTTTTTTTAGCTTTCACAGAGCTTGTTAGAAACATATCTGCTCCACTCCACACATGCTCTCAACATCCAAAATATGAAATGTGATAAAAGGTAGACTTAGAAAACATTTTTTTAGCTTTCACAGAGCTTGTTAGAAACATATCTGCTCCACTCCACACATGCTCTCAACATCCAAAATATGAAATGTGATGGATAATAACATTTGATTGCAAAATTTGGGAATAAAGTAATATATTATGCAAGAAAAGCACTTGAAAACCTCATTTCATGAATACTTTTACAACAACATCAGTTCTTGTCAGGTTCTTTGAGGTCTCTTCTTGCCTGTTATCCTCAGGGAGGCAAATGGAAATCGATTTCATCTTCTCATCAACTGGAGAATCAGCATCAGACTACACATGTACGGCCACGGGCCGTGGCGCAGTTGGTTAGGGCGTCAGCTTATTAGCACCAGTTCCTCTGTGTTGATCCAACGGTCGTGGGTTGTCATGTCAAGGACCTGCGACATGACAATTCAGTGAGGCAGCACTATATCTGCTACAAGTAGGTCCCATCACAAAATAACCGAAATAATGTTGAACGTGATGTAAAACCCCAAACAAACAAACAAACTACACATCTAAGGCATCAGACAATTTCAGCATGAATGCCTGTATAATGTCGTCATGATCCTTCACTGTTTGTAATGCTGTAGCCAGCTCATCTGCAAACACTTCTTTGTCAGCCTCAATACTGACATCCTTGGCCTGCAGCTTTGCTACTAACTTTATATATATATATATATATATATATATATATATATATATATATATATATATATATATATATATATATATATATATATATATATATATATATATAGGTGACCACAAGCTCTGCAGTTCTACGCATACTACAAAGTGGGTAGGCTGGGCAGCCCAAAGAAACTTTGTTCATTGCCCAACTGCCTGTGAGTAAATGCTTAACTGTTGGGATTGGCGGGAAGGCACCAGGCCCCAGGAGAAAAAATAGGAACCCTGAGTTGTTCACAAAGAGGCCACTGTGTCTCTCATCTAACCCCTGTTAAAATCAAATATAAAAGAGACATTTCAATTAACCCATCTAACCCCTGTACCAATCAAAATATTAAAGAGACATTTAAATACAAATAATAAAAAAGACATCCTTGACAGTCTATACCAGTCCATTGAAGTGCACATTTATGACCAGGACACATTCCATTGGTAATTTCGCATGGCTCTTGGTTCAAACAGTGACATTGTCCCTCACAGTTAGGACCAAAGGTCCTGTCTGTACATTCTGTCACTAAAATGTAACTGCTATCAATATTTAAATGAATGCTTTGAATATTACAAACATTTCATGAGTCATGTCAAAATTGGAATGGCCTCAAAGATGGATTTCCATAACAAACAATATTGTAGGATATAGATTACCTACATATAGACTCTTATAAACATATATAGACAATCATAGACATATGTGGATTTTTTAAACATGATACGAATAATAGTACTCACTCTCTTGGCAGTTTGAACCAGTCCATCCTTCTGCACATTTTCCAGGACACATTCCATTGGCACCATTGCACACCTCTTGGTTCAAACAGTGGCATTGTCCCTCACAGTTAGGATCAAATAACCCTGCTGCACAATCTGTCAATAAAATATAACTGTCATCAAAATTGACATAAATACTTTTAGATTATTCATAAGCCATCTGTTAGATTTTTCATCTGTTAGATTTTTTTTACTATGAAGCTGGTTAAGATCAGGAGTTTTTATAAGATAAGCTAAAGTAACACAAATCACAGAATAGACAACCTTGACAATTTTCGCCACTCCATTTCGGTGCACATTCATCATTGGGACATTTTCCATCCTTAACATCGCAAACTGCTTGGTTCAAACAGTGGCATTGTCCCTCACAGTTAGGACCAAATAACCCTGCTGCACAATCTGTCAATAAAATATAACTGTCATCAAAATTGACATAAATACTTTTAGATTATTCATAAGCCATCTGTTAGATTTTTCATCTGTTAGATTTTTTTTACTATGAAGCTGGTTAAGATCAGGAGTTTTTATAAGATAAGCTAAAGTAACACAAATCACAGAATAGACAACCTTGACAATTTTCGCCACTCCATTTCGGTGCACATTCATCATTGGGACATTTTCCATCCTTAACATCGCAAACTGCTTCGTTCAAACAGTGACATTGTCCCTCACATCCAGAGCCAAAGGTCCCAGGCCTACACACTGTAAAATGAATTAAACTGCTTTGAAAACTGGAGTTGACACTTATCAATTATATCAAGTAAACACTAAGACAAATATGTCTAAGGGAAGACTAACAGTGGAAATAAGTTAATAAACAAATACCAGGTTTATATACAGCATAATTGGAATTATCCCCACATGTCTGAGATGCATTGCCTGGACAGGGAGTATCACATAGACCATTATATGATGGGACAGGTTGAGAAGCTGTGAAGTCACTGCAATAACATTCTGATCCAGCCTGAAGATTGGAAAGTGTTATATAAGTTTTATCTCACATTTGTCACATTAATAGAATATTTAGTGGTATGTCACATGAAGTTTATGATAGCTATGATAGCAGAGTGCAGATAGAGAATCTAGACATAGGCTGTATTAATTTCATGATTAAAAAGTTTTGTCTGTGCCTTTCCTTTGTTCCAAACACTATTCCCAAAGCCATGTGCAAAATGTAAATGGAATCTGTTTCCAAACATATGCTGCACTGCTCATCATATTTAAGTTATGACTCAGGTAGAACTTGATCTCCGGCAACTGAGTTTCAATCATACCCCTTTTCAGTTAATATTAGATGTCAGTTTTGTCCAAAGAAAATGACTTGGAAAAATGATGATGTGGAATACACTACGTCATTTGCAGAAGGTCAAATTTAATCAATTTGAAATTACACACATGGATCTGAATCTAGGAAAAATATGTTTTAAGTCCATTTTGCTGATGTCTTTTGGATTAGATTTTAAATGTTTTTCTGGTTCATAGATGATCTTGCATCAGTAGTGTCCATCGTCAGTGGACTCCATCAATTAGGGTTGAAGTGTATATTGATTAAACATTCTCTTTATATTTTCCCTCTTCCGACCAAAAATAAATCCCTAATATCAATCAGAATTGCAGTTTAGTATGTTTACAGAGCTCATTATTAATTGATGAATATCAAGAGGTTACTCATTGTAAAATCACTTCAATATCATCCAATATTATACAACTTGTACAAAAAAGCATCTACATTTTCATAAAAAATTTTCCCATTTTCTCAGCATAATATAGAAAGTAAATGTTGACTTTATCAAGCTAATTTTAACCTGGCATTTAACCATCACCAAGAGTGGCATTGAACACACTTCCTCCTTTGCTTAACAAATATGTGTCAACAACAGGTGCAGATGCTTTCTTTGTCAATGTGGATATGGGTACAACCTAAAAGTTGTTGATGAGTGGGGGACTTTACATTGTAGCCAACCTTTAGACACAATAATGAAATGAAATAATGAAGGAATTGCCTTGTAAGAAAACTAAATTTACATCAGTTTTGTGCTATCTGAAAATATTCATTAATAACACCTATCCTGTTTTAAATGGAACTAGTAGATCACCAAAAGAATTTTTTTCAAACTAGCTAGTTTTATCTCTTACTGGTTTGTGGCCCAATTTTGAATATATAATTGTATGGCATATACACATACCTGATTTGAAATTAAGATTTATTTAATTCAACCATATTGGAAAAACAAAAGCAAAATGTTCCTCTATTGACTACAAAACATCACAACCTTGGAAAATCATGTACTATAATATCTAAGTAAAATTACTATAATTACAGATATTTCAGGTTTGCTAGCCAAAAGTTTTAGATATATTAAATTTTGTAAATAAATAGTACTCGTTAATTTCAAGAAGTTCATTGATGCACTTGCAATGTTATGATGTGATAACCTACCAAAGACATATCTTGATGTTCTTATATTCAAACAATATATTCTTATGATTATAAACAGGTACTTTCACCTCTTACTCTTTCAGGCTGACTGGAACACATTGAATCAATATTAGTAAATATGGTGTTATTTAAATATATATATATACAAACGATATAATCATTTTGATCTGTTTATATTTGAGTTAATATTTTTGATATCAGCAAGGAGTTTATATACAGCAATTTATTCATGTTTGAGAATAATAATAATAATAAAATTTGTATAGCGCTGATACCAGACAAGTCTGTTCATAGCGCTGAAATATCAATAAATCTTATATTTTTGGTTTATATCTGTCGAAAAAATAATTATTACATATTTATCAATATCATAATCCTTTTTTTAGGTAAATCAGTCAAAATATCTCCACTCTTACATTTTTTTAAACAATCAATCAGTCATTTACAGAATTTACTTCTTGATCTACATGTAGATGGAAGTTATGCCACTCTCTGTGTGGCATAACTTGGAGAATGTCTCACATTTACCTCTCATCATTTTCAGACAATGAACATGTTATTTAAAACCTTTATGAAAATACTGTTTCTTTGATGGTTAATCAATAGAATTTAACAAAGTAAAAATATAGATATATGCAATTGTGATAATATATATATACAAAGCTGAATGTTTGGTCCTTTAATTACTTCTCATCTATTAATTTCATTTTCTTTCATTCAGATAAAAAGAGGAATGGGTGGAATCTGATTTCATCGTATTTTGCTTCAAGTAATACAAACTACTTTGTTCCTCTAGTGTCCATGATTGGAAATATCATGCATAACTCACACCAATTTGACTGTCATCACCAATGTAGGCCCAAAACCTAATGGCCCCATTTTACAAAGTAGGTCAATTTATTAATAATGTGCGAACAAACCATCTCCCTCAAATGCAGACATCAAACTAATTTTGACAACAAATAACTAGGAAAAAAACATTCATAAAAAGCATGTGAATGTACATTTGATATAAACAAACAATATGTAATGGAAATTTAGAAGGTTTGTGATTAAAATGAACCCAATTCTGTGATTAAAACAACGAGAAATTGAAATAGGCTTAATGGAATAAGAATGTCTTCATATTATATGTTTGTCTCAGAAATATTTGGAATCAATAATTTGGTTCAGTTGAGCGTAATTTTGAGCCGGATCTTAGTGTTAATAATAATAATAATAATAATAATAATAAAATTTGTATCGCGCTGATACCAGTCAAGACTGTTCATAGCGCTAAGCACAGAACGTGTGTTCTGAAGAGGTGAGTTTTGAGTCTACTCTTAAAAGAATCGACTGTGGTACTACTTCTAACGTTTGATGGTAACGCATTCCAAAGTCTCGGACCTATTGCTGAGAAAGCCCTATCACCTACCGTTTTAAGGCGCATTTTCGGTACACACAGATAGGTGCCATCATTTGATCTAAGGTCTCGTTCCCCTTGTTTGACATGTAATAGATCACACAGGTAAGTGGGTGCCTTACCATTTAATGCCTTCCAGGTCATTAAGAGTACCTTAAATTTTATTCTTGCGTGCACAGGAAGCCAATGTAATTCCCTCAGCTTTTCCGATATGTGGTCGAATTTCCTGAGTTTACCAACAACCCTAGCTGCAGCATTCTGCACATATTGCAGCTTCCTAATTTCCGAATTTGGTAAACCAGCAAGCAATCCGTTTCCGTAGTCTAGCGTAGACGTCACAAATGCATGAGTTAATGTGATTGCTGTCCTTTCATCTAGACAGGGCCTAATGGCTGCTAGGTTCCTAATATGATAATAGCCCTTTTTACACATCTTTTTTATTTGAGTTTTAAGGTTCATTTTTGAGTCTAGAGTGATGCCTAGATCCACAACACTAGGTGATGGTGATATGATTGAGGCTCCTACTCTGACAGATGATGGTAAGTTGGTAACGGTATTCCGTATGTCCGTGCATAATAGCATTTCAGTTTTACTGTCATTTATCTTCATTTTATTTGATATTAAAAAGGATCTGACTTCATCCACACATTTTTCGAGTTTAATTTTGCTCATTTCACCATTTATTTCTGATGAGTGATCGATGGGAATGTAGATTTGCGTATCATCTGCATAAATGTGATAGTTCATGTTGTACTTCTTTAGAATATCCGCCATGGGGGACATGTATATTGTGAACAGTATTGGTCCTAGGACCGAGCCCTGGGGGACCCCATATTTTATCTGTTCATTTGCTGACCTTTGCAGTCCCACCTTAACACATTGTTTTCGGTTTTTGAGGTAAGACTTTATCCAGTCTAGGGCATGACCACTGATATTACACCGGGAGTGTAGTCGATCAAACAGTATATCATGGTCAATGGTGTCGAATGCGGCAGACAAGTCCAGTAGGAGTAGTATGACAGAGTTTCTATTATCTAAACTCAGAAGAATATCATTTTGTACTCTCATTAATGCCGTTTCTGTACTATGAAATTTCTTATAAGCAGATTGGAAGGTGTCCGTTAGTCCGTTTATGACTAAATGTGCCATTAGTTGCTCGGCGACAGCTCTTTCTGTTAGTTTGGAGATGTAGCTGAGGTTTGATACTGGTCTGTAATTTTTTTCTACTAATTCTAGACCCAGCTTCTTCAGGAGAGGTTTAATAATTGCTATTTTCATATTTTCAGGCATATTCGCTTCGGTTAATGATTTGTTTATGATGATGGTGATTATCGGAAGCAGATCATCGATCAGGTCATGCAATAACCAGGCAGGGAGCGGATCCAGTTCACAAGACTTTTTTGCAGCCTTTTTAATTAGCTTCCTGACCTCTTCAGGGGTAAGTGGCATGAATCTGTTTAATTTGGATTGGTTTGCATCCTCTTGATTTTTTGAGCTACAGTCTGGTGGTGTGTAATCGCCAACAGGTGTCGCATCAATATTAAGTCTAATTAAGTCGATTTTCTCAAGGAAGAATTTATTAAATTTGTTTGCTTGCTCCATATCATTATTCGACGGAGGCATAGGGATGTCTTCAGGTTTGTGCATAACCTTGTCGATGACCTTGAAAAGCTTTTTTGGGTCATTTTTATTTTCATGCACCAGAGTGGCAAAATAGTCTGATTGTGCTGATTTCAGCAAAGTATTGTAAGCATTTTTCTTTGTCTTATAAAGGTCTTTATCAATTTGTAGACCAGTCTTGTTCATTTTTCTCTCTAGTCTTCTCTTTAGGGACCGCTCTTTTTTTATGTGGTTATTCATCCAGGGGACATTATTGCGATTTGTTACTTTAGCTGATTTCATTGGCGCATGTTTATCTAGCACCAAGGTCAGCTTTGTATCATAAAAATTCACCAAGTCTTTAAGAGATAGATTTTCCCAATCATCTTTAGTTTGGAGAACAGATCTGATGTCAGTTTTCAGGGCATTTATGTCCATGTTCTTGAAATTTCTGTAGCAAATTGGTTTTTTGGTTGGTTTTGGGGGATTTATATCCAGTTGGAGTAGGATCACTTTGTGATCGGATATGTATTCATCCACTTTAGGGCCTTTTAGATATTTGTTATTTTTAAAAGACATCACTAAATCAAGAGTGTTTCCATGTCTGTGAGTGGGCTCTTTTATCCATTGGGTCATATCGAATGTTGACAGAATGTCATTAAATTTAACAACATCTGGTTTTCTTGGCTTGTTCATGTGAAAGTTGTAGTCACCTAGGAAAAGAACCTCATGGTTAAATGACCCATAATGAGCAATCAGTTGTGTGAACTCATCATAGAATTGTGAGTAGGTATACATATTTCCACCAGAGGGCTCTGGTCTATATATGGTGTTAATGGTTACATGTTTACTCTTAATATGTAAAGAGCTTTCCATTATCTCCATTGTGCTGACTCTTGGTGGATTTAGCCTGTTGGTTTTAAAGGGGATTTCGATTCGGTGAAGGAGTCCCAAACCGCCTCCGTTTCTTCCAATTCTAGGAAAGGAATGGAACCTGTAACCTCCACTTTCAAGTTCATTTTTAATTCGTTCATCTCCCGTCTCATGCAGCCAAGTTTCAGTTATAAAAAGCGCATGTAGATTTTGTTCTTTCATATAGTCTTTGACAAGTAGAATCTTATGCGAAATGCTTTGTGTATTACAGGACCCAATGTTTATTTGCGAAAGTTTATTTAACAACTTCTTGTTTTTTAGATTTCTAGTGTTTCCCGTCTTATATGCATTTTGATGTGTGACATTAAGATCCGTGGAAGCTACGGGATTCCCTTTCTCCTGGCTCATTGATGAGTTTATCAATGGGGGAAACCCTAGACCATAATATGCTCTCTTCGCGGAGCCGCCAATCACCGTGCTTGTGGGCGTGGCTTCAAAGTTGTCGATTTGCGAGTTTAAACTGTCATAAGTACCAGTTATGGTTCGCTTTGTTGAACTTAGCTGCCGCATTTCCATGTTTTGCTCGCTTGTAATGAGTATTATGTTATTTTGTTTCAGAAAACATTCAACTGTGAGCAGACTTATATGCATGTTTTTTAACGGAATTATTTTTTGTTTCTGCGTTTCAGGTTTGTGATTGTTGTTTTGTGTCGTTTCAGTATTTGTCTTCAGAATATTAGATACTAATGCACTATCTGACAGACTATTTAGTGGTACAAGCGCTATAGCATCTTGGTAGATGCCATGGAAAATTGGAAGCGTAAGTATGTTGTTATTTTTTAAATAATTGTTAAGAATTAAGTTTAGGTAGGTATTTGTTCTTTCAATTGAGCATAGTTTATCTATATAATGTAGACTTATTTTGTGTAGATCCACACAGTTACATTTGTGGGTGATGGTTACTTTTTTAAGGTTGCAAAATAAATAAGCAAATTGAGTGTGACAACAACCATTCATTTCCATATAATCTTTTATTGAGTTCTTGATATATTGAACTATGTGGTCATATTTTAGTACATCATTGTTCTTACAATTAATATCAATGCTACATTTATTCGATTCTATATGATACAATTGACTTTTGATAACATCCTTTTTATTTTTGCACTTCCTACATCTGTATGTTTCTATTCTCACACCTGTACCACTTGGATAATGTCAAAACTTTTTTGGTTTCTTTGATTTCCTATAGCTAGGAGGAGACCTACTGGCCATGGCATCCCTAGCATCCCTCACATCCCTTGGTGCTGCTCTGCGGTTTCTGCCTTGGATGTGCTGATACTCTGCATCATGCAGATACGCACACTCATCACCGTTCTTGCAGTGTCCCCTCTTATAATGGATGCAAGGTTCATAGGCTTTTGGCTTAGGTTTAGGCTTATCTGGTCCCTCATTTATTTTGTCCCTGATCAGCACTATGGCTTTGGCGATGCCAATCGGGGTTCCTGTAATCACTATGTGTGCTGTCTTGGTGTTTTTAACCACTGTGTCCACCTTTCTGAGGATTGTTGATGATTCACTTTCCATCTTCTTTATTGTCGCACCTTTCAGGCCGATTAACGCAGCTGCCATGTCATTTGGGATATCAGTGCGTACCACTTCTTCGGGATAGTCTGAGTCATTGAACCCGAGACCACCTTCAGCAACATCAGACTCAGACTCAGAGTCTGAGATTACATTAACTGAAAAGCTGTCCCTGGTCATTTTTAGACGGCCAGCTATGCTAACTGACCACGTGTAGAAGGGCTTTTCTTGCAGCCTGTGATCTGTAGCTGATATGACCACACTGCTAGTAGAAGGCTTGGTTATTGACAGTGGTGTGATCAATACTAGGATCTTCCCAGTGCATCTGTATTGAGTCAGACCCTCATTCAACAATGTGTGATTTGATATCCACGAATAGTCACAGTTCATGGAGATTGGTGGGACCTGGCATAAGAATACATTACACGTGACCGATCTGGCCAGATCTTCCACCGCCTCCACCAGTGCCAGTCTAATCATGATTCCGTCACCGCCATCACATATTTCTTTGAGACCTAGACAGATCACAACCGCTGAGTAAGTAGCTAGTTTACCTCTAAAATCACTGTTTTTTAGTGAGTTCTTGAGATCATTGACACTGGATATGGAAGTTTCGATTTCCGTCTTCCGGTCATCCCTCACCGATAACTCCTCCATCCCTTTGTAGGTGTCATCTAGAATATATAGGACACGATCCCTGGTGTCAACCACGGGCTCTAGTGTCTGAACTCGCCCCTTGGCCAGTGCATCGATTTTTGTCTCTAGTTCATGATTCTTTTCAGACCTTTCAGTGATAGTTGTCGCCTGATTTTTTATCAGAGTGTCTTGTTCCTTAATCTTTGACTCTAGAGCTAGTTCGTTTGAGCGATATTCGTCTAATCTTGTGGTATTATGGTCAAGTTCTCTCCTCAGTTCTACTACTACCTTTCTCTCCCTATCGAGTTCGGTCAGTAGGGTGGCGTTTCGTTCTTTCTCACGCTCTAGTTGTCCCCTCAAATCATCTAGTGGTTGTTCCGTCATTGATTGACTCCTACCTGCCCCTAGTTGTAGGATGGGGGCCTGAAGGACAGGCGGCTTCAGCACTAGTGGCTGGGCGAAGCATGAAGGCGGAGAGGATGTTGGACTGACCTCATCGTCCGCCCAGTCCTTTGGAAGGGAGCGCCTGGCATCCCTTGCCCTCGTCTTAGGGCCAGTCTTTCCTACTGATTTTGCCGCCATCTGTGAACAAATTGAAGTTACATTAGTATTTGTACCATTTCTACTTTTTTTCTTTTGCATATATTCATTTATGATTTGCACAGGGATATTTTCTTCTGGCTCAATTGTATAGTCTCTTTTATCAAAGTTTTCCCACCATACTTTATAGAACCTAGATTTCTTTTTTCTATGGTAAAAATCAGATAATATATGCTTAATAATGTATGTTTCCTCTTGTTTATTTCCTGTACCCTCAGGCACTGCCCGTTTGATTGTGGCGCCCTCTGGCTTCTTTCCCACCAGTGGCTTTGTGTTATCATTTCTGGACATATTTCTATATATATCACCAATCAAAATATTATGTTGATTTGGTGTCTTTTATTCTATTTTTTAACTCCAATCAAAAAATTACGTTGATTGGTTTGCAATTTTTCTTTCCTTTTCCTTCTCTCACTATCAATCAAAAAATTACGTTGATTGGTATGCGAGTTTTCTTATTTTTTTTCACTATCAATCAAAAAATTACGTTGATTGAAGTTTCTTTACAATATCAATCAAAAAATTACGTTGATTGACTTGTTTCCCCTCTAATATCAATCAAAAGATTACGTTGATTGATATATATTCTACTTTGTATGATCAATCAAAAAGAGTTTTAACTTTGATTGCTCGTAGAATTTTCAGAAAATATTCAACCAAAAAATTACGTTGATTGATATATTTGTTTGTGTATATTTTACATACACTCCTGCACAGATTTTAGTCGGTACAGGTAATAGACGCGTAGGTGGTATCGAATAATTTAATCAAACCGGTTATGCGATTACTTTGTAAGAAGATTTAACAAAAGGAAAATCTTACCGTTTTCGTATTGATAGTATTCGCTGAAACTTTACACCGTACTTTTGTATAATGAATGAATGAATGAATGGTTGCTTAGAGGCACATCAACCACTAAGGTTATTTAGTGCCTAAAAATGGTAAAAATGAATGAATGAATGGTTTCACATTGACACAATAAAGTGCCAAAACAGTAAAAATAGAAACGTAATATTGACTAGAAACAAAATGTAAATGTTAATATAATATGTAGATAACACAAGAATTTATCAACAGCATTTATATAATATCAATCAAATATAATAAATATGTATAATTTGTTTAAAAGACTTTATCAGTATGATGTTTTGCAGTTCTTGATAAATAAGTCAATGACATAAATAAACAAAAGCTCTGCCCTTAAAACTGATTATAAAGTCCTATGTGAGTTAAAAACGATACTATCACAGAAGTATCTACAAAATTCTCGAACGGTATCATAGACTTTGTACATATGAAAATAAAGTATCAAATAACGTATGTAAATCTTGTACATTAAAATATTGAGTTCTTATAATATCAAAATCGATACACTCAATTAAAATATGTTTAATAGTCAAAGCCCTTTGACAACCAATACATTCCGGTTGATCTTCACCTTTAAGCAGATAACAGTGCGTCAAATGACTATGACCTATTCTTATACGGGTTAAAACTGACTCTTCTCTACGGTTAATTCTAATAGCACCTTTAGTTTTGCCAAGAACGGGCTTAATTTCATGTAATTTATTAAAAATAGCTTCGTTCCAGCGCAACTGCCATTTAGAACGTAAAAAAACAGTAATATATTTCTTAAACTCTGTATATGGAATAAGTAAATCTATTGGGCGTTTGTCCAATGCTGCTTTGGCAGCTTGGTCAGCGGCATCATTTCCATGGATTCCAATGTGACTGGGGATCCAATAAAAACGAATTTCTTTATTTTCATATGTACAAAGTCTATGATACCGTTCGAGAATTTTGTAAATAAAGGGATTTTTCCAATCCTTTGCTTTCAATGCTTGTAAACAAGACAAAGAATCAGAAAAAATTAAAAATGTCTCATGTGGAGAAGTCTCCACATGATCCAAAGCAAGGTACAAAGCATGTAGTTCTGCAGAAAAAATCGATGATTTATTTGGCAGACGTTCTGAATAAATATGATTGCCCTTAACAGCAGCTGCAGCAGCCTTCTCATCGTCAAATGATCCATCAGTGTATATACACTGATAGCCAGTGAAAATAGATTTAATTTCTTTATATCTATTTATATAAAGGGATGGATCTGTTGAGCATTTCTTTAATTCTGACATGGCTAGATTAATATTTAAAGTTGCATAGGTCCATGGAGGTGTTTCTGGATATTGAAATTTAGCTACCTGATTCGGATTTAAATTTAAAGATTGTAAAGATTCTTTAATGCGAATGCCAAAAGTCGGTATTGTAGTTGGTTTATTTTCAAAAAGATCAACATAATTTGGATTGAATATAGCATCATGTACAGGATTGTCTGGACAAGCAGCAATTTTTGCAGCATACTGAAGGGCAAGTTTTTCTCTTCTTAAATCAAGAGGCAGTTCATCTGCCTCTACTGCCAAGCTATCTGCAGGCGAGGTACGAAATGCACCAAGGCATAGTCTTAACCCTTGATTTTGTATAGGATCGAGCATTTTAATATACGATGGACGTGCTGATCCATATACCATACACCCATAATCAAGTTTGGAACGTACCAGTGCTCTATATAATTGTAATAAAACATTACGGTCCCCTCCCCAATCGGTATGAGCGAGAACCCGTAATAAATCTAATGCCTTCTGGCATTTCTTTTTTACATATTTAATATGAGGGATAAAAGATAGTTTTCTATCAAATATAAGTCCAAGAAACTTGGTTTCTTCGACAACAGGGATTTGAGTTTGGCCAAGGTGTAGATCAGGATCTGGGTGAGCCTTCCACTTTTTACAAAAGTGCATACATACGGTCTTTTTCAAAGAAAACTTAAATCCATTGTTATCAGCCCATTCTTGTAATCTATTTAGGTGTTGTTGAAGCTGTCGTTCTATTGTATGCATGCTTGCTGACCTGTAGCTTAAGTTGAAATCATCAACAAAAAGTGAGCAATCTGCTCCAGGCCTCATACAATCTACAATGCTGTTAATTTTAATAATAAAAAGGGTCACTGATAATATACTACCCTGTGGAACACCCATTTCCTGATCAAAAGCATCAGAAAGTGATGCACCCACTCGAACTTTAAAATGTCTGTTTGATAGAAAATTTTGAATAAAAAGGGGTAAACAACCCCTTAATCCCATATCATATAAATCACTCATTATTCCATATTTCCATGTGGTGTCGTATGCTTTCTCTAAATCAAAAAATATACTTACCACATGTTCGCCTTTTATAAAACCCTCTCGTATAAACGTTTCTAAACGTACCAGATGGTCAACAGTACTTCGCGTTTTTCTAAAACCACTCTGTGCAACAGAAATATAAGCCGTAGTTTCTAAAAACCAAACTAAACGCTCGTTAATCATTCGTTCCATTGATTTACAAATACAACTTGTTAACGCAATGGGACGATAATTATTTGAATCTGACGAGTCTTTGCCAGGTTTGGGAATAGGAATGATAGTGGCTTCACTCCATGAAGGAGGAAAATTACCACTTTCCCAAATATTATTAAAAATATCCAAAAGATGCCCAAGTGTTTGGTCAGGGAGGTGTTTGAGGATTTGATAGTGTATATGATCAGGTCCAGGAGCGGTATCATGGGATTTATCTAAAGCAAGTTTTAAATCTGATATTGTGAATGGCTTATTATATTGTTCCAAGTTATTAGATATGAAATTTAGTTGGTTTCTTTCTTTTCTATTTTTTATTTGTTGAAATTTGGCAGAATAATTATTGGATGAGGAATTCTTGGAAATTGTTTGACCTATTGTGTTGCCTATTTCGGTGGGATTTGTAATTAATTGGCCATTATGATTTAGATGTTTGATCCTTGCTCCACCTCCCTTCCCAGTAATTTTACGCACCATCTCCCAGCATTTTTTAATTGGTGAACGTGTATTTAATTTAGAAACGTAATCTTTCCAACTTTTTCTTTTGCTTATTTTAATAATATAACGGGCTTTAGCTCTTTTTATACGAAATTGGTGCAAATTATACTGAGTTGGCTGTCGATTAAATATTTTTAAAGCTTTTTTCCGCTCCTTGACAGCTTTTTTGCACTCATCATTAAACCAGGGTTTTTCTTTAATTTTAGAATTTGGCTTTGATTTGGGAATACACCCATCAGCAATATCATACAATGTATCCGTAAAAACTTGAAGAGGATCATTTACGTTGTTAAAAATTTCTGGAGTTATTTTATTAAAACAGGATGACTGAAATTTTGCCCAATCGGCTTGATGAAATTTCCACTTAGGGATTCGTTCGTCTAGTGGAGGAAAATGGTTATTTAAAATAATGGGGTAATGATCACTACCCCATTGATCTTCCTCTACTTCCCAGGAATAGTCTAAAAATAAATTTGGAGTGCACATGGAGAGATCTATTGATGTTAAAGAGCCTGTAGCAGGATGTAAATATGTTGGAGAATCGTTATTCCAAAGGCACAAACTATTGTTATTTAAGAAATCTTCTATTATACGTCCTTTGGCATCAGTATTATTTCTGCCACCCCAAAGATAGTTGTGAGCATTAAAGTCACCAACTAACATATATGGTTGTGGCAGCTGGGTTATTAAATTATTTAAATCTGCAATATTAACTGGCTCACTAGGTGGTAAATATATTGAACATATAGTTAATGTATTGTGCAGGGTAACCCTGACTGCAGAAGCTTGTAAATTAGTATTTAATGTTACTTTACTTTGGGGTATACAGGATTTAACAAAAACAGAAACTCCACCATGTGCTCGGTCCATAATGTCAATTGAACCGACTTTATTATAAATCACATATCCCTTAAATGTTGTGGAATCATCTTTGAATTTAGTTTCTTGTAAACAAATTACAGATGCATTATATTTCTGGGCTAATAACTCCAGTTCTGGCCTGTTTGCCTCAAATCCTCTACAATTCCATTGTATGATATTGCTGATAGCCATATTAAAAATAATGAGTATAAATATAGGATTTAACATAATCATTTGTTAGGTTTACGATTATGTTTTGACTGAACAGGTGTAAAATGTATATCAGAAGGATCACCTGTATCCATCCTTTCTAAGGATTTAGTTCTATTTATTTTACTTTTGCTTTGGTCTTTGATTTCTTTTTTGTCTGATTTATTAACTGGTCTATTGGTATTTACGTTTTTATTACTAGATGATGTGGAGGGAGTCTGTGAAGAGGTTTTAGTCGATGTTATTGTTGGTGTTATTGTTGGTAGAGCTATTGCTGGGGTAGTGGATGCAGGAGTCTGAGTAGATGTTGCCGAAGATTTGGAAGTTTTTGTGAAAAAGGAATAATTTTTGTCATTAATTGGCCATGTAATTTCAGTCTAAATTGCTATTGATTTAGTCTCTTTGTTCTTTAAAGTGCTAGCATAGGATGATTTTGTTGTGTTAAATGATTCTACACGCTTACGTGCCTCTGGAAAAGATATGTTTTCTGTGTGTCGTATTCGCTGAATTTCCTTCTCTTTTAAAAAAGAAGGACAATTCCGCGAATATGATGGGTGATCGCCTTCACAATTCACACATTTGACATTTTTTGATAAACAATCTTCTCCATTATGTTGGGCAGTACACTTTGGGCATGTTACATTCCCTTTACATCTGTCAGATCCATGTCCATATCTCTGACACTTGAAGCAGCGCAGAGGGTTTGGAATAAAAACATCAACTCTGACGTTCAAATATCCAACCTTAATAGATGTTGGAAGCTGCGCCGCTTCAAATGTCAGGATGAATGTATTTATTGGAACTTTTGTGCCATCCTTTTTAATATAAATTCTCTTGCAATGGACGACATCCTGATCTTTCAATTCATTGGCTATTTCTTCTTCGGAAACTCCCGCTAAGTCGGGGCATCTGATAACACCTTTCTTGTTATTTAGGGTTTTATGGGCCGTTATTGAAACTGGGACTGTGGCCAACATTCGGCATCTTAGGAGATTTTCCGCATGGCTTTTTCTTTCCACCTCAATCAACAGACGACTTCCCATTTTTTTCACTGTTTTGGGGACCCCGGCAATGCCTTGTATCCCCTTTGCAATTGCAAAGGGGGACATTTTAGCCAGGGTATGTTCACTGTCTAAACTTTCTGCCACCAAAAATCTGGGCCATTTTTCTTTAATTGAATCATCATCGCTGTCAGTTTCATTCCTTGGTCTTTTTTGTTTTTGTGCCATATGTGTTTTGTTATTTTTCATCAGCTAGGTCCCCTACCCACCACAGAGCCCAACAAGGGGACGCCTTTCTGGGCCGGTAACTCCAAGCCCTGACGCCTTGAGGATACCCAACATGACATACTCTTAGAATAAAAACTCCATCCTTTCGAATCTTATTTTTATCCCTCTATTGACCCAATCAGCAGTAATCTCCTTTCAGCAAATATTTATCAAAAATTTTTAAAATTATTCCTAAATTTCAAACATATAAATTATCATTAATAAAAATCAAATATCCAGAATATAAGGAAATATACTACAAGCCGGTTAAATCAGACCCAGGTCTAATCTGATCTGCCCGTCTGGTGAACATCTGGATCCAAGACAGGCGTGTTGCAACTGGACTGGTATTACTGCCAAACCAGCCCAGTGCTCAACCCGTCAGGATTCCATATCCTCCCGACACGGGTCGCATCCCACGGCAAACAGGACGCCCCTTTAGTCGCCTTTTACGACATGCTGGGGGGCAGTGGGGCTATTCTTTAATCCCCGCACCCACAGGGGCGTACTTTTGTATAATGTCTACGTCGTAGCTTTACTATGATTATTTCCAATATTAGATTTTATCCTATACAATAATTCGATTTTCCGTATTTGATATGATAGTCTTTGTTGGTTGAGGGTCAAAGCCGCACTGAGGTAATTTAGCGGTTTGCCCGGTTGACACTTATTTGAAAAATTGAAACGAGTTATTCGAGTTATTTCTACCTGAGTCGCGAGAATCAGGTAGAGCAATTCGACAGTTTGATTTTGATGATAGGATTTTCAGAAACTGACCGCTGAAAACCCGTAATCAGAACAACTCAAAATAACAGCGCTACCTTAAAGGATCGTTAGATGCTTAAAGATTAAATCCGCTGTGAAATCAAGTAGCATTAATGGCGGCAAATTCAAAATGTGTATACACAGGTAAACACAGGTAAAGAAATTGCCTTAAATCAGTCAAAAAAGATTTGATCAGATCCAAGAAAACTGCTCGCACGGGTCGAGTAGTGAAAACAAGTCAATATACGCGGGTAATAATTTGATTATTCCGAGAAAACAACCGTTTAGGAAGTTTTTTTGATGAAGAAGAACGAGTCCTCACCAAAAACACAACCGACCACCTCGACGCATGCGCAATTCAAGTCGAATGGAACCTGTGTCTGGTGTTATCATTAGTATGTCATGATAATCTAGCCTTGGAGTCTGCTCACCATTGGTATCAAGGCATGCTCAGAACCTGAGTTTGGCCTGGAACCTGTGTCTGGTCCAGAACCTGTGTCTGGCCCAGAACCTGTGTCTGGCCCAGAACCTGTGTCTGGCATGGAACCTGTGCCTCTGGCCAGGAACCTGTCTGGCCAGAAACCTGTGTCTGGCCCATTAAGGCAAGCATAGGAGCTTGGTTCTGCCTCCTGGTGGTGTGCAGGATGTGGGGCCTTACAGCAAATCTACACACTGATTTTTGCAGGGGTAGTCATTATAATAAGCATTTATTTCAGGAAATGAAACATATCATTAATTTTCCTCATTAACGTGTTGAACAGCAACTTTTCATATCTTTTCAGCCAGATACCCTAACATCACAAAATATATAAATATAAATCTTATCGTGATAATATTTGCAATAATAATAGAATGCGTGACACATACTTTCAAAGCTGCATGTTTGTTCATTTTATGACATCTTGAGATACAGATATCAATTGTCATAATATTGACATTGATGTCCTCATTCTCATCTTGAATTTGTACATCAATTGAAGAGAAACATCCTAAGTATCGATCATCATCTGGAGCTGTTTGAAATAATAATATTATGCTATATAATTGCCTATAGTGTTCATCAACTACAAAATGTATATCAGATTATATAATAAGGAATTAGAGTTGTGAAGTTAAGTAAAAAAGCAGAAAATACATATAAATTACTAAGTAAGTTTCTTACTTAGTACGGTATGGTAGACACTAATGTACTGTGCATCTTTAGATGACAGACTTCCACACACTTGAGAAATAGGACCACTACACTTAGAATTACATCCAAGAGAAGATTTTCCAAAGTAGTCATATTCCCTGTTACCACAGAAACAATATTTGACTGCCTGAAACATATAATTATCGTAGAGGCGTGTTACTGAAATTTCTGGATGAAAATGATTTCTGTCCTGAAACCATGCATAATTAATTATCTGAAGAAATTCATATTTCCCTCATCTTTACTTACCACCAAGTGTCTTCAAGACAAAGATGCATACATGAAAATGAGTCCCATGAGTTGAATATGGCAAAAAGATTGATAAACCAATTAAAAAGATTTTGCTCTTTACTGTGAAAATCACTATATATAATAACAAGATTCACAGAACCATCATTATACTATGTGGCCTTAGTAGAATGTTAAACGATGGAGTATCGCCATAACTTGCACATAACATATTTTATTATATTAATATATATTATTATATTATTAAATGTTTTTGATTGATTACATGTGTGCAAACCTAACTGTGAATTGTTTCCCAGTTTCATGGGATTTTACTGAATGATAACAATGGTTAAAATAAGTTAACATTTAGAATCCAGTACAATACTGACAGGTGAGTCAGTTAACCAACACGTTATATAAAAAGCTGGCTGTTCAATGGCATGTATTCAGTAGCCAACCACCAGCGAAGGGTACAGACCCATGAATGATTTACTTGCCATCCTATCCTGTTTTACAAGCAGTATGTAGCAATAATAAGGGGAATATGGTCATGTTGAATCTAAACTGCAGTTAATTGCTACTGTTAGTTTGCACAAGATTATATTTTATATTATTATTTGTATTTGATTTATGATGTGTTTGTAGTTATACTAAGGTATTAAGAGATATGCTGCTTAATGCATTTACAAAAGGTAAAACTACTTGTTGATAAAAAAATTATTCGCAATTTACAAATCTGACAAATTTGCCATGTTAAAGAGAGGTTTGATTGTGTTTAAACCCTGCTAAAGGATAGAAGGAGTCATGCACTTGTGGCCTGCCACTGGGCCACCACCTGAGTTGATATGAGCCTTTCTCCTTTCAGCAGGTGGCACATGCAGGCTTGCTAGATGCACAGGTTTCTTGGTCAAACAAAATATATACATGTTACTGGACAGGTGTGCTTCTTTTATATTGTAAGGAACATTGGGTATCTGCCTGGAGCCTGCCTTCTTTAGGCAGATCACTGTTGCTCGATGCCAAAAGCCAGGGGTGGTCCCACTGGCAGAGGTCATCTCCCTAGCCAGTTGCTATTGGCTGCAGGTCACAACTTCTGAAGTCTTCAACAATTGGTTTTCCCTCTGATTCATTTTCAAATTGTTGCCACTTGCACATCTGCAAGCAGTGCAAATGACCAATGTCTATGACCAGTACAGTAAGTAGGGCAAGTGTGCTCAATCCTTTCATCGGAAGCTTTCATCGACAAGAGCACCCTCTAGGAATAGCCTCCTGCCCTAGCTTTTAGTGGGAAGCCATGGCTGACTGAGAGTTCACTGACATTTTGCTGAACAAAGCTCTCTATGGAGTCAGGATTCACTAAGATGGACCTCATCACAGGTTTGTTGGCAGAAATTGGCCATTTGCACTGGAATATGCCTCAGAAGTAGCACAATTTATACACATGAAATTAGCTTCCAACCAGGAAGCTTGTCATTCACCTACGCATGTACATGTAGGGTGCATTAAGTTATTAGTAAAGTGAGAGGAGTTATTGTATTGTGAGCAGTGGTCATTATTATATATCTTTTAATTATTGTATTGTATTATCATCAAATATATGGCTTTATATAATTATGATAAAGCATTTCCCCATACTTAAATGCATGAATTGTTAACTCTCTAACCAAATTTAGATGTATGGCATAATCCCTCATTAATAAAGTAGAGATTCCCAAGGAGAATAAGAGGTTGACACCAAATGGCATATTTGATTTGTTTTATCATGTCTATCATATCAATGCAAATAATATACCCTCTAAGCTATCTTTGCATGCATACTGATGACGGGGGTATATCTCTTACCCAATGTGGAGGTAATTATTAGGTCAAAAAGCCAGTTGTTTATAAAAAACCCTCCTTACTTGCCCAAAAATAGGTAAATATATTATTTTTGCAGTTTAGAAAAGCAAGTAATTCTATTTTGCTCCTTTTTATTATAGAATGTATGTATTATGTATTTTGATAGAAATATTGACATTGCATACAACTCACATAATTGTGTTAAAATTAAGCTCATATTATGCAGATAATAACTCAAAAAAATACATACCAGTCCAGCATATTTAAAGAGCTTTGTTTTACATGCATCTATGCAGATATCCACAGTCAGATCTGACCTACTCTCAAAAGGCCACCAGGGAAGAGCATAGACTTGGTCTGTGGTGCCCTGACGAGCATCATAACACCCAATGAAACGAGAATCCTGGGGCTCTAATGTAGAAATGTATATTTAAATTAAATTTTTCCCATGCATATGGCCAATCTGAAACCATGTCCCTTTGCTCCTAGCAATGGACCATTTAAAACAATAACTTAATATGGCAACAATTGAAAATGTTTTTGCGACCCTTGCAGCAACTATGGCCATATGAGGTCGACTTTGGAGCCTTTTAACCAGTGTGAAAGTAACACTGCTGGCAGTGGGAATCGAACCCACCATCTCCCGTCCTCCGGAAACGATTGATTTTTAACCACATTAAGAATATTTCAGAAAACAGCTTAAACACAGATTGGATCTATGTCATCAACTATGTCAAGTATTCAAGATCAGACATGCTTAAATGGCCATATTAAGGATTTTTGGTAAATGATATCTTGCAGACTTGTGATGTTTGTTCAAGATAATACACATTCAGAAGTGCAATCCCATCATTGTAAAGTGAAATCTAAATATTTTTCATCTGCTAATATTTTGTAGTTGGTAATTAAAGAATTTAGGGTAACATGACAATAAGGCATCAACATTTATTTAATTCAAATTTTGAAAGTGTCAACTATAGATTAAATAAATCAGATAAAATAATGTCTCTAAAACCTCGCATTTGATGTGTTGGACTGTCCATCCAACCATTATTTGCATGATTAGATTTTACAATGAAGAAGAACGCTGTTCCTGTACCAATGTTTATTAAAATAATATTTTGTATAGGGATCTGAAATTCAGATTTGTTGCTGCTGGATCAACCAAACAAAACTAGATAAGCAAAACCAAATTTTAATCTTCCAAAATATATAATTTGATTTCTTTTTATACTTGTTTCAGGAAACATACAGTACTTATAATGATGAAAAACTTGCAAAAAGTAATATTAATGGTAGGTTATATATATTTTGGACATGGTACAATGGACAACTGTGGTGTCATAATAACGTTTTTGTCTGATACTGATGTGGAAATGAATATGATAAACAGTGAAAGTGATGTTCGTTTTCTTTTGTTAAATGTGACAACTATTGATAAAGAAGAGTATACCATCTTTATAATATATATATTTGTTTGTTTCATGACGTGTACTCCCCTTAAGAGAAATCAAGCACTTTCTCAACCAACATTCGGCCATCTTGATTTCTGTTATGAGTGAACTCATTGAGTACATATTAACACATTAACTCCCTATGAAATTAACATCCTACCGGACTACTTTCCATATGACTTCTCCAGAAAAATGTGCAACACTCCAGTAACTGATTTTCTTTGGCTAATTTCAATTCTCTGTTTTATGTGTTCGAGTTAAATGTATAAAATGTGTATGGACATTATATGACACACCTCATATTCAATATAAATCATAACATGCTAACCTTATATACCTACCTACAGAGAATCAACTAGAAAATGGTTAGATTTAAATGAGAGATGAGTTATAGATATCTGTTTCTTTTTATCGATTTGCATTACTATTGATATCATCTTAGACAAACATATTTTTGGAAAATTTTACTCTACAAATTTAATTTAGGCTGTTGTGTGAAATAACGGAATATCCCTTTATAAAAATAACTTGATCAAGTGATAAAGATGTTGACTATTTGTGTGATTTACCAGTGAGAAGTTCAAATCTTACTAATCAACATGGCTCAGTGGGTAAGACATCTGTCTCCCATGCTAAGGGTCTGGGGTTCGATTCCCACCGGGAACAAAATATTTTTTTTTATTCATGCTGAAACTGAAATCTTCATTTTGCACATCAGAACATATAGAATTGAAACATTTTTTATTTTAATAGAAATTATAAAAAATAATGACGATACAATAAACAAAGGTGAAATCTTCAAAGGTGAAATCTTCATGTTGGGGTCTTTTTAGAGCAGAATGAAAGTCAGAACACATAAAATGTGTTTTTCTTTTGTTTTTTCTTTTTTTTTTTTCTTTTTTTTGGCAAATGGAGAAAATACAAAAAAATAAAATAAAATGTCTTTATTAGCAAAGAAATGGAACAATTTCAATTTTCATACAATGCTGTGACTCCAAGTTTTCTACAGTATTGATACAGGGTGATACATGGCTCAGTGGTTAAGATGTCTGTCTTATATGCTAAAGGTCCAGGGTTCGAATCCTGGTTGGGAAAAGTATTATTTTCATGCTGAAGGTTAAATCTTAATATTGGGGTTCTGTTTGATATGTACTTCAGGAAACATAAATTGATTTGTCTATTGCAAATGCAGAAGAATATAAAATAATAAAAATGATTTGATACCCCCCAAAAAATGAAATCTTTATATTGGAGTTCTTATTGAGCAATTTGCATATCAGAAGAATATAATTTTTATTATTTTATTTTGCAAAGATAGACAATATAAATAATACTGACTTTATATAGTGAACAAATATAAAATCTTCATACTGGGGTAATATTTGAGCAATATGCATGTCAGAACATATAGAATTGAATGTGTTTTTTGCCAACATAGAAAATATAAAAAATAGTAATTATATGCAGAAAACAAATATGAAATCTTCATATTCCAATTTTATTTCAGTTTAGAAAAAAACGAATTATAACAAGGATCCAATTTCAAGAATTTATTGTAGACTTTAAACTTCGAGTAAGTTGATCATGAGGCCAACCTTGAGCATCTCTGAATAAATCCAGTGCGATGCAATAGTTCCCAATGTTTCAGCATTATTATGTGTCTCACAGGTCTGATGATATGCTTTGACCTTTTCTCATGGCAGGATTGCTCACTCAACATTTCGCCTGGATCCACATTTAAAAATAAACATGGACTGTACCTATCTAAGGTGTTGTTACAATTCATTAACGCTTAAAACATACCTGCAAACAATGCTCATTCTCAAATACATTCAATCAGATTGGTATATTATATATTCCAAAACAATTTTCAAGATCTTCAAAATGTGTAGTTGTCAATATTTGACCATATCAGTCACTGACAGGATGGAAATCAACAGGTCACATGTCACCTGTATGTGCATTTCTCTGTTGTCCAGTGAGATCAGCCAACAATGCATGTACTCATATGTGCAAAGATCACCTATTGGAAATGGTGTTGATACCTCTAAAATAGTTCTCTAGTTTCACAGTTGTTTAAACACTACTAACAATATAGAAGTATAATTTCTATATTTGAAATAAATTCAAATATTGCAATCATTATTTTAATTGTCAAATAAAACCAGAATTTGAATTAAGAAACATGTGTAGTAATAATGATCAGATGTGTGTACAGTGATTTGCCCACTATTTTTGACATGTGAAAGTGACGACACACCCCACTAATCTGAGTACTAATCTCAGTAAGCAAGTGTTCCCAGCAGGACGCCAGCTCATATTTTCTCTAACTACGGTACCCTTACCTGAGACTTTCCTCTTTTTGTCAGGTATGTTGGCTTAAGGGAAAAACACGTAATGTGTTTGGGGTTTACATCACTTTCAACATCATCTCAGGACGCCAGCTCATATTTTCTCTAACTACGGTACCCTTACCTGAGACTTTCCTCTTTTTGTCAGGTATGTTGGCTTAAGGGAAAAACACGTAATGTGTTTGGGGTTTACATCACTTTCAACATCATCTCAGTCATTCTGTGATGAGACCTCCTTGTAGCAGATATAGTGCTGCCTCGCTGAATTGTCATGTCGCCGGTCCAGTCACATATTTACAAGGACAACAGATTAACCCTCTAGGCACGGGCCTCAGCTCATATGTGAAATTGTATCATGAATTCAATCTCAGCATGGCTGGGGATCAAACCCATGGCCTTTGGATCACCACAGAGGAACTGGTGTTAATTAGCTGGCATTCTAACGAACTGTACCACAGCATGTGGCCTTCAAAATACATAATACTTTTGTATGCCAACATTTAGAATATATTTATCCATTTACTTATCATTGAGCTCATGTTTGTAGACCATGTGTGTAGGTTCCATCTAAAATAATAATTATTGTATGAACAATTTCAGTGGCTGTTTTGTTGGATTAGTGCACAACCATGAAATAAGAATAATTAATCATTATTTTTAGGCATACTTAAACAAAGAGGCTAAGGATTTTGCCATTTCTTAATTTCTGGTGTCTCTTAATGGAATCAAACCTGGGTTCGAACCTGAATGGAGCTCCAATCTGTGCATATTGTCATCATTTCATGTCTTGGAACCTGTATGCCCTTTCAATAGCCCTTCTTTTTACACACAAAGAATTTATAATTCAACATAATAATATGATTGTTTAAAAAAGGGTTGCAAATCAATACATAAAGCCCTTATATTTGTATTGACTTATATTGTGTAAAGCTTTCATTTTAAAAGATAACAATATTTTTATATAGACAGAATTTGTCAGCATCATTCAATTCTTATATGTTCTTGAATATCTGCATATATTTTCTGCATATATTATCTGCATATATTATCTGCATATATTATCTGCATATATTATCTGCATATATTATCTGCATATATCAAAGTTAATTTGGAAAGTTATTTCTGCATAGGTCTTTTGGAGAATCAAACAAAAGATAATATTAATTTATAAAGCAGATGGAAGGTGTACTGATCAATGGGGTTTGCATGCGCATGAAAGACAACTACAGAATGTGTACTGAATTTGTATTGAGCCAGATTGAGCCACTGTGATCCACAACCTATGGCTTATTTTGGATGATTGTTTCACTTTTTCCCGTCCCCCACTTATATAACCATTAAAGGCACAGATCCTACATTCTATCAACTGTGCTAGTGGGACCGGTTATTATCATGATAATTGCTTGATCATTTGCAGTAATAAAGAACATAATGACATATCATAGAGAGATGTGCTGCTTAATGCACTTATGAAGGGTATCTCTTGGCAGATTGATCGACACCAACGCCAGGAGTGGTCCCACTGGCAGAAATCATTTCCCTGGCCAGATACCTTTGGCTGCCAGTCACTGTAATCTTGTTCAACCACCAGGTATCAGGTGTAGAGAATACGACCAAATCACATCAGAGTGCCCATTTCCATATGGGGTGTAATTCCAGGATTCTGCATGGCCAGGCCCCAGAAGAGCTTCCCTGTGGCTTCTGTAGCTTACAAAGTCTGTGAGAATTGGTATTTCCTCTGATCCAATTACAGATTTCCACCACTTGCACAGTTATGAGCAGTGCAGATGACCAACATCATAGGACCAGTGCAGCAAGCAGGGCAAGTGTGCTCAATACTCTGGCTAGAACCTTCTAGGAACAGCCTTCTGCTCTAGCTTTTGGAGGGAAGACATGGCTGACCATCCTGACAGAGAGTTCACTGACATCTTGCACAACAAAGCTCTCCATGGAGTCATTAAGAGGCACCTCATCACAGGTATTTTTGCAAAAATTGGAATATGCCCCAGAGGTAGCACAATTTATACACAGGACGCTGGTCATTCACCTAGATGACCACATGCTAAGACATGATGCGTTCAGAGCCAGAACCCCACTCGACCATAACAAGACCACCATGTGTTCAACGCATTCTTCTCTATCACGTGACTATCTGTGGAACATGGCCAGGTCTTCCTGTGGTCTTAACAAAGTCTTTACAAGTCCTCAGAAGTTCTCAGATGTCCTCAAAAGTCGTATGTTATCTGCCATGCATGATCAAGATTATGCATGATCGCCACAAGTTCACACCAGATGGCATGGCAACTGTGTAGGGACTGCCATAGGATTGCCTCCAGACCACCTTTACATCGTGGCTGTGACACGATTGTTTGAACAGTTCAAAACAATCGTGGGCTTGTGTCGACTTCAGCAGACCAAACAAGACCTTGACAGACCATTCCAGACCACCTCACGTGTGTTTCCATTCTGATAAACGATGTGAGACGATCTAACAGATCGTGACAAGTCCTTGATAGATTGTGCAAGTGTGACTGGGGCTTATGCATATTCACGCAGGGTGCATTATCAACACCTGAGGTGTGTTTAAGGTATGTTTATTTGTTTGTTTGAGGCTTTACATCACTTTCAACATTATTTCAGTTATTTCGTGATGAGACCTACTTGTAGCAGATATAGTGCTGCCTCACTGAATTGTCATGTCGCAGGTCCTTGACATGACAACCCACCCAGTCACAGATTTACAAGGACAACGGGTTAATCCTTTGGCACGGACCTCAGTTCATGTGTGAAATTGTATCATGAGTTCAATCCCGGCTGTGTGCCGGGGTTCGAACCCACGACCTTTTGATCACCACAGAGGAACTGGTGCTAATACGCTGGCACCCTAACCAACTGCGCCACGGCCGTGGCCTGTTTAAGGTATGAGTTAAGTGAGTGGAGTATTGTGTGCATTGTTTATTATTTTATATTTGTAATATCATAAAATGTTTGACTTTGCATAAAAATAAAGCATTCCCCATATTTTAATGCATGCGTTGTTCTCTCTCTAACCATACATATGACATAATCCCCTATAAATAAAATAGATTCTCAGTTTGGGGGAATAAGAGGTTGACATCACATTTGTTTTGTGTTTCCATGTCTGTCATATTGATGTGTATAAAAGATCCCCGTAGCTATCTTTGTTGTATGTCATATTGCATGTCTTCTAATGACAGGGGTATATCTCTTACCCAATTTAGAATATTAGATTAAAGAGCCATTTGTTTATAAAAAAAATCTCCTTACTTAACCAGGTATTGGAAAATATTTAATATATGCAGTATACAAAACCAAATATTTTGTTTTATTTCTGATGGATCGTTCTTTTTATTAATCAATGTATGTATTATGTACATGTGAATATTATGAAAGAAATATTGACATTTCATTCAACTCACTAATTGTGTTAAAAATTAAGCTTATATTGTGCAGAAAATTCGTAAATTAACATAATATACCAGTCCAGCATATTTGAAGTGTTTTGCTTTACACTCATCTATGCAGATATCCACAGTCAGAACTGAGCAAATCTCAAATGACCACCAGGGAAGACTGGGCCTTGGGTATTCTGAGGTGCATCATAACACCCAATAAAACCAGAATCCTTGGGCACTAATGGAAATATTAAATAAGATGTTTTTGTAATGCAAAATCTATACCAATTCCTTTCCTCTGGCCAATTCTCTTATCATTTCCACTAATTTCCTAGTCAAGCCAGTTTTTTTGTGTAATCCATAGGCCATGTATTTTTAGGCCAATCATAAATCTGGATTACAGCTTGGGTACATAATAGGCCTGGGTCATACAATACACAGGTGGCTCTGATCAATGATGAACACACGTAAATACACAGATTAAGGATTCTTGAAAAATGATATATGATTGTTCAGGGATGCCAGTTCCAGATAATATACCAGATAGTTATCAAGTCATTAAAAAATAAAATCTACATATTGTAGTTACATATATCTTCTTTTACTTTGAACTTAGACTATGATTACGAAACATCTAATACATCAAAATAAATCAAAATCTATTCCCATGCAAATTAAAATCTGATTCAGATAATAAAATCTCTTAATATGTAAAATGTAATATGTATTGTGTTATGCTGCTCTTTAACCAATTTGTATGATTTAAATTGTTAAATGGCAAGGTACAATGTTCCTGTAGCAATGATCAATTACACTCAAAGTATTTTGCATTGCAAAGATTTCTTGGTGCTGGATCAAATGTGTATATTAAGATTTAGAATATATTCATAGATTAACTTCATAGATTCAATTTGCAAAACCATGAAAGTTGCATGGGTAATGTCATCAATTTAGGACTAAGATTTTGGTAATATAGAGGAGATGTATAATTCAATGTGGTATGCATGAAGGACAACTACTTAATTATAGTGAGCCAGATTGACAACCCAGTGATCCTAAAAAAGAGGCTTACATGTTTATTGATCGTATATCAATCTAAATTCACTCTTTCCTCTTATCTTATTCTTTGTGTATTGGGAATAGCAATCAGAAGCCCATGCAGTTATAAAACAAAAAAGTAATGTTACCGGTTCTATATATGCTGGCTAATACAGCTGGATATGTTTCTCTTAATGGACTCCCACATGGTAAGCATTCCCCACGGTTCAGACATCTAGATATGCACATGCTATCTTCTCTTTTCATGAAACCAATCACACTCCAGCAGTAACACACTCCCCACTGAAAATAAAAACTAAGAATATGTTATTTGGAAATTATGATGTTTTAAATTACTTATATGTCCATGATATGTAAGATTTATGAGGTTTTACTAATGCAGAAATTTCAAATCAATAATTTGATATTCTTACCCTCCTTCCCGTGAATGCAAAGCCATCAGTATAGCACATCTCAATGCAGGCTTCTATGTCTATATTGCTGTCCTTTTCTGTTAGTCTAATATAAGGATTCTCATCGACAATGTCATAACATCCCTCGTGCCTTGTATCCACTGTTTCTGTGAGTAACAAGCAGTGTTCTAGTTAACCATTGTGAAGTATCACACAATAACCTTAAACTATGAAATAACTATATGTACATTCTCCACCATGAGGATATAACACAACACATATGAACCCCCCTTTCTATTAATGCACAGTACATAATTACCTGTGTGTTGCTCACTTGGAACAATAGCACATTGAGGATCAACTGCATCTGTAAATAACAAACAATGCTCTGTTCATCATTGTTGATCACAATCAAATCTGCATTTTACTCTGAGATAAATACAAATATACCTCCAGTAGGCATAATACTAGCTGTGTGATTATAAGCTCTTATATTGTAAAATGATGAAATACCTGTGTTATACACCACCAAGATCAAAATAGACATCATCAAGTAAAATGCATGGGATGTAAATATTTCCATATTTCAAATATTCTCCTTGTATTTGGAGAATATACAACTTATAACATTAAAACACATTGCTTCCTGGTCTGAGCTGATAGCCCAATAGTCTGGTTTTCATTATATCTGTGTGTTTTCAACCATACATGTCACACACTTGTGTCCTCAACTGTGAACAAACTTTTTTTTTTTAATATCTTGAAACATTAATACTGATAAAGAAGTACTAAATTTATAGTATTTGGAATATATACAATACCTGTGCTCATAATGCCTATAATGATATGAATAAAATTTCAAGGTTTTCCTGGAAAAAAATTGAATAAAAATAGGAAATGAAAGATATGTATTACGGGCATTTATATGCTTTTCCAGCTGCAGCTTTTCCACATACATTTATCCAATGTCGGAACAAGGCATGCTCTTACAAAATCAAACCAGAACATGTAATACTCTTTTATTTGTAATTTATTAAAATTCGGCATGACTCTGTAAATAGCAATCAATGCTCTGGTCACCACTGGCACTGTTAAGGACCACACTATTGGGCTTGCATATACTTGGAGATATCTGCAGATTGACTACTCTGCATTATTTGTAGGTAGTTGATTATCAAACTATTTCTGACTTATTTGCATAGAAAATCAAGTTAGAAAACTTCAAAACTTCAAAGCATTTATTACAAATTCTCATATGAGCTGAAATCCGTGCCTGGAGGCTTGACTAGGATCGCAGCTGGTGTCCAGTGTCAAACTAGGGGTCCAGCTGCAGACCAGAATTTACACTCTGGCAAAGAGGTTCCTGAAAGATGCCGAGTTACCAGATTCCAAAATAGTTAATCCAGAGGAAAGATTATTCCAGTCAGTCACAGTCCTTGGGAAATAGCTGTATTGGAGATTTGTAGTGGAGATTTGAAAGTTAGGAGGACTGCATTATATGCTAGTGAGGCTTAATGAGATCAGACACGATACTAAAACCACGCTGGACACCAGGTGTCAGTGCACATCACGTCTGCCAATCGAAAGACATTTGCATCAGAGGTCATTTGTTATGGTGAGGATTTCACAGAGCAATCTCTCAACAAAAATCATCGAATATTGTCTGCTAAACCAGGCAATGTCATTCTGGTAGGTCTCATCGATGATCGAAAATGCAACAAATGGTGGTTTGAGTCATTCGCTTCAATTTCTACAAAGACTCCATTGAGAAAAATGCTTCTACGATAGAACTGATCATGCTGATACTGTGATAGACAATAGGACAGGCAGTACTGAAGTGAAGTAGAACATTTGTATTTATGTACTGTCGCAGGTCTCCGAGCATTTTCAAATATTATTTGCTGTCTCGATAAAGATGTATGCTTTTCAGTCAGCTGTTATTCAATGTTTTAGTAATATGTAAATATTCACATAAAAGTTTGAAACCAAAGAACTTAAATTTACCTTTTTCATGACCAGCTCTT